>JARHVA010000268.1:1877500-2380000 GCA_037957365.1 Torreya grandis | reverse complement strand
CCTAATAAAATATAAAATTTCCACCAAGTTCTTTCTATCATTATAACTGTGGGGTCTGGGTATTACTAGTAGTCCCCCAATAATTTAAGTTATCTTTCAATTTATTTAGATAACCTTAGCATAGGTTTTGCATTAAAGGATTTGTATACCATGGAGTAGAATGTGTCTACTATATTTT
The DNA here is from genome assembly GCA_037957365.1 of Torreya grandis. Taxonomy (NCBI): domain Eukaryota; kingdom Viridiplantae; phylum Streptophyta; class Pinopsida; order Cupressales; family Taxaceae; genus Torreya; species Torreya grandis. Next base: position 2,379,822 of record JARHVA010000268.1, on the reverse strand, counting down.
TCATGAAATTATTGAATGTGATAGAGGTCAAAGTCATCAAAATTTCTATTTTTCCCTCTTGGCCCCCAAGGAGATGTGTTTAGATTAAGAAAATCCCACCTTTAGCTAGTGTGGGAACAAGCATGGGCATATCTAAAACCCTGAGTCTCCATGAGATCAAATATTAGAAAAACCATGGGCTAGCCAACCCAATTAAAAAAAAACATAACCTAAAGAATGATTAGAATAAAACATATAAAATATTGAATAAAACAAGACTAATAATCAAAATAACCAAAATTTTGGTCAAGAGGACCTTTTGAGAGCTACTGAGAACCTTTAATGGATTTTCCCTAGGTCCTAGACCAGGGGCCTTATTTTTAGATTGTTTTCACACCTTCAGTAGCTAAGGGGGAAATACCTATTGTAGGGGTTTTAAGATGATACACTAAAGTGTCAAAAACTTCTCCTAAAATAGATAAAAATAACATCCACTAAATATTAGAGCATATATAAATTGCTATCTAGATTATTTTATGTTAGTAGAGCTCATAGTGCCACAAATAACATCCACTAAATATGAGATCATGTATAAATTTATATCTAGATTATTATGTGTGACCCTTCAAGTCTTCAAATTATAGATTATGATATATCCCAATGTAGGGATACCATTTCCATCTAAAATTATGGGAAGAAATGGAACCCAAACTTCATAAAAATGGGTGATAGATGGGGATCCATGTAGTTTGTTCAATAAATCTATGATAATCCTAATACTTGGTCAAAATTATGTAATTGGGATAGTGTTGACCTTATTTTTCATGGAATATTTTTAAAGGTATTATACTTAATATTTCAAAGTTTCCATAAACTTATTATCCCTAAACCATTCATTTACTAGTTTTTGGTTGTAGGTCATGTCTAATGTGGGAAATATATAATATTTATCAAAATATACACCAACACATATGCCACTAGGTATTGACTATTATTTGTATGAATTATGTAAATTTTTCATGAGTACATAGTAAATAAATTAAATACCAAATTATCATAGCTAAATACTATGTGATTAATTACTAATTAATGCAATCTAATGGGTTTGATGGAGAGTAGGTCATCCTTGTATTCTCTTACATCGAGAGTCAAGTTATCCTTATATGTATAACTCTAGGATGCTTCAAATTCTACATATTTAGTCGAGTAATGGAGGAATTTATTATGTGGATAATTTTGGTCAAATTCCATGTCTTTAAACTCATAATTAGTCCTAAAATAAAATAATGGATCTAGTTTTTTATTTTCATCTACCATTGTAGTTCTTACTAAGTTCTATGTTCGATTGTGCACTTGGACTTAATTAAGCGAATGGATTTGATTCTCAATTTTTATTTTAAATCATTTCAAAATGGAATTAAATTGGATTTATGTAAAATCATATAAAATATAATTACTAAATTCATTTCCATGATTTCTAATCCATGAGAATCACTTGTAGTGAAATGGTCCATGTCAACTTTCTTTCTATTTGAATTTGATATTTATGACATGATTTCAAAGTGATTTTCTTAACATTATTAGTTTTTAAATAATTAAAATATCTTAGTAACCCATTTCATATTTAATATTTCTATTTTTCTTTAAAAATTGTCATTATATCACTTAGTTGTAATCTGATTTATATATTTTATTTATAGTTGACTGTGTTTATAGTAATACTTAGCCTCTGATTAGTTCACCATGAGATGCATGTTATCCTATCACTTTGTCACTTGTTTTATTAATTTTATTCAATATCATAGTCCTATTAGTGTATAAAGAAGTGAGTTGATGACACATAGAATTTGACTATTATAAAATGGACACATGGAGGCATATGTGAATGATACATGGTTGATGATTGTTTTGTAATGGACACATGGAAGCATCTATGAATGATGCATTTGTTTTTTACTACTATGGAATGTTCATGTTACATCTTGTCACTTTTTCACTTACTTTCAATTTTTTTAATATGTCATGATCAATTATCAATCTCTATGTTGTGAGATGATGACATGTGACATGATCTCACTTAGACATGAGAATTTGTAACATATCTTTTCAAATCAAATTTTGTGATAGATAAATATGGTGACATATGGAACAATCTCTCTTAGTCATGTATTGATAAGAATTAGTGACTTAAGACATTGGGCTAAATATTGCATTGAAATGTAATGGAGACATAGAGAAATCTTTCTCAATCATTTTTCATGCATAGAATACTTATCCCTTTTTTCTGAAAACTATGATGAAATGAGAAAGAGACATATGAAATAATATCATGTATTTGGGTTGTTGATGGTGTGAAAAATATAATATGTCTTTAATGTGAATGTTGAATAAAAAGGGTCTAAATACCCAATCAATGATGGGTCTTGGAATTGTTTAAAGTTCAATATATCTATGATTTCCTTCCAAATTTGAATGATCAATAGACATGTGGTAGTTTCAAATCTGACTAGTAAACCTACCAACCTATAAAATAAACCTAATAACATGGACAATAAATGGATTAGTTTTTTAGTCAAATAAATCAAATTATAAGAAATCAAATATTTTAATTAATTATTGTCTCAAATTTAGGAAAAATTTTTGAAATAAAAAGTGAATATTAAAATTTAGGATTTGGTATGTTTAGATCTTAAAGTCATTATATGTCTTGATGGGGACTGAAAATAAGATTTTAAAAAAAATGAGTCCCTATTTGAAGTTTCTGAAATGGGTTGTATTGATCACAATGACATGGTTGTAAAATAAATGAGCTCATATAACAACTAAAGCTAAATATGTAATCTTGCACATTCTGATTGAGACCTTATTTAAGGTGTTGACTACTTTAAAATATATTTTTATGTCCATTATTGGTAATGTATTTATATATAAGGACTCCTTGTAATCATACCATTGAATCCAATGAATAATTAGGCAAATAATAGATCAAATTTAAGGAATCATTAACCAAATTTATAGGAAAAAACTTAAGCACCATCAAAGTACAACCCTTAAAATTTCCTATAGAATTTAATGGTTAATGAAGACATGTTTGAGGATCACCATGACCATAAAATAGTTTGAATTTTGGAATGATCAAGATATATACATATAAATTTTATCACTGCATTTATCATCACAAATATCACTAATAGTCGACAAAATTTTTGCTTATCTCATTTATATCTTCTAATTCTATCCTAATATCACCCTTTCTAGTCATTTATCTAACATCCCCCTTAATTATTATTCATCCACTAACATTGTATTATTAACACCAAAAAATTAGTTATTATAATCATGTATTATCCACTAAATAATCCCACCTATCTATTATATTATAATTTTAAATTCCAATCCCACCTACTCTAGCTTATTCCTAGGCTTTCTTACATCCTTAGTCCCTAATCACCTATCTACTAACCTATCTAACCACCTACTAATTTTTCTTATCCCCCTTAATGGATTATATATTTCTATAATCCTCTCTATCTTATCCCTTCCTCTCTAGAAGCCTTTATTTTAGAGGCTTCTAAGGAATTTTTAATTCCTTGGATAATCCTCCACCATTGATCCTCTTCATCCCAACTTTGAATATTCACCATTGATCTTCCTTTCATGGCCTATTTAAATCTACCTCCTCTCCACTACTAAATTAATCAACATTATCATAATCTCTATAAGTCTTCATACTATCATTAAGTCCATGAATCCATGTCATCTTAATAAAGTAAGCATCATGCTAAAAATCTGAGTCTACTTACAAGCAATCTCTATCCATAATCTTTAGTCTTATTTTTATTTGAATCTTGATTGGCAATAGTTAGCTTTAGATTGGAATGATATTTTGAATTTATTATTGTATTGCATTTTAATCTAATGGTTCTTGACTTTAATGGTTGATTGTAGATTTGGGCATTTTTAATGTCATTTGAATAATCAAAATCCCATTACTCAAATTTTCATCCTACATTTTGGTGACCACAATGGGAGCCCTCCTCTTGAATTGACCTCTTGTGCTTTAAGTGTGTTAATAAACCTTATGGGTCAGATTAAAGGTAGATTATAGCTCAAAAATTCAAAAATCTTGTTTTCCAGGTGAAAGGCGGTATTGCTTTGTAACTTGCAATTTTTTAGAGATAGGTTTTCACACCCTAGATGTGTTTTTGACTAAATTCCAACCTTAACCACTAACCATATAACATTTTTTGGTAGTTTTTGGTATTTTTACAAAATTGTATCTTTAAATATGCAGTTTTGATTCCTAAATGCAGTTTTAAAAGTCTAAATGTGGTTTTGACATAGTATTCTATGAAACTCAAATATTAGTCATATTACCATTTTTCTAGATTATGTAGGTTTATACTAATATGATTGTCATATAGGAGTAAATAAATTTTTTTGTCACTCTTAACCTCATTATGTTCATCTCATTATTCAAAATCAAATATTTTTAGTCACAGTATTGTTTCTAAGTTATGGTTTTGCCTCTCCAAGAGGTGGATTTGACTTAAGCTATAAAATCATTAACTTAAACTATTGAGTTTTTATTTTTAACATATTTATTGTCTCTTGTTTGATTATCATTTGATCACAGGAAGGGGGAGATGTTATTTGTATAAATATAAACATTCCTAAATATCCCCTTTGACTACTTGGTGTAATACTGCATATTTGAAGAAGTGATATTGAAAAACTAAATGTGGTTTTATATGTTATAGAGTTGGTTTTGCAGGTTTCATTAAACATTATTTGTTCATAATTTTTTAAGCTTATAGTATATATTGGTTAATATTAACTCTTTTATACCTGTGAAAAGGTATACATAATCTACATGTTTGGCATATTCTATATATATTAATAAAATTTTTACCTTTTGCAATACTACATTTTTCAAAAGTCATTTTTGTTTTTAATAATCATTTTTTCACATAAGCAGTCAGTTTTGAGTTAATCAAATCAAATAATATATTTTGTCTAGTCAAATATAGTTTTGTTTTAGTCATTTTGTACATATTTTTTTAAATATTCTATAACTATTTTGAATTCATTAGATATTTTTATCGTGCTATTAGATTTATTGTATTCCCCTTGAGTCTATAAAACCACATTTTGAAAAGTGTAGTATTGATTACTAGTTATGGTATTGCCATAGCCATAAGAAATTTTTCTAAAACACATGGTTAGAGTTAGTTGATAGCTTTTAAAATTGCATATCTTGAAGATGTGGTATTGAATTTTCTAGTTATGATATTACACTGACCATAAGTAGTTTTGCATAACTATATGATCACTATCAACTAACTATCCATAAAACAACATATCCTAAGTTGTATTTTTGACCTTTTAGTTGTGGTATTGATTCTCTATAAGTGATTTTGTATATAACTGATCATGTATCTATGATTTTAACCAATCTAGTAGTGATTTGGCATTCATTTTTTGACTTCAAATTATCTTTTCTTGAGTGCATTATTAGGATAATTTTATTGAATTTTTAGTCATTCCAAGGGTTTCACAAGTAATGAACACCATCATGGGCACTTCTCATTAACCCTAAAAGGATCACAACCCCTTGACCCTACTAAGGGTTACCACATCTAAACCCTCGTGTCATGGTCCCTCATCCAAAAATGTTAGAGTGTAAAATCACAATTTTCCCTATGTTTTTATTAAAGATTATTAGACTAACATTGTGTTTATTATAGGGGTGAATCTGTTGGCAATTTTGGATTGCTAACATCTTCTCTTGCAAGTAATATTTTTTTAATGTCTTATCTTATAGGATTCCCTCCAAGATTTCCAAATTAAAATACTAATCACTTATTTTGAAGGTCACCTATCAAAAATATTTTGAAATTTTTAAAAAAATATCTTTTATATATTACACTTAGTTAATTAGTTAATAAATCTTTTTGCTTATCTATGTGTCACTCGAGGGATACTGTGGTGTATACTCTCCTTCCTGCATCTGGTGAAAATTATTGGATGATAAAAAACCACTAATAAACCCTCATATTTTTCTCTTATAAGGGAAACATAATGTGGAATTCACACCCACAAAATTTCCATAGTCTTAGGGGGATAGTGACCATGGATTTCACCACCACACTAATCCAAACTTCATGTTCTAACAAAGTATAAATATCAAGGACAAATATGTTAGGCTAAGTAGTTAACCCTATATAGGTTTTATGTGAAGGGTAAGAGTTAATTTTATGAGCTAGTGACATCACCCTATATAGACTTGGGCCTAACTGTACCTAGTATATATTGGGGATACCCTTAGAGATCATGAATAGCCTAGCATAGGACTATCAGTCATAAAAGGAAACTTAATACTAGTGTTATTATTAGTTACCAAGAGACCATAATGTGAAAATAGGGTTAAGAGGGTTCATGAGATTCTATAATGGGTCACTAGCCTATAGCCTCACTCTTAAAAGCTATTAAAAGGTGAAATCATCAGGTTACACACCCAAATCATTTTACTAGTCATAGGTTTATGGTTTTCTTGATTTGGTGAGTATTGTACTAGACCCATGTTGTTGATGAGCCAATTCAGCCTTTCACCCAACCTAAACACACCCATCTATGCCTCCATATATTATCATCTTGTATATCTTTATCAATATCTTCTTGTACATATCTTTATTTTTACATCCTTTTAAAATTATTTTGTCTTGCATCAACCCTCTCACATTAGTCACATCTTAGTCTAGTCTCATCCACATATCACTAGTCATACCCCATCGCTTACATGTCATAATGAAGTCTTGTCATCCATCTAACACATATTATCATAGTATAACTCCATATTAGTTACTTATTCTTAACATTAGTCATCCTTGGTGTCATAATACCAAGACCACCTTATCCATAACCAATCACACATCATTTTGACTTACTTAGTCCCCTAGTCCAAACCAGTCATTTGTCTACATTTTGTATTCCATATTCACCTTATCCAACATCTTATCAACCTAGACCAATCATATTCTAACCCATCTTTACCTTGTCACACCCTTGTCTACACTAGTCATCTCATCAATTCTATAATCAAACATTAGTATTAGTCTACATTGGAAAAAAATAGTCTTTATGTATCAAGGTCATCATCATTAGATTTCTTGTGTGTAGTAAAGTTTGAGTCATAATCATAAACCTATCAACCTATCAATTAAATCATATCATCCTATTTGATTTGATCATTTTGGTCTTAAGCTAGTCTTAATCCAATAAATACTTAGTCAAAAATAGTTTATCAAGCTAGTCTAGAATCAATCGAGTATTAGAGATTATCATAGCTCACATAGTCAAATATATTAAACATAATAAAGGCCTAGCTCATGTCTTAATTTAGTCTACTTGATTTTGTCTTACCTTGTCAAACATCACATTACGTCAAATATTTGATCTAAGATTAGACTAAATTAAGATTTTGTACTAATTTATTCCTTGCATCCCCTCCCCATCCCTAGATCTATCCATTTAATCCCCCACACCTATCAATTGGGGCAAACAAACCACATCTTTTTTACTTTCTTCTATATTAATCCATGCCATCTAAAACAGATTTGTTCAATACTCTAATTGGATAATGCCTCAAGTCAATAGCAATGTCCTCATCTCTCACCTCCTTGAGATGAAAACTCCATATCCTATATAATTTGACCCCATCCACCCAATATTAACTCTAGTTTGTACCCATTCACATCAGACAACTCCTAGTCTTCACACCACCCAATCCTAGTTGAACCCTCCATCCACTAGTCATAACTAGCCATCTACCCCTTTCTACACTAGTAAAGGGAATATTATCTTAGACACCTCACCAAATACAAGTCCAACCACCCAATCACATCAAAAACCATCAAATCTAAAGTTTAACACTTCCACATCTGAGTCATGAAGTGAAGAGAAGACCTATACTAATCTTTTTATATACTTATAATCCCTCTTCTACTAGTTTTTTTGTGAAGACATGATGGTCTATCCACGAATATGACATCTCAATCCCACCAAGCCTAATCCCTCTTGGTATAAATCTAACAAATATTGTGCATATCATCAAACTTGGGGGCATACCATTAATTGATGTCATAATTTCCAAAATTATTCCAAGACCTCATCAACTATGGTAACATAGGAATCAAGAATGAATCAAATGAGTCTAAATACATGGGTGAATAAGAAGAAGAGTGCAAATATTCCATTCCAAATCATGATCAAGACATTCCCTTTCCATGCTAAGGTCAAGATATCACATCCATCTTCCATGGTCCCCCATATTTGACAAATCTTCCATTGAAGTTGAGTTTGTTCCCCATGAACCTAGTCCCACTTTACCTAATGAGTATTTATTTTTTGGACCTATCTTTGTTGAGTTTTTTGTCCCTCCATCATCTTCCTCTCACCCATAATATGAAAGGCCCCATGATGAGAGGTCACTTGAAAATAATAAATCTTCTACTAGTAACATCACATCATATACATCAGAGTCAATATAAGTGTTATCAACATTGAGATCATGTTCTACACCAATATTTAAATTAAATTCCACATTAAAAAAATCATCTCTCATAGATTTTATAGTAGAATATGAATATGCCTACCTTTTTAGAGATACATCCAATTTGGATGATAATCGATCACTAAGCATATCATTTGATCCCAATCAAGATGATGAAGTCATAATAGATTTTTTATAGCCATTATCTATCGAAGACTATCAGAGTGGAAGAAAGCCCATATCAAATGCATGTCTTACATAGAGTCTTAGTGATCATTTGATGATATTGAGGATATTTTCTCTAATTCTAAAATTAGGTCTCATAGGAGTCCCTTTTATGACCATGATACTACATCACCACTCATTAACCTCATCATACCATCTCCCTTGCCTTTAACCATAATATATCCTTTTCTTACCATAAATTATAATTTAATCACCTCCATTAATAGGGATGGAAAAGAGCATACATCATTAGACTCTTCCTTGAGTGATATAATAGGTGTCATACATCCAAAGGTCCAAGGTCATATTTAAAAATTCATAGATGATGATAAAATCACCATCAATCCAACAAGTCAAAATGAATAAATGTCAAATCATCATCCTAATCAAAAAGTTTATTCCCCTAGTGAAAACCTCTTTGTATCTCTAAAGTACCATCAAATTCAAAATAATCATCATATATCAATTCAAAGATTAATCTCCTCTGGTGAAGCACAATATTAGGAATCAGGGGATGGTCAAGATATAATCAAGTCTAAAACTCAAAATAATTTCAAAATTATTATCAAGATGGCTTATAATCCTTTAAATAATTGGATCAAATAAGAATCATGCAGTCTAAAATTCTTGGATCTCCTACAATTTTTTATCATATGGAACCAATTAAACATATAATGTCTAATATCTCCAATGATGTATGTGATTACTAGTCCCAATCCTCCAACACCCATCACACATTCCTCTCATGATCCTATCATCCATTCACGTCCAATACACCCTCATCAACATCAAGATCTAATCTAATCAATACCTGACATCAGCTTCCTAGGTAGTATTTTATCTCATAAGGGTGATGAAGACACTTGGTATAAATATATGGAGGGGTCTTAATAAAAAATGATTGAAGGTCACACAGACATCAATACATCCAAAAATAACAACATGATCCTAGTATAACAACTCTTCATAATAGGTGTTGGCTAAAGATCACAAAAATGTTTGTATATTACATCTCACCCACCTCTAATAAATAGAGATGTCATTCTAAAATTTAAAAAGTCCAAAAAATAAAATAAAATAAAAAAATAAATGAAATAAAAGTCATTATTCCAATGTTTAAAACCACATAATATCCCTTTCTAATCCCATCCATGTCATCCTTATCTATATCTTATCCCTCATCCATCACTCGTACCCATCATCGGTGATTATATCTTGCATCCTATAATGTCCACCATTTATTTTAGTCTTGAACTTCATAAGGGAGTGGAAGATGTCTTGATAAATGTTATATAATAATTTTATCATATCCTCTAGTGGACACTCAAGTAACTAAATATGTGGGTCCTTAATGATGTGGTCACTAGCAATCCCTAGTTCATTTTTCCTTGGGCCTCATCTGCTTTTTAGCATCATCCTCATCTTTTTATCATCACATGCATTATTATTCATCCTTATCCTAGTTTTTAGGCTTGGTATTACATTTTCTATAAACCCCTTTTTTATAATGTATATATACATCCCAAAAGACCTAAATAATTGAAACATGTCAAAAACTATAAATATCATAAAAAAAATAAAAAATCCCAAAACATCTTTGTTGTCTTGCCTTGTGTCATCTTGTCATATGTCATATGTCCTATGTATCATAGTCATCTTATCATATGTCCTAATATGTCCATGTCATTTTCATCCTACATTGTCTTATGTATTAATGGTCTTATCATTTTATCATACTGCCTTGTTTAAATAACTTAGTCATCTTGTCCTATGTCTTGTGAAACATTATCCTAATTACAATCCCTAATATACACCAAATATATACCCCTATCTAAACCCATATTCTTAGTCTAAATTCACATCATCATGCATCCAAATCATTGCATGATCACTCATCACATCAAATTTCAATAAGGTAATAGACAAGACACTTATCACAATTCATCTCTATGTATATATTTATGTATGTTACTTGTATGCTATGTGTTTTCATGTATTTTATCATGTATGTGATTATCTTATGTCTTGTCTATTTATTTATGTTTCTTTTTAGTCTTATGGCATGCATATTTTTGTCTAGTGGGAAATGGATGAGGATGTTATGATGACACAAAAATTATAATGGTGATTTTAGGTGCCCTCAATGATTTATAATTCTCTATTTTTTCCCTTTTATATGCACTTTAGCACAATGTTCTCTTGGTCAAACTAATATCATGGGGCATACTACCTAGTGTTATATTTACATCAGATTACAGAGATTATGATGATAATGACTAAAATAATGATAGCTTGATCATTTATCTTAATATATTAAATCATCTTAGTCCACTTATTAAATATCCAATCATTCCTCCCATTCTTTTATCATCACATCTACATCCTCTAGTCAATCATCTATTATCTCTCTAGTCATTAAAGTCTAAAATTTCATATCCAATCATCTCTTCTAGTCCTCCATATTCATTTCTAAAATATAAATCACATCCTTCATATAATTATTAACATGTATAATAGTCATTTTCATCTTCATCCTCTTGTCTATCTTTTCATTAATTGCCTGCACCTATCAATTGGGCCCTACAAATCACAACATCCATCTTTTATCCCACAAATCATCCATTATCACTAAATTTTTTATGGTTATTCCTTAAATTGGTATATTATAAGGAATATAATTTTATTATCATCTCTCAATACCTTACATGTGTCTTGACTAGGGGCATCATCACTATTAAACACATTGTGGCTCATTGATTTGATGCCATGCAGTCCAATTATTCCCCTTCATCTTTTAGTCAGTCAATCATATCCTTTATTTTTCATCACCACTATCACTCAAATTCAACCTTGAGTTGTTCCCAATATTAATCTTATAAAATCAGTGCTATCTCAATCCATAACTTTCCTTTGCATGCATCCTTGCTTGGAATACATCAAAATAGTGTGGCCTTTTTATCTTATCATCATCATGTTATGATTGATTCCCCCTTAAGATGTGTCAACAATCATGACACAATAATTTATAGTAATTTTTCATGTAATCATCAAATTTTATCTCCATTATTATGTTGAGTTCATCTTATTCACAATCTATTTCACATCTAGCATCCCATTCCCTTATCTCTTTGTACATCCACCCTGATAAATTAAGCAAAATAATGCATATGAGTAATGGATCTAGATATGATATCAAGAGATAATACATATATGAAACCAACACAAGATACAAATGTTAAAACCTCTAAGAGATTAAAAAATCCCACATATATTATTCATATTATGAGAAACTAACAAGTACCTACTAAAGTCATTCTTTCTCTCACTTCTTCATATTCAATCTTCATGTAACTTGGAAATTTGTTCTCCACATTTACTCATTTGTCTCAAATATTATTTTCATTGCATATTAAAATATAAACTCTTTATTATATATGAAATTTAATTTGAGCATTATAATGTAACCTTTTCCATCTACTACATTAATGGGTCTAACCTTTCCAAAGGTCATTTAATATATTTTATTATTTATTTACAAGAGGATAAACTAATGATAAATGATAAAATATATTATTATTTAAAAAATTCAATTTAATATATTAATATTAAATAAATAACACCACTTAACCATTAATTATTATATTACACCCCTTAATGTTAAGTGGGGATACATGCCATAATCACCTTTATAACAATGAAGTTATACTCCATGAACCATCCACATGATGAGTTTTAGGAGGTAACAAGTGTTGGAGAGTTGTTAGTGATGTCTTAATGATGTTATATATGTGTCCTAGTGAGTGGATGAAGTGATTTGATAGCCTAAATAGTAATTACAAAGTTTGCAATGTGTTTATCCTAGTGTGCTTAAAGGACGCTTGGTTGATATTCAATTTGGTATGGTTAGGGATGTTTAGGGATGAGTATGAAGTATTTATAATGTGAAATGGTTGTTATTAGTGGTCAAGGATGATTTTATATCTGGTTTTCATGAGTGTATTTCATCTTTTATTCCATAGTTTTCATCTAGATAGTTTGGGTTTAGTGGCAAAAACTCCAAGTAGACAGTTTGTTGATGTCACCATTACCATGTGTAGATGAGTCAGGGGGAGTTGGTCATATGGTTGTGATAATATTAGTCCATAGTTAATATGTGATACATATTAGGTCATTTACCTAACCATAGTCAAATATATGTGGGTGCAAATTTTGTCTCCCAAGCTTTTTTGACAGTGTTTTCCCATATTTAGTCAAATTTATAATGTGGCAAGAAGAGTGAAGTAAGCATTTTGATGATGGAATATCTTACATGTGTGGATGTTTAAAAATAAGATGATAATATGGTTTTATTTAATTTTTATCCTAGATAATTTTAAATAAATTTTATGTCATGCACTGAAGTGGATCAAAAGATATGCATATGCAAAGTTGGCCTTCCAAGCAATTCTTGACATTGTTGGATTTATGATAGAAAAATCTAAGTAAGCATTATAATTTAACTATATCTCACACATGTGAGGTTTATAGGAGTAATTTTTCACATTTTTATATTCTCCTATGTGATGAGATCATATGGTCCAAATTTTAGATCATGAATCTAAGTACAACAAAAGTTATTGAGGTCCAAAGTTGGCCTTCCAGGAAAATTGCAATGGTTCCTATATTAGTCAATTTTTCAAGAGTTAAATTTTAGGACCAAATGGAGGTATAAAGGTTTATGTGTGATCATAAAAATTTATCTAATGATATGTATCAAATCAAAGAGTTCAAAGTTTTTGAGGTTTAACATTGAGCAAATGTAAAGGATAAGGATCTAATGACGAGTGGGTGTTCATACAGATTGATTGAATGGTGAGAACTATAAGATAAAGATAAAGATGATATGTAGAGATTGATAGTGTTAATTAAGTAAATATTTAAATATTTCATGAGATGAGGTCAACTATTTGAGATTTAACTATGACCATTTCAATTTGAATATTTGAATTTTATAAAGGGAAAAAATTAGTGCTTTGTATTTTGTCTATAAGATTTGATGCAGGATAGATTCAATGGTGATATAAAAAACAAATTTTAAGAGGACTCAATGATTCATATAATTAACCTAGTTATAATATATGAAAGTGTGTATAGTTAAAGTTATGAAGTTCTAAATTTGACTATGTGTTCAACTATGTTCTGTAAGTGACTTGAGAAGGATGTTCGAGCTTGTTTTATTGTTGTTTGAATGTATCATTATGAATTATCTATTTAATAATGGTTTATACTATATGAAGACCATATATGTGCATTATGAAGGTTTGAACATTCATATATAGTATGAACAAAACTTAAGAAGTTGACCAAGTCAATATTTGAGTTGTTTGAGCATACATAGAAATGAGAAAAGTTGACTATGATCATTTGAGCATATCAAAGGGGTCATATGGAGTGGTCCTATGAAATTATAATTGGTCTCATGTTATTTTTTTATTTGATGATGTGCTAAATAGGTGAATAAGTCTCCATGATACCTATAAGAGCTACAAGGGCCTTATTAAAAGGTGTAGATAATTAAGGAAGACTCATAGATGTTATGGCCAACCTATGAAGATTTTATTGAACTATGTATCAATGATATAGATGCATTAAAGGTTAAGTAATTACTAATAGCTGACCAATAGGGTGATGATCATGAATGCTCTATAACTGGTGAAATCAAATATGGTGATTTCTAGACTTTGGTGAGAGATTTATAGAGGCCTATGTGAGTACAATATTCTTTAAAGCAAAGAAAAGAGGAAACCAAGTGTGCCTAATGGTTTGGTTGATGAGTAGATAATATTTAGGACTATGTGTAAGACCTATAGGTTATAATTTTGATGGCAGAATAATGCTCTTGGAAGTTGAAGATGAGAAAAGAGGCTTGCATGAGTGAAGTAGAGTGAAGAGTTGAGGAGATAAGAGAGGAAGTGTGCCCAATGGATGGGTTAATGATCATATTTGTTTCATGATTGTGTGTATGACTTGTAGGTCATATTTTTGTGCCATAACAATTTATCTTGTAGGTTTGATGATTTAAATTTTGAGCTAAGGATAGGTGATGTTTATGTGAGCTTAGAAGTTGATTTATGAGGTAGATCAGAGTATGGTCTATGTGAATGAACTGATGGTTAGGTTATTGTGGTGGTAGAGTTAATGCAAGTGTGTTGAAGTGATTGTGAGTGAAGACTTGAAGAGTGGGGCTAGTTTGGATATGTAATGTGTCCTAATTGATATTTGTGTGTTGGTACAAGTATGTAATGTGATTTAGCCAACAAGGAGTATTAGGTGAAAGAGTGAAGGTGAAGAGTGATAATCAGATGTCTATCATCAAGTGTTAAAGACATCAGTTCTAAGGTGGAGGTATTCATTTCAAAGGAGGGTCTAAAGGACTTAGTCTTCCTTAGGGGTAGTTGCTCCTTACGAAATATATCTTTCACTAAAGTCAAGTGGTTTATAGGAGTTGATCATCTTAGGGGTAGGTTCTCCTTGTGGAATAAGTGTTTCACTAAATCTTGGTTAGGAGGATTTTTCTAGTCTTTAATTTATAATACCTTATAGGAAAAGTAGTTCAAGTGTTTGTAGGCTTGAGAGTGGGTTTCCCATGTAGATGATATGTTATGTTATCTGCTCTTGTTCATGCTTTAGATAAATGTATTTTCATGTTTATATTGTTAAGATCAAGTTAATATATGATGATATGGTTTTTTTATTATTTTATACTGATTCACCCCCCTCTCAGTATCTAATTTTGATCCGAGCAACAATTTAGGCGATAGTTCAGGTGACAGTTCCACCCCAATTGATGACAGAACTTCCAGGAGCCATAACTTTTGCATCATAGCTCCAATTGACGCACCATTTGAACCGTTGGAAAGATAAGAATGATTAAAACATTGTGAGATGGCATGAGATCTTATAAATCAAGTTTGACCCTAGAAAACCCAACGTAAGTTCCCCAAATTTCAATTTTAGTAGTGCAGTCTAAAAATAGTAAGTTTCTAAAAATAGTAATTCCTCAAATTCTATATTGTTTTAAATCTTAGAAGTCTAACCAATTAATCTCCCTTGAGATTGGTTACCTTCCACATCCTCCCCATGATTTTATAATGTGTATAAATGAAGAGGTAACCTAAAATATGAAGATAGACATCTCTTCCCAGAGATAAGCATATATTTGTATTGCGATCTTGAGTAATACTACATCTCTTCTCAGATAATTCATTATTACTATGTTATTTCTATGCTATTTAAATATTTATCAACCAAAACTTATATGTTTTGATCAACTTTGAATAATTGGTATCAGAGCAATTCCTTTAGAGGAAACATAAAAGCTTGAAGGAGATCCTAAGTAGGTACAAAGATGGCCAAACAATTGAAGAAAGAGAATCAATAGTGGAAGGTTGTGATCAAGGAACTTGATGAGAATATATGTACTTCAAATAAATATGATAATAGGGATGAGAATGTTATAAATGATCTCAAGGTTTGGCTAGTAGATTCTAAGGCAAGTTTTAGTTTAAAATAGGAAAGTTATTCAAAATAAAAGGACATCATGTTTGATAAAAATATTTTCATAATAATAGAGAAGATGATAGTGAGGAAGAAGAAGTTGATCTAGAAGATGAGATTATGAGTGCACTTGGTGAACTAAAGGAGCAGAAGAAGAGGAATCATAAAATGGGGAATGTGATCAGAGGTCTTGAAGCACAAGTCAATTCTCTTAAGGGAAGTTTATTAGGAAAGTTAGAGAAATAATAAAAGAAGCATTAATAATAGATCAAGTATATTAAAGTGCAATCATATAGATTGAAAGATATGGACAACAAGGCTAAAGAGGATGAAGAGAAGATTAGTATTCTTGAGGATCACTTAAGGACTATAAATGTAAATCTAAAAGCAAGAGAAAATAAGTACACTCAGCTAAAGATTGATATGGGGTCCTTGAAGAGTTAGCATGAGATTGTTGTAGTCGAGTTGGATAAACTTGATAAGAAGCATAAAAATCTTGAGTATGTCAAGGAGAATACAAGATTTGAAAATAATGCAAGAAGGTTTGTTATAAAAATAAATGCTTCAAGGCATGTTAGTTTATTCCATGGTCATTTTTATACATGTAATAAGTATGGTCATAGGGCTAAGGACTGTAGAAGGAAGTTAGTCAAGTATGGACAATGATGGCGCTTTGGGAGAAAGATAAATTGGTCATGGAAAAATCATAACTTAGGTCAGTTAAGAGAAAATAAAGAACTAGATATGAAGAAGATAAAAAATAGCCAAGAGAATTTGTCTTCTTTCTAGATAGAAAATAAAATCACAATCATCATCAATAAAAAGGTATGAATGATCTTTTTTGTTTCAATCATCATAGAGTTGGTCACATTACTAGATATTAAAGGAATAGATTGAATAAGCTTCCAAACCAAATAAGGTGTATGGATTTACTAGTGTGCAATGAAGGGGTCACCAATGGGTATGGAAACCTAAGACTAGTAGAAGAGATCAAACTGAGACCAAAGATGGTTTGTTTGCCATGATATACATGAAGAAGAGTCAAGAGCTTCTAATGATAGTATTTATCAATATATATAAGGAAAAAAATGAATTTAATGATTCATTTAAATTCAAGCAGGACGACAAGTCAAAGAAAGGTATGGAGATATGAGAGTCTCTAGAGTTTTGGAACTTTTAGTCTCACTATGTCAAAAGGGTTGTCTCTCTCTTAGCTTCAAGGAGACACTTTTTAGAAAGAGGAAGCATGGTGGATGTTTGTTGGGTATTGTTTGATGTTAAAATACAAATAAGATCATGAGAAAATGTGTTGGTTTACTATTAAGGACTTTGTTTATTAGCATAATTGTGTGTCATGGTTGCCCTTAAGTTTTAAAGAACTAGTCCAAATGATGAAAGGTAGTGAATTGAGGGTTTGATGTCTACAAACCCTAAGGTGTGTGTTCATGATGCTAATGACTAATTTTTGGTATTTGGAGCTAAGTGAACATCAGGTGAATAATATGAAAATATTTTCATTAGTTGATGACATGATTTTAATGCATGGTTGAGCCCATATTAGTTTTCCTTCTTCATGAAAGAATGTTGGTAGTGTATATAAGGTCTGCAAGTAGGAAATGGTAGTTTCTATATGGCATAATAAGATAGATGAAATATAAAGAATAATTTAATAATTATAAGGGTTATTTGACCTTATTATAGCTTGCTCTAGGTAGTTTTATGGTCTGAGGGTATGTTGAAGTCAAATTAGAGTTTTTTGAGTGCTCTTGGTTTTCTTAGTTTTGGCTTAAGGGTAAGTATGCCTAAAATGGGTTGTAGGATGTATGGGTTCCTAAATGTTTTAAATCTCAATATTGGTCCCAAAGGGTGTAATGGTTGTTTCTAGGTGTATAAGAAGTTTTAGAGGTGGTTGTTGACCAAATGGAGGTTTGTTGACTCTATTTGTTTTGAGATTCTAGGGTTTTGGGCTCTACTAGAAAAGTGGTTTACCTTGTGATTTGATGTCTAAGGATTATTAATAGGTTTAATGGGCCAAATGGGTTATCAAATAATGATTCATAGAGATTTGAATATTTGTTGTTTTAAAGTTATTCAAGTCGTTTGTCAAGATGGAAGCCTAATTACCAAGTTGGTTTATGAATTATATTGAAGAAGATGATATAGGTGATGAAAAATTGTGTGCTTGAGGGGGCATATTAGAGTGATATATATGTGAATTTTCAAGTCTTGAATATGTGTCTATTGAAATTTTTGGGCTCTACAAGTTTTAGGTAGGGATACAAGGAGTCTCGATAGGCCTAGTCTTGAGGATGTGCTTTTTGTTCAATTTATACAAAAGATTAAGGCATGATTATTTCAATGTGAGTTATAAAGATTTTTTTAGATCATGTTTCCTATTTTGATGAGAGGCATGAAGTTCTATTGGTGGTCCTTGAGGTAGTTTGAGAAGAGAAGGCTAGTAAACATGTATGGTGGTCTTCATGGTGTGTGGAGATATAAAGATGCTCAAGAGGTGAAAGGGATCAAAAATATTATGGGGAGACCATATAAAATGTTTTTTGGTGAGTTATATCATATGTTAGTTCTTTTGTGTGTTATTTATTCACTGGTTACAGTGCTTGTTTGAAGAAGAATGTTGGCATGAAGTAAGAAGAAGTTGTTAAGGTAAGAAGAGGTTCAATAAAGGTAAGGGGGAGTTTGTATCATCTATCTAAGATGGTCCTTTCCTATTTATGTTATTTTTATGTCATAAATATCAGTTGGTGCCCACTTTGTCATTGCATCAAAGGGGGAGAAAGTTCCTATTGAGAGAGTGCTTGAAGAGAAAGAAGGTGACCTGAATGATGTTTGTTGACATCAATGATAAAATGGGATATTTTTGGAGAGTTTTTAGTAATGTCATGGTGATGTAATGTAGTTTTCCTATTAAGTGGAGTAGGTGCTTTGATATCCTATGTAATAATGACAAAGTATGCAATGTGTTTGTCATAGTGTGCTTAAAGGAGGCTTGGTTCATCTTTAGTTTTGACATGGTTAGATATGTTCAAGGATGAGTATAAAGTATTTAGATTGTAAAATGGGTCTTATCAGTGGTCAAATATGATTGGAAAGATAGTGTTTATTAGTGGATTTCATATGGTAGTCCATAGTTTTCATCTAGATAGTTTGGGTTTAGTGTTAAAAAATCTAAGTAGGCATTTTGATGACATCACCATTGCCACATGTAGATGAGTCAAGAGAAGTTATTCATATGATTGTGATAAAATTATTCCCTATTTTCTATTCACTAAATCTTAGGTCATGTACCTAATCATATTCAAAGATATGTGGGTGCAAAGTTGGGCTCCCAGGGTTTCTGATAATGTAGCCAAATTTGTAATGTGGCAAGAAGAGAAGCATTTGATAATGACATATATCACATTTTTATATGTTTAAAAATAATATTATCATATGGGTTTGTTTATTTTTTATCTTGGTTGATTTGTTCTAAATTTTAGATCATGCACTAAAGCGCGTCAAAAGATATGCATGTGCAAAATTAGCCTTCTAAGAAATTTTTAACATTGTTGGCTCTATGACAAAAAAATCTGATTAAGAATTTTAATGTCATTATATATAACATGTTTTAGGGTTATATGATTATTTTTTCACATGGTTGGATTATCCTATGTGAGGATATCATATGTCCAAATTTTAGATCATGAATCTAAGCATAGCAAAAGTTATTGAGGTTCAAAGTTGGCCTTGCAAGAAAATTGAAATGGCTCCTACACTTAGTCAATTTTTCAAGAGTTAAAGTTTAGGACCAAATGGAAATATAATGATTTTTATGTGATTGTAAAAATTTATCTAACAACATGTATCAAGTCAAATAGGTTAAAGTGTTTGAGGTTTAACACTGAGCAAAGGTAAAGGATAAGGATCTAACAATGAACAGGTGCTCATACAGATTGAACAAATGGTGAGAGTTATAATATAAAGACCAAAATGATCCATAGATATGTATGGTGTTCATTGAGTCAATATTACAATATTTCATGAGAATAGGTCAACTATCTGAGGTTTAACTATGACCATTTGAATTTTACAAAGTTAAAATGAGTGCTCTATATTTTATCCATAACTTTCGATCCATGATGAATTCAAAGGTGTTATAAAAATAAAATTTGAAGAGTAATCCATGGAAAATATAATGAAATGGTTATAAAATATTAAATTGTGTATAATAAAAGTTATGAAAGTCCAAATTTTAATGTGTGTTTGACTATGTTTTGCAAGTGACCCGAGAAGGATGTTCGAGCTTGTTTTGTTGTTGTTTGAATGTCTCATGGTGAATTATCTATTAAAACATGTTGTAAACTCCATGAGGACTATATATTTACATTATGAAGGTTTGAAAATTCATATACAATATGAAAAAATATTAATAATTTGACTTTGTATTTGTTCATGATGTTCTTGTGCACCAGGTTAGTGTTTAAGTTTTTTGAGCATACACAGAAGTGATAGAAGTTGATTGTGATCATTTAATAATATCAAAGGGTTCATATGGAGTGGACCTATGCAATTATAAGTTTTCATATGTTATTTTTTGTTCAATGATGTGCTAAATTGGTGAATAGGTCTCCATGAGACTTATAAGAGCTACAACGACCTTATTAAAAGGTGTAGTTACTTAAGGGTGACCCATAGATGTTATGGCCAACCTATGAATATTGTATTGAACTATGTATAAATTATATATATGAATTAAGGATTAAGACATTCCTAATGGCCAACCAATATGGTGATGATTATTAATGATCTATAAATAGTTTAATCAAAGATGGTGATTTCTAGACATTGGTGAGAGATTTATAGAGGCTTGTGTGAGTATAATATTCATTAAAGCAAATAAAAGAGGAGGCCAAGTGTGTCCAATGGTTGGGTTGATGAGCATAATAGATTATGGACTATGTGTATGACCTATATATCATAATTTTGATGGCATAATAGTGCTTTTTCAGGTTGAGGATGAGTGAAGAGGCTTATGCGAATGGAGTAGAGTGAAGAGTTAAAGAGAAAAGAGAGGAAGTGTGCCAAGTGGATGGGTTGATGAGAAAATTTGGTTCATGATTATGTGTATGATGTGTAGGTCATATTATTATGTCATAATAAGTTCTCTTTTAGGTTTGATTCTTTGAAGTGTGAGTGAAGGATAGGTAATGTTTATGTGAGCTTAAACACTAATTTGTGAGGTAGATCAGAGTATGGTCAATGTGAATGAACTCATGGTCAGGTTATTTTTGTGATGAAAAAGTTATTGTAGGTGTGATAAAGTTAGTGTGAGTTAAGAGTTGGAGAGTGGGGTTAATTAGGATATGTAATGTTTCCTAATTGATCTTTATGTGTTGGTACAAGTATGTAATGTGCTTTGGAAAATAGGGAGTATTGCATGAAAGAGTGAAGGTGAAGAGTGATAATCAAATTTCCATCATCAAGTATTAAAGACATCAGTTCTAAGTTGGAGGTGTTCATTTCAAAGGAGGGTATAAATTACTTAGTTTTCGTTACAGGCAATTACTCCTTGTGAAATAGGTTTTTCAGTAAAAGTAGGTGGTCTAAAGGAGTTGATCATCTTAGGGGCAGGTGCTCCTTGTGGAATAGGTGTTTTACTAAATATTAGTTAGGAGTATTTTACCACTCTCTAGTTTTTAATACCTTATATGATAAGTAGTCCAAGTGTTTGTAGGCTTGAGAGTAGGTTTTATTCCCCAAGAGAGTTACCCATGTAGATGATGTGTTTTTGTGTTATCTGCTCTTGTTCATGCTCTAGATAAATTTATTTTGATGTTTATGTTTTTAAGATCAAATTTATGTATGATGGAATGGTTTTTTCATTATTGTATATTTATTCACCCCCTTTTAGTAGCTACTTTCAACAACATAATGAACTTACACTCCATGAACCATCCATGTGATGAGTTTTAGGAGGTAATAATTAAAGGAAACATCCTTAATTATGTCATAGTCACCTTTAAAGGAATAATTATATGTAAGCATAGTCACCTAAAGGTATTAAACTATTTAACTATAGATACCCAAAGGTATTACACTATGTAACCATAATCACATAGTCACCTTTAAATGAATTACACTATACAACTATAGATACCCAAAGGTATTACACTATGTAACCATAGTCACATAGTAAACTTTACAATAATTACACTATACACCCATAGACACCTTAAGGTTTTTCACTATGTCCTCATATGCACCTTTAAATTAATTACACTATGTTACCCTAAACCACTTAGAGTGAGTTTAGGCTAGCATGATTGTGAGACTACATCCCATAGTGAGAATGTATCCATAATTTCTCATGAATAATCAAACAAGCATATTGGAGTCTTATATAACATAATGACCTTCATGCTACTATGTATTGGGTACAATGTAGACTTTCATATGAATTTTACCAAAATCACATAAAGTGATATATTAAAATGCTTTATAATGAGAATAAGTATAGAGAGATAGAAGGAAACACATGACCCAGATTATCGTTAATAAGTGACATTTTCATACACACTCCCGCTTAATAGAAACTTTGATAAGTCTAGCATTGAATGAAATTTAATAGGATTTAGTTCATTGGTGATGCATTGGACTTTTTTCTAAATATATACAACTTTGACTATCACCAAGAAGTTTGGTAAAATGGAGAACTTCCACATGACATTATTAAATCATCCTTCATAGCCATAAGGCTTCTTTATAAACTTACACATGAAGTGGTCCAAGTGATATCACCTACACAAAACAAAAACACATATATAAAAGTATACTCATAATAGCATTGTATGATTAGCATCACAATAAACAAATAAATTAACATTATCAAATGAATAATAATATAAACTAAATTTTATAGTTCCTTTTATATACCAAAGTATCCAATTTACTAATTTTTAATGATCAAAGTATGGGTCTTTCATGAATCTGGAAGAAAAACCTACATCATATGAATTATCTATCCTAGTAATGGTTGGATAAATCAAACTATGAATAAATTTTTTGTAAAGAGGGGTTAACTTTATCACACATAGGTTTTAGATCAACGTTAACATTTAATTCAATAGGATTGGATGTAGGATTACAATCAATCATGTTATATAATCCACATACAATAGATTCACTAATAATTTTAAACTAAGTTAGTCAAATATTAAATATATTATTGAGAATAACTCATATTATAATTTGAGTCTTAACAAAACTTTTAAAGTCTAATATGCTTAAATTTTTCAATGATATAAAATTGGAACTAATAGAAGATTGAGGTATGTAACCTCTTATAGATCAAATATGGATAGTTTTGACATAAAAGTTCAATTATCCAATCAAAAAGATATGAAACTAAAACAAATAATTTTATAGATGTATGAACATAATGGTTAGCAAAGTAAACTCCATTTACACTTTGCATTTCATAACATATCTTATTATAAAATGATGCATCTAAGCATGCTAGAAATAATAAATCAAATGACAAAATGATAAAATGAGAATATCTAAGCATGTTAGTATAAACATGTTCTAATTTAATAAAAATATCACAAACTAATTTTTGATTTGTTAGCACAAATTTATAATAATCCATGACCTTTACAATCAACACTACAAGTTTGTGTTAAATATTAAAGCAAGAAAAAAGGGGATTAGAAAACAAACTTTTTAATGTGTTTTATACTTAATTTTGTAATAAAAAAAGATATCCTAGTGAGTAAACAACACTATCCACTTAGTTGATTGAGAAACAATTTGAAAAATAAAATGAACCACACCAAGGACAAAATTTACAAGTGTTGTAAGTATTTAAAGATAAATTATACACTAAAATTATATAAGGAGGATTAAAATAAAATAAAAGACCATCCCAATGCATTCAAAACATATCTAAACCTACAAATTGACTAGTTGGATAACTATGGTTGACAAGTAGTTGATAGGGTCAAAAGTCAAACAAAGTTTTCAACACAGGGCACAAGTTCCCACATGAATGAGCATGCAAAAAAGTTTATAAATGCAAATTAATTTATTTGAAAAGTAGGATAGATGGGATTTGAACACAATTTATCATCCACAAATCTAGTTAGAATTTTTTTTTGTACTACCTTCTATATAACCCTTTTAAATTCATATTATATTTTTTATTAAAAAATAAAATAAAATTAAATATTTACATTAAAATAATTTAAATGAAAATACATATTTTAATTTGAAGGAAATATTAAAATAATCAGTGGGCTATACACCTTATGTGGATAATAAAGTATTAAATAAAAACTATATTTATTAAATAATTTAATTTAAAACTTAACTAGCCATTTTAAACTATGTAGAAACATGCAAAGGTAAAGGAATGGTGCGGGTGGAGGAGTAAGAATGCAGCAATGGAGCTCTAGGTACCCATTTTTGCTAAAACAAAGCTCAAAACTACCTTAGAATTATAGATTGAAGAGTCTGATAGACCTAGATCTAGGTTTTACTGACCTATAATTAATATTTTTTTTTTCTATTGTTATGGTTCATTATATTACCCAGGTAGAAGTAAAAAATTGAAATGAGCTTTTAGTAACTATTTTTGAAGATTCAAATGTTGAAATCACCTTGAAAATGTCCTCAAAAGTATTTGGGAGACTCAAATCTAAGTTTTATTGACTTCAAAATGATATTTAAATGTTGTTACTACTACTATGGCACCTTGGAAAGATAAAAAACTTAAAACTCTTCTTTAATCCTCTAAATGACCTCTCTAACTACTTTGGAAGGCCTCAAAATTGATCAAACACATTTTAAAGATCTAAAAAAGATTGAAAAATGGAAATTTTAGATTTTTTTTAAAATTATGGAGGATGTACCAAGTTATATGGAGAGCCTAGGGAGCTCTTTGGCTTGAAATTTTTATTTGGTTGCTTAGATATGCAATCTCTAGGCTCTAACAAGAAAAATAGTAAATAAAACACACTATGACTAAAGGACGATATTTAAAATAGTCTCATGGCCATACCACAATGTTTATATACATATTTTTGACCAATTTCAACTGACATATGCTAAAAAATCATGCTCCAATAGAATAAAATCAACAAAAAATGGTTTTGATGCTTCTTAAGCTTCTTGAAATTGCTTCTAGTTGTTCAGATTTGAAACTAAATGATCCATAAGTAAGATAAATGCATAGATCATGAAATTTTGGAGGAGAGATAAGCTACAAAAACTTCCATGAATGTGCCACAAGATATATGAACTTATTTTTGAGTAAAAATAAGCTTGAACACAAGCTAAAAATACATGATCTACAACCTTTCTACTTGATCAAACATCAGTTGTCTCTGATACCATGATAAATTAAGAGAAACAATGTATACGAGCAATGGATTTAGATATGAGATCAAGAGAAAAGGCATTTATGAAACCAACACAATATATATGTGGGAAAACCTCAAATAAGTAAAAAAACTGATAAAGATTATTCATATCATGAGAAACTAATAAGTGCCCAACAGAGTCTTTCTTTATCTCACTTCTTCTCAATCAATCTTCACATAACTTGGAAATGTGTTCTCCACATTTCCTCATTTTTATCAACTCTTTTTTTTTCATTACATCTTACAATATAAACTCTTTATTTTATAGGCAAGGTAATATAAATGTTATAATGTGACCTTTTCCAACCACCACATTAATGGATCCAACCTTTCCAAAGGTTATTTAATATATATTATTATATATTTACATGAGGATAAACTCATGATAAATAAAAATATATTACTATTTAAATAATGTAATTTAATGCATTAAGGGTACATAAATAAAACCACATCATCAACTTGTAACTCCCTTATCATGTTGAGTTCATCATATTCATCATCTATTTCACATCCAGTATCCCATCCCCTTATCTCTTTGTACATCCACCCATTGTTTTCTCTTTTGAGTTGCCATCCATATTATTGCACCCCACATTTCCCCTTCATGGGTCATCATGTCCACTAACATCATTTAATCACATGAAACTAAGTTTAAAAAATATCATATCACAACCTATAATGTAAGAATTAACACTCCATTGATTCATGAGTGCCTTTCTTATTTGAAATAACATTACTCCTTTCACTTTGTCCACTCATAATTCCATTTCAAATAGGGGTAAAATGTATACATCTGAATCTGTTCACTTCATTTATCATCACTAATATGACTATTAGAAAACACTAATATTTTTATCTCATTTATCTATTCTAATTTTATCTTAATATCAACCCTTAAAGTCATTTTTCTAACATACGTCTTCATTATTTTTCATCCATTAACCTTATATTATTTCCACCAGCCTATTAATTCTTCTAATCATGTCTTATCCATTAACTAATCCCACTTATCTATTATTTTAGAATTTTATATTACAATCCACCTACCCTAGCCTATTCCTAGGCTTTCCTACATCCCTAGTCCTTAATCACCTATCTAATGACCTATCTAACCACCTAATACTCTTTCTTATCCCCACTAATAGATTCTAGAACTATAGAATTATTGAAGAAAATTTTGTTAGTTTAGCTTTTGTGCTTAGTAGTTAAGCCAAGTCAGTTATATGCTTGGTATTGTTAGGCATGAACATAATGGTTTTTGGTGCACAAAATTTAACACACAACATACTAATGTGCTAGCATTAGTTTAACACAAGGCACAAGACTTGTGCACTCATCTGAAGTGAATTAATGAAAGGACTGGGCCCGAGTTGGGCTAGTTGAAACATGGCATAACTTTGGGTTCAAAGGGACTTAATCATTGGTAGGATGGGTTTAGGTAGGCTATCAATTCTAGGATATTTTGGGGAAGCTCAATAAGCATGAGCCTTCTTAAGGGCACAAATCCTATGTGAAAGTTCATATCTATCTAGGCATGGCTTTTCATGGTGAAGGTCATTAGAATAACAGGATAAGGGTCATTTAGGCACTTAGCCAAGTCATGGGAATAGATTGGGTTCAAGTGTTCAATATTTAGGTTAGCACTCTAGGCATGGACATTTAGACCTCAAATCATGCCAATTTCAACATTTAGTCTATTTTATAGGTAGGTTAAAGTCACTAGATGACACAAAGATGCCATTAGTGACTATGGATGAACCTTAATACCATAATATACTCAAAGTAAATAAGATATAATATTAATCACATGAAACTAAGTTAAAAACATATCATATCACAACCTATAATGTAAGAATTAACACTCCATTTATTCAATAACATACTTCATTGACTCATAGTTCAACATACAAAGTTTAAGACATGAATAGAACAAGTGCTCATATTTAGCCTTACTCATACCAACAACTCATAATTGAGCTTGGGTTATACATTTAGAGTGCCTAACCTGGATCATAGAGAATACCAATACTTAATGGTGGCTCTAAATTTTAGTATAGCTTCACTATATTAATTACCACCCCTTTTCTTTATATACAAGCCTTATTTGAAAGGCAAACGGGTATCCTCTTGCTAGGTCAAATGGGTACATGCCAAGTGATGAGTTATCACTGGGGGTCACTAGTCCACTGACTCCACTATGCAACCTAGGTTAGATGAGCACATACTAGATGTTGAGATATCACTTGGAGGTTGTTATCCCACCTCTCTACTATATTAACACGCATACTTCTCAAGCCACCATGTACAAGTTCCTATAGGTATGTCCTTTAAAGGTTGGTACCATGTAATTTCCTACTAGCTAGCATAAGATCCTTAGGGATTCCTCTAGGTAGCACCAAAAGATACAAAAAGGGAGTAATCAAACCACAATATTGCCTTGTGCCAAGATAGGTTGAGTTGTTGTAGTCCATGTAGTTTGTAGAAAAGGGGTACTAATATTACCCCATATAAAATTGCTAATCCACCTTGGACTAGTCTTTCAGTGCCTTTGGTGTGAAAAACTAGGGCACACCTTGATCTAAATCTATCTTAAAGTTATAAAATACCTATATAGTGAGCTTTATTTATTCAATGGCACCATTTGATTCACTTGAGGCAACCTCGAGGGTGAGCACATCTATGATTTCTAGTTCTTTCCTGAAGGCCTCAAGCCTTTCTCTTGCTTTCCTTACCCCACCATATAAGATATCTCCTTGCTCACTTTCCTTCATTTGGAAGGCACAGAAGAGAGGATTTAGGTCTTAATATTGGGTCTTTATTTGGGTGCTCAGGGTGTTAACCTTCATCATTACTTATATGCACTCAATTTGGCTCACTAAGGAGTGCTGGAAAAAGGCATCTTTCTCCTCCTTTACCTTTTTAAGGTGTACATCGATGACCATTGCTTGGGTGTAAAAGTTAAAAAATATCATTTAATTCTTCCATACCCTCCTCTACTTTGGGAAAGAGGTCTTCCACTACATCCATATCTTTTTTCAACTCTCTTCTTAAGGCCTCATAGGGATCTTCTTGCTCCTTAAGCATCAACTTCATCTTGGAAAGCATCTACTCTACAACAATGTATACCTTTTCAACTTATTTCATTCTTGAGGTATCTACATAATAAAAAATGGATGGATCTACCTCTTCTACATGTTCAACCAGATATTTGAGTTTGATCCTTGTTGCTACTAGTTCTTCTTAAGCCTCTTGCACTATCTTCTTCTAGTTATTAGTACGAGCATCATTGATAATGTTCTTGCATGCCACTTTAAAGGCTATTTTGAGGATGATGTTTTCCAACCTTATAGGTTTCATGTCTTAAGGATTTATTAGTTGGTAATCATGCCCCTCTTCTAACTTCTTAATGCACTAGAGTGATTTTTTTAGAACCTCAAACTAGGGCTTGTCCATGTAGTAATCTAGCACCCAAGAGACTTGATGGTACATCAAGATCATGGCAGCCTTTAGGGGAATGTATTTAACCATATAAAAACATCATATTTTTGAATACCTATCTTTATTTCTCCCTATATCTTGGCTCGTATTATTCCTCCTTAGCCAAATCCTTTTCTTCTTGACTAGTGTTTGTGCTTTTGCCAATGCCTTCTTATTTTTCGCTTCCTCCTTCTTCAGTGTTAGACTCATCCTCATGTTTTTATTCTCATGGGGGTTGTTTTGTAGAATTTTCCCCCTTTTTCATTTCCTCATCTTGTCATGGTTTTTTGGTGTGGACCTCTTTAGTTCTTGCCTTTCTCTTCTCTTGCCCAACAAGTTTTTGTCTTCTTTATTTGTTATCATGAGGTTCCATCATCACCTTCTTTGTCTTTAGGCACCCCTTTATAACTAGGGTGTGTTTGATATGTATCTTCTTATATTATCATTATATAGGTGTTAGGTATCTTTTCTAATATCCTTTCCTCTCTAGGTTTTGTGCTCACAATAACCTTCTTCTTTTCTCTTTCCTTCACCATCTTGGTCCTTTCTGCATAGGCCACATTTTCCTCTCTTCCCTTTCTTTTGGACTTCTCTTCCTTGGACTTCCTCTTTGCCTCCTCTTTCCTATCCTTTTACTTTTCAACCTTCCTTTGTGTGTTATGTGCTTCAAACTTCTTTGCTCTTGATTCTATCTCCTTCACCTTTATTTGTTCAATTTCAATTTGGGACATGACCTTGGCCCTCATTGCCTCACACTTATAGTGAAAACTTAGTGTTTCATCAATATTATTCTAGGGTAGGCCCATCTCCTTCCATTTTCACTTTAGATCTTCCTTAGTAGGTGAACCTAAGGGTATAACTTCTTCGTTTACTTCTACCTCTTTGGGTTCTTCACTTGCTTTTTCTCCCTTACTCCCCTTTACTTTCTTCACCTTCATCTCTCGCACCTTACACTCCTCTACTTCCCTCATTTGTTCCTTGGCCTCAACCATCTCAATTTCTTCCATAGACATTAATATCTTGGTTAGTTCTTCCCTATATTATTAGATTTAATGTGCCCTTTACATCTCATTTTTGCTAAAGCTGAATTTCTTCCATGTTCACCTCCTTCTTTCTAACTCAATTTGGGGGGATGAAGAGGGGGTCTATTTTTTATACAAAGAGTCATATTCCTTGAGAATGATATATACACCTCTCCATACTTATTCTTATTCCAAATCCTCTTCCTCTTCTTCCTCCTCTTCTTTGGATAGGATTATCCTTTGTACCATAGAAGGATCCTTCCCCTTCTTTTTTGTGGTGGTAAGGGAAGCCTTTGGTTTGAATCATAAGTGCTTCTATGTGGAGGTCAAAGGGGAGGATTATTATTTTACGGCAATATTCAACCTTAGTCATTCCTCTATCTCCTCCAAAGTCTCTGCCCTCTTCTTCTTTGGAGACTTATTCTGCTCAATTGGTTCTAACATCCCTTCATCCCCGATTTAGACTGGGGGGTCTTCCCTTTATTTGACACTCTATTTTTAATTTAAATCATTATTTCATGGCTTCATCTCATAGTATAAGATATGTATGTAGCCTGAGATGGTTACTTTTTGGATGGGATTGATGTCTAGGTGATCTGATGCATCTTCTTCATCTTTAGTTGACTTCCCATCTATATGAGGGAATTCATGCCTCAACTTGTGCCTCTTTGCATCAAGTTCCTTTACTAGAATGTCCATCTATTAGGTATTAGAAATATTGTGTAGTCCATTCCTAAAGTACCCTATTGAGAAGGTGAAGGGGAGATTCAAAAATCCTAACCTGTTCCCATCCTATAGTACTAATCACACTATAAAACAACATTGCATTATGGAAAAATATGCCATCCCAAACATACTCTAGTGAAGCACTTGAAGAATGGACCACTCCAAACTGAAAGCTTATATGTATTTTTCACACTAGCACATCATGCATGTCTTGTACTTAGGGCTAAAGGAGGTAGGGCAAGTATAGTCTCTATACTTTTGTGCCAAGGATTTATGATATTTTGGGAAGACCCAGAGATTATCTTTGTTTTTATCTAGGATCTTAATTTTATCCATGATAATTAATATAAATATGGATCCCCACTTAAAGGTGTTTTTAGCACTATGTCATTCCAACACATTTTTCACCAACTCCTCTATGATTAAATTTAAAATGTTGAATTATATGCCCTAAATCATGTGATAGGTGATGCAAAGGTATTCCTTTAATATGTCAGTCCACCATCCTCCTGGGTATAGTTTGGAACTCACTAGGCATGTCACTACCCTCATGCCAGGGTCCTTACACTTAATGATGGGGAACATGAAATGACCTTGAATTACTTAAGGATATTTATGATGTGCTCCACCTCTTCATCATCATCCATTATTTGATGGATGTCCTATCTATAATTTAGGAACACAATCATATTATTGATCAACTACATTAAATTTTTTATGCACCTACCTACAAAGTAAATGTAGTCCTCATGGATTCATGAGAGTAGGAACTAGACAAGTTCCTCTAGCTTCCCAAAGTAGGTAAACTCATAGATTTGAGTTATATCAGAAGCTTTTAAATTGTCTCAAATTGAGATGTTAAATAGGGAATCACCTTGTGGCATCTTATGTCATATGTCCACCATCTAATCCCATGACAAATCTTGCAAGTAACTTGACATCTGATGGATATTCTCCTTGAGTTAGAAAATAAGCAAAAATGAGCACAAACTTTCTACCACCTCAAATTTTGGGGGCATTGTATAAATTATTATGACATCTTCATTAGCACCTAGGTATTTACCTCTATAATGTTAATTCCTTTGACTAGATGCACCTTGGTTTTGGTGGTCATCATCTCTTCCACAATCTTCACCTACTTGGGTTCTTATTGTGCCTATGTGGAGCTCATTGTCTTTCACTTGTTCACCATATTGAATCTATTTGTTTTGAAACATGGTAAATATGACTTGTTGAAGCCTTAAATAGTGGTTGATGCTTTTTTATTCATGGGATATATGAATATACCCTTGGCTCTGAGATATGTTAGCCATTAATGGTGGCCTATAATTTCTCTCCCCAATCCTTCAAATTAGTCTCAATCTAAACGCAATCTTTCTTAGAATGCCATCATTTATTAAAGTGATCAATTTTTTTCTATTATAGGGTTGTTGTTTTTAATCTCTTAGGTCTCTACTTAGGTTTACTCTAAGTTAAATTAGTTTAAAATTTGTAACTTAATCAAGTTTATTTCTTGGTATTTTATACCCTTCTTTCTCAGCTATCATCATTAATGTAGAATTTATGGCATAGGCACCTCAATTTATTGGAAGGCATGAAAATATGAATTTTTTTTGAGAATATCTTATCCTTAATGCATTAATTTTATATCTTTGTGCCACCTCATTAAATGCTCCTAACATGTTTTTTGGTGATGTGATGTGTGTTTCAAATGATCACTTCCCACTCATTTTTGAGTGGGACCCAGTTGTCTTTAGATGATTTCCTTTTACATTTTTATACTTGGTGTGACCTTCACCTTCCTTGTGGTAACCTAGGCATAATACCTCACATGTGCATGATTCAACCTCCTGGGTTCCACTTTTGCTTCTATTTATGCTCCTATTTCAAGAATGCTTTTCTATCTTGGTCTATTTCTTGTGCATCATCTTGCCTTCTCTTGCCCTACCCCATACAAATCTATTTCACTAGCCCTCTAATGATTCATTTCTTTTTTTATTATCTTGTGCACTATTAGATGGTGCATCTTCACTTTTGTCCTTTTTCTCAACCATGTTGAGAATCTTCACTTACCTCTTAGGTCTCTAACATAGGATAAATTAATGCACCCTCATTGACCTTTGGTGCAAAGGTAGCAATACAGTGGTTCATTACCATCCCTTTAAGTGCCATATACTATTTATATTACACACATGTTTCTATGATTCTTCTAATTATGCCTAGAAAACTTCACATGTACATCACTTATATGTTTATCTTCATGCACTTAAGGGGTGAAAGTGCTCAAATAACTTGATTGGAATTATGTGTGAAGTACCAATAGATAAGTCCTTTCAACCATTGTACACTGCTTATTGCCTGTATACAATATACAAGAAACAAATAAAAAAAGGAAAAGAATGGTTTGGCTTACACCAAACAATAATCTGGTCAACTCAATCTCAAATCAACTATTGACCAAAAATTCAAAAAAATTATGGCACAAGCACCATCCTACTACCTATATGTCTTCAGGCAGTTGCCAATGAAATGCCCATGGAGAATTTTGCTAGATAGTATGTGTAACTTAAATTCACCTATTTCTAATATGTGGTGGATGATGTAGGGTCCCATCCACCTTATTTAAAATTTATCTAGGTGATTAAAATACTTGGAATCATAGAGCAACACCAATGCTCCTTTAGTTAACTCCTTATGCTTGATATGCTTGTCATGTTAGTGCTTATAGCATGCATTCTCGATCTACTAACTCTATTTTCTTGGGCATACTTTTTATCTAAGTGTTCCAACTCTTTGAACCTTATACTTAAATATTTTTGGTCATCTGAGTAACCAACCCATGCAATGTGTAAGGAGGTCACCATGAATTCCATGGGAAAAACTTCTTCAAAACCAAACACCAATTGAAATGGTATAGCCTTATTTAGGTTTTTATATATGTTTTGGTATGCCCATAGTACCACTAAAACATGATCATCCTAATCCTTGTGACTAACATCACATATATTTTTTTTCAAGTTATTATGATATTCTAGAATGTTTTAGTTATGCCATTATCTTGTGGATGATAGGGGTGGTCTTCTAGTTTACCACCATGTATTCAATTAAAAGGATGCACACTATCTCATTGATGAAATGAGTACCATTGTTGCTAGTCAAACTTAATGGGAACCCATATGAAGTATGCGATTATTTTGGATATGCATTTTTTTATCAACATGACTTTTTCCCACTTGGTAAAATAGTCTATGGCCACCAAAATGTACCTTGCACCTATGTGTTGTGATGTAGGATTAATTATCCTAATGAAGTCAATATCCCATTTATTGAATGGTGCCTAGGTAAGAATGGGAATGAGATAAATCTCATCTTAGTGGTTGGGATTTTTTATGTGATGACATATGTCACATTCCTTAGTATACTCCTTTACATCTTGGAATAGGCTTGGCCACCACAAGCCTGATTTTTATACCTTATGCATCTTTGCATCTTTAATGTAATGGCCTCATGTGCTTCTCTTATACACTTCTTGTAGGATGGAGTCCCTTTCATGTTTTAGAACACACTAATGTAGGACTTTATCTTTACTTAGTTTTTATATCTCTCCCTCAATTAGATGGAATGGGGTGGCATGAACTACAAGCTATTTCTTTTCCTTAGTTGATAAGGTCTAGGGCACAAATATAGACATTAGGTAAGTAGAAATCTCTACTAATTCAAGGATGAACTAGACTCTATATATTTGTGTGTCTGGCAAGCCATCCTTAATTGGTGTCATTGCATCACCAAAATTGATGTGGGATAAATGGTCTCGCCCCAAGTTCTACTTTCTAGGTTTTACAATAATAGAAAACTAGAATTCTTAGAATAGAACAATCTATCTGCATATGTACCCATATATAATAGGCTTGTCATGAGGTACTTGAGCACCTCATGATCAGTGAATAAGATGAATGGGTTGTCTAGTAGCTATTGACTAAATTTTTATAAGGCATAGACCATTACCAGGGCCTCATGTTTGGTGGTGGTATATCCTAAATCAATTTCTTACTTATGACGGAGATGGGGTGGTCCATCTTTCCTTTACCTACGTGCACCAATATGGTACCAATAGTAGAGCCTAAAAAATTGAAATGAATGTGGAAAGGAGTATTCCAATATCAAAATTATAAAATTAGCATGTTATCCAACTTTAGCTTTAATGTTTCAAATGCCTCCTCTTGTGCCTCATCCTAATATAATGGGCTATCTTTATGTGAGATCTCCTCTAGAGGTACTAAAATCTTTTCATATCTTCGTATAAACTTATTTTAGTAGCCACATATGGCCTAAAAAGTCATGGATATCTTTCTTTCTTGAAGGAATTCGATGCTAAATTATGATGGATATCTTTTCAGGATCAACAAGCAAACCATCCTTGGAAGTGATGTACCTAAGTAGTGTTCTAAAGGGAGTTAAGAACATACTTTAGGTTTAATGATATTTGAAGCTACCTACACCTTTCAAACATGAGTCACATATTGTCATAGTGGTCTTTTACAAGACCATAGATAATCCAATCATTGAGATAAACTTGGAGGAGCTTATGGATGAAGTCCCTGAAAGCAGTGATCACTACCCTAGAGAATATAGATGGTGTATTCCTGAGTCCAAAGGTAATCATATTGTAATAAAAACAACTCCATTTAGTCATAAAGGTTATTTGGGATTATCTTCCTCCTTGATTTTCACTTAATGGTAGCCTAAGAAACCATCAGTGAGAGTATAGATTTTGTAGCTTGTGACTCCATCTAGGACCTCATCAGTGAATAGGGTTTAAAATGTGTCATTGACATAAACAACATTAAAATGCCTATATTGAATATAGATCTGTATGGACCCATCCTTCTTGATGCTAATTACCATCGAAATTACTTATTTAAATTCTTGTAAAAGGTAGATGATGTTGATGACAAGCATTCCATCAATCTCTTATTTCACTTTGGCATGAAGATTGGGATTCATCTAATATGGGTGCTTCTTGATCGGCCTCATACCATCCATTATCTTGATGCTCACTTTTACAATGGAAGGGTGGGTGCCTTTCATATCCTAATAGTTTCATGGGAACAAGTCCTAAAATTACTTCAAGAGGCATATGATTCATGCCATCTCTACCTTAGGCTAATAAGGACCTATAATAGAAATATTTATCTCACCTTCTCTATTGATGTCTACTTTTGTGGTCTTGAGTGGTGCACGGTAAGGCTCATTCTTCTCTTGATGGGATTCTTAAACTTTCCTTGTCCCCTCAATTATTTAAATTCAAAAATGCATTAGATATTATTCATCTAGGGCACTATCATCCATAAGTCATACAAGTTTTTGTCTTCCTATTAGAGCCTTCTAATTATTATCTTTCCAAGTCTCATCATCTTCCTCACTATATTCTCGCACCAATTCTTCAAATAATTTTTGCATTGATAGTCCTTTCTCCCCAAAAATCTCACTATGGCACTCTTTTAGGATGGTAGTGTCTTCAAACACCACCCTATGAATTAATTTCATTAGCTTTAGTAGTTATAAGTTTTGTGAAGAAAAGGTGAAGGTTTACATGAACCTCTCCTTGAGTATCTCCCAATTTCTTATCTCATAGTGCATCTCATTTACAATGTACCACACTTATGCCCATGTTTTCAAAGTCCTATAAAAGGAATGCACCCATAGGCCTTTTAGTACATTCTCTTCATAGATAGTTAATGTTTATTAACACAACCACACATACACAATTTGGTCATAATCACCTAAGTAATAGGGTATGTCCAAGTACTCAGTACTCTTCCAAAGCCTAGCGAATATTTATTCCTTTACATATTACCATGTTTGTCAATTTAGGTCTTTGTGCTACCCACCAGCGAGTAGCAGTACACTTCAAGGTATGCACTAGTATGCCCATTTTATCTATTTCCTTGAGGATGGAAGCTTCAATGTCATGGAAATACATCGACATAAGTTACTTCCCTTCATACTTTAGGAGAACTATAAGCTTCCATTTACTTAGCCATAATGCCCTTTTTCTAGCCTTTATAGCATAGGGAACCCATATCTTTTGATTGTGTTCAATCCTAACTAGTCCTATTCTAGATAGCCTTGGCTTAGTTATACACACTAGTTAGCACCTTCAGATAATGACCTCATAAATGTATTCTACCCATCATTCATAAGATACATTAGTTGCATTAGAAGCTAATTATCCATCCACCCATTTAAGCACACCTTAGTTACTAGGGTTGATCTTCTTGATTCCCTATACCATGATGTTGTAAATGTGGTTGATCTTGTCTTTGAGATCCACAATTTCCACATATGGGGTCCCTTGATCACTTGATAGAGAGATCACCACTCTCTCTTTTCCATTTTCAAAAGTCATATAACACTTCTTAAAGCACATGTCTACATTATTAGTGTATCACCATGGCCTACCCAAAATCATTGGATAGTTATCATGCTCTACCAATTCAATGACCTCAAAGTCAGCTCAAAAATCGATGCCCATGATATGAAAAATGGTGCCCTTCAAGATATTGATAGGTTACACTTAGGTTTTTACAGCCATGACCAACATTTGAAGTGAGGGCCTCAAGGGTGGCCATCCCATCTCCTCCTAGGAGGTTTTGGTTAGAATGTTAACCTCAACACTTGTGTCTACTAGTACTTCATAAACTAACCATCTATTATGGTGGCATCTATAAATAAATCTTGGTCATACTATATGTTCTAAGTATTCCTTACTTCATGTACCATATTTATATACAATGTAGCAACTTAAATCATTTTAGGTGCAACCTATTCTTATGGTTTGTTACCTACATGCTTCAATAACAATTATTTCAATAGGGGAAACATCCCTTCAATTTTTAGGATGTGTAGGATCTTGATCAACTCTTGTACTTTAGAATCCTAGTTGTCTTATCTTCTACACTAAGTAGTGGATGTGCCTCTAGGTCTATGGCTAGATAGAGTTTTACTTACAAAATTTAAATCACATTAATGTTTTATTACAAAACATCATTTTATTGTGTAGGGTTAGGATAGGGCAAAATGTTTGGATAAGTGGTAAACCCACTCTAGGTTATGGCCTGCACTTTAGGCAACTCCTTGTGAGTATGTTGTGGATTGAGAACCCAACTTTCTTCTTTAGATTCATGCCTAACCATTATGACACCCTTGTTTGTGTCAAGCTAACCTTGAGTTATATTTTTATATAGGTCTGGGCATTCTTTGATTGCATATGGTCCTCAAAAATACTCACACATTGGGTGCATGGGGAAGTCATGTTAATAATTCTCACTCAACCCACACTTATAGCACAATTATGGTGGGAATCTTATTCCACCATGTCCTCCTTATCCTCATATGCCTCTCTAATTACCATAACCCATATGTACTAACCATATCCTTCATTTCCTTAACCCACCTAACTATTAGTTGATGTTATCACCTACCACACACCTCTTTCTATGTTTTGGTGCATTTCATTGATGACTTGATAGTTCATTATGGGTTGTATATATGCATTGTATATCTTGCAATAAATGGTAGTATTCACTTGAATAGTACACTGTAATAGAGGATATTTTTTAGAGTCGTGGCCCATGACAAACTTCACAGTTGAGAAGTAGCATGCTGACATTTCTTCATGGGAAATTATTTTTTTTATGCCCCTCCATTTCATAGTCAGTACACCATAACCCACTACAAGTGTCATATGTTAAACCAACAATCAACTTCTATAGCTAGGAGGCCATTGACACAATCTATGCCTCCATGAATGGGTTGATCTTAATATCAGTGTTACCTACTACCTCATCCTAGAGCATGGATTCAAGCACTTCATGAAGGTTCATGAAGGTCTTTATGGATAGTGATCATCTGAAGGGTATTAGTAGGCCTCCAACAAACCATTACATGTATTATGAGGGGTGAATTTCATATGAAAGCTTAGAGAATAGAGTTTTGAATCATAAATCATACTATAAACACCTAAATTTGGTCACCAATGACCTCTAATTATACTTTTGACCAATTTCCACCTAAAGTTCACAATTTTGCCTAAAAACACTAAACCACATTAAAAACTTTGAACCTAATATAGTCAAGTGATGATTTTGGCTAGGGTATATCTAAATGGGGTAATGCAATTTATGGACCAACTAACTTTGATTAGATCATTTCAATTCAAAATGTCAATTTTACACCTAGGTGCTCTAGATTGCTCTTTCATATCAAATCTCCTACATGAGACATGTGCCTTTGTTATTTGTTGTTGGTAACATCCTAAATGGAATAATGGATCCAACACATCTAACATTGACTTCTAATTCCAATCCAATCAAATTTTGAACCAATAACAAGGCATTCTAGTCAATTTGAGTAATTTGTTCACAAAGTTCTTAATCATGATTAAGAGCTAATTAAACTAAATTAGGGCCTAATTAAGAATTCTACGGAAACTTGTTGAAGACTTGTTTTTAGAAATGAATATTGAATATATGCATCATCAATTGATATCATTTCTTGAGAAGACATCCCTAGGCCATAAATGCCACAAATATTAGGATTCGTGCCTACCATACCTCATCAATGCATCCATGACTCTTAATTACCCATCTATCACAATTATTAATGAGCCTATTCATCAATTTTAATTACAAAATTGGATTAATCCTTAACCACACATCTCATTCTTGAGATGGATGGTTTAAGTTGATTCTAGCTATGTTTCAAAATCTATAAATGAGAGGCCATGAACATCATTTCTAAGCTATTTTGGTGAAAAGTTATTATGTTCAAATATCTTCAAGAAGTTTTGATAATGCAAAGTTATAATGCACAAATGATTCTAAATGATATTACAATTAGTGTTACCATGCCAAATTGATTCCAAGACAAACCAAATCAAAAGGTACCAAGAGGAGGTAAAAGATAGTCAATCTCCATTGTAATAGACTTCATGAGCACAAACTAAGCAAGCCACTACAACAAAGCATTTGGAGCATCCAAGGAAGGTGAAGGATTCATATTTTTCCCTAATATTTAGTTGTGTTTGTCATTTTTTTGGTTATTAAGCTCATCCTAGTAACTAGGCATGAAGGTGTTAGTTTAGTGTGTTTTTTATTTGATTTCATTCACTAACACAATACTAATCTCCTCTTCTTACTCAAATTCCTAGTTCACATAATGGCATGCCCAATGGGATTCACAAAATTGATCACAATGCTCCCTCAACAAACTCACTAACCTTTATTATGTATAATATTGGAGTGGGAGACTTAAAAGAGTGAAAAAATTAAGTAAAACATGTTTTTATATAGGTGGTAGGTTTGACTAGACACAGTCACAGGATTGCCCTACAACTCATGGTATTTTCATTCCAAATCACAATATTATGCTTATCCATTTTTATTTTTGGACTAACTTTGTTTTTTTATGTAAGGTTAACAATACTACTACTTTAAAATTCATGGGATTGCTTTGGAACTCATGAGGGTACTTAACTGAGTCACAATATTGTCTAACTTTTAATAATTAATAAATAATACTGCAACTCATGAAGTGGTGGTATTGTCTTGCTACTGGTAGGATCATCAAACTGAGTCATGGTATTATGACCAAACTACCTACAATTTAAAATACCATGACTTTTAAATTTACGGTATTGTCATGCAATGAGTGGTATTGTCATTCAGAGTCACAGTACTGTGACTAAATGGTTAATGGTTAGCTAAAATACTATAACTATTAGAGTTGTGGGATTATCCTACAAGTAGTGAGATTTCTCTGTGGAGTAGCAATTACACTATGCAAAAAACCTGAGACTTCATTTTTCAAAGCTCATTATTTTAAACTAAATTTAGCTTCAAGGCTAAAGGGCATACTAACTTTTTCATTATAGGACCAACTTGAAAATTTGATAAAACAAGTTTAAATTATCTTTTGTATTCTTTAAAATTAACTAGGAACATTATTTTGGTGCTTAATATAACATTTAGAAGCTTAAGTAAGTTTTTAGCATTAGTTTTCAAAGTTTACAATTTTATGACTAAGGGGACAAATGAAGGCCACCAAATCTTTCATTTGGGCTTAAAATTGAACACACTTGTCAATTTTGTTTTCATTATTTCAATTAGCACTTTATTTTCACAAAATACAAGGATGTTGTGTGTATGTTCTTCCATTTTTCCTCTTTAGGGAACCCTTAGAATCAAAAGTGCTTTCCTTATTTGTAAATTGCCTAGTCCAAAGCATAGAGAGAACCTCATCTAAAGTACTCCCCAAAAACTCATAAAAGTATTGGGTGACATTGACATTGACCCTAAATTATTTCTATTTTATGATTTCTTTATTTTCATGTAAACTTGGCTTGCGATGGGGATGCCATTACCTCTCATGAGTTCTTTAGGGAAGCTTTGACCTAGGTTTTTACCTTGCAACACTGACTTCATTTGGATCTATATTGGGGTTGCACACAGGACATAGTGGCACTTTGGACATTTCACTACACTAAGAAAATATTAGGATGTAGTGGTTGTAAAAAGGAGTAGACCTTTTTGTAACAAGCTAAGTGATACAAACCAAAAATCCATGCTTTTCTTTTGTATTGTTTGATGTGAAAGTCAATGTACAATTGATTCCC
Organism: Torreya grandis; assembly: GCA_037957365.1. Lineage (NCBI taxonomy): Eukaryota > Viridiplantae > Streptophyta > Pinopsida > Cupressales > Taxaceae > Torreya > Torreya grandis. Next base: position 2,338,212 of record JARHVA010000268.1, on the reverse strand, counting down.
TTAAAACATTCAAAAACTTTTAGATCCTAGATGAATCTCCACTTACCATGGAAGTGTTTTTGGTGTAAGGTGTGTCTCAAGGTCCATGTTGTAGTACTATGATTTGAGAGGAGGGGTGTAAAAACCCTATTATATAATGCACATTTACTTTTGGATGAACACTTAAAATCCTCTCAAATTATGTATATTGACATATTCCAATTATATCAAGCAACCTTATTAGTTTAGGATATAAGATTGATTCAAAAATTGGCTTAAAAAAATGATGCAAACCAAACACATGGTCCCCAATTTTGTTTGAACAAGGAGGTGTTATGCTACTCATATAAATATTCATTTTTTTCCTTGTTCAAATTTATCACCATTTAATATGAATAATGTCATCAACTTTAGTGTAGTTATGCTACCCACATGAATCTAGACCTTCTTTCCTAAAATTTGTTTAGAGTCCTTCATTGATAATTCACAATTGAAATTGACCCTTTCTAAGTTCTAAAAGTTGTTGTGCTAAACTAGGTTCACCATTTACATGCTAAACTTGTTTTAACTTGGGTTTAAATTCCCATTTGGATTGAAGGCCATTTTAGAGACTCATAATCACACTTATCATCATAATTAGACTTGATTCATTTCATGCAAAACACTTGTACTTTGAGTCTATGAAACTAAAATTTGGTGGTGCTATTCTAATTTCATGAGTCTTGGGACCATTTGAGTGCAACACTTATTTCCTTAGAGATATTGACAAAATTTTGAGAGTGTCTGCATAATTTTAGAAAGCTAGTTTTACACTACCAAATTTGTGATTAATCATCTTTACCTTAATATTTGTTGAAACAAACACCTTGATATATCTGTTGAGTAGTTTAGCATGGCTACACTACTCAAATCATTTTTCCATTGTTTCAAAGAACCTTTTTGCATAGAGTCCAAGTTTTTTGCATTTTTTCTAAAACCAATCGAGGTCTACCTTTATTAAAATCTTTCTCTAGCATGGTCACAATGTTCAACTTTTTTCTAGCCTATTTGTTACAAAGAGCCTAGTTTTATGCCATCATTTGAGAGAAATTAAACTATTCAAAAGTGCCTTTTTGTTTCATATTTTATACTTATTTGGTCAAGTTTATATCCAAAACTAAAATTCCTAGTGTTTGTTAGAAGTGTTTCAAATCCATTAGATTATAAATCATCTTTATTTCAAAGTCTAGATTTTGACACCATTTGGCCAAGAGTCCTAGCACATGCCTTATTTGAGCCTAGCTTTTGACAATGTGTTTGGCCAATAGACCTATCAACTTTTGCTTTCCTAGATTAGACTAATTTGAAACACTTCGACCTTAGATCTTGTCATTTTGAATTTTAGTCTATTTACTTGCTTATATTTATTTGAGATGTGAAGCGTTAGATACTTAATGCTAGCTTGTTTCTTTACAAATATTTTCAAAAATATTTTTGATCCTTTCAAAAAATCTACACCAAGTTTAAACATCAGATTTTAGACATTTTCATTTAGAGTTTTTATAACTCTTTAACCTTTTATTGAAAAAACATTTACTATGGATCACAACATGTATTCCTACACTCATAGTGGACTCATGTACAATCCAAGGATTAATAATGTGGTTACACAAGAAGAAATGGTATAAGACCCTTATGTAGATAATATTGCTTAGGAGATGGATCCTTATCCCTCTTATAATACTCAATTAGGGGCACAAATCCAAGATCCATTGGCTAACTATTTGGTTAATACACCACCTTATTTATAACAAGACGAAGAGAAAACCACACAATACCTAGCTATAATACCCACAACTGATGAACTAGTTTTTCAACAATCATGCTCTACTAATATGGTTTCCACATATGATTCATTTTTGTTTGAGCATAATATATTGGAGAAAAAAACCAGATTTTGGTTAGAGTTATAGAGGTAGAGGCCAAATTTCCAATAGACTTCCCTCTTGAGAATTTACAAAGCCTAGTAAGAATGCCCCACAACATACTTTATGATCAACAGGCTTCTTCTAGCAATATTTTAGCTCTAGTCCAAACAACATATCATGACCCTAATATGCCTAATAGAGGAAAAAACCTCATGGAATACCACTTTAACCAAATGTGGATGGCATATCAAACCTACCTAAATATAACATATAACTTCAATCAAATTACCATGGTGAGCAAACCTCTTATTGACTTAGTTCCTTCAACATGAGTTTTGATAGAGTTAACTAGTCAAGACAATTAGAGTTCAGACCCATTCATGCAAAATACTTTGGTAAAAAACTTGTTGCATATGCCCATTATTGAAGAAGTGTCTTCTACTTATACACAAAATAATGAGGCAAATATATTGGACAATGTGCAAACAATGTCCAATCCTAATCAAAGTGGTACTAATGTACAAACAACTAGTCAACAACATGTACCTATAGAATTTACCACAAGTGGATCATCATACCAAGGAATAGGAGCTTCTACATCCATTTTCAACTAGCTTCTTCATTAAGTGTGCAACCAATGGGATTAGGTAGTCAACTAGAAACTAATGTCATGCCTCAACAACAGAATGTGATAAATCATATTCTTCCTCAACAAGGGATGAGTAGTATTCCATAATAGTAGGCATAATCTAGTGTACCAACATAATAGAGTCTGAATGTATTTATACCTTATCAAGGGGAAACTAATGCTCTAACTCATTAAGTAGTGGTAAATATACCTCCTCAATCGTAGACTAGTGTACCAATCCAAAACCAAATGATGACTAGCCAATAACGTGTAAATATTGGTTGGAAATAGATGTTAAATCTTCAACATGCTTTCACTTCCTAATAATGATTCATGTAACAAGGAGGCTCTCATGTTTATCAAGTACCTACTAAACAACAATCAATGTAGAATGTGCCACAAGTTCAAAGATAAGGTCTTGGTCTACAAGTTCCCACTCAATAACAACATTCAATTAGTCAGTAGCATGTCCCTTTTCAACCGTAATAGGTATAATATATTTATATCACTCCATCCTAATCACAAAATCCTCTAAGTCAAACTTTTATAGCTAACCCAAACCAAAATATCACACAACCAAATGTATAATTCCAAGTACATCCTAATCCACATATGCATATTCTTGGTCCATTTCCAAAACAAACCAATATACCTCAATATATATCTCCATCATACCCTAGTCAAAGTGTCCCACTTGTGACCTCCCAACCATCTACCCAAACCAATGTTCCTTCTAGTTTCCTATCCCAAGAATTGCAATAAATAAAGGATGTGATTGCTACCATTTAGGATGGGAAACATAATAAATTTTTTAAGTTGGATGATGTGTGTTCTTATCCATTCAACATGGATTAATTGTAGATACCATTTCTTCTAGGATACGAACCATAAAAATTTGACAAATACAAAGGGAAATGTGACCCTAAGGCCCATTTAACTGAGTTCTTTATTGTATGTCTACTAGTGGCATATAATGATATATATAAATTTTGTTTGTATTTCCAAGGAGCTTGGATGGAGAAGCCTTAGAGTGGTTTTAAAATTTACCCAAGAATTTAATAATAGATTTTGATGATCTTTCTGATAAGTTTGTGCAACACTTTTCCTATAATCTTGAACATGAGATTTTATTAGTTGACTTGACATAAGAGAAACAAAAATTTGGTGAGAGTTTTACAGGTTATCTACAATGATGGAGGTCCCTTGCAAGCTGATTAACCCATATTTTACTAGATAAAAAATTAATCATTGTGTTTACTAAAAATTTGTATAGTGAGATAGCTTATCATCTGGAACTATAATATGCACATGATTTCAAGCAGGTCATCAATGAAGGATTATTTATTGAGTGATCCCTTACTAATAAAGGGATCATCAGGCTTAATTCAACTAATCAAATTCAATATACTAATTAGGGAAGTTTCCAAAACCAACATACAATCCAAGCACAAACATCACAACCAACATAGGCCAATAACCAAGATAGACCATAACAATTCAACTGCAATAGGAATGTTGTGGGTAGTGGAGTAATCAAGTCATGTCATGTCCAAATAGTGAAAACATTATCTACACCACCTTTTTAGCTTACTCCTACCTAAAAAACTCTCCAAAAAATACTACAAGCACAATAATTTCAACCTACACAAGAAATATAACAACCTTTACCATTGCAAACCCTTCCTCCAAGGAGAATTATGCCTACATGTCATGTATTTAGTGACCTAGGAGATCCTACTAAATTTGTATTTCATAAACTTACCATTTCTAATTTGATTAGTTATCTTATACCAAAGAATTATCCATACGGCATTCCTTATCCTGATTAGTACCATGAAAATGAATTTTGTGAATATCATCAAGTCAATGGGCATAATTTATGAAGATGTGTGCAAATTAATCATTTGATTGAAAATATGTTGGATAATGGGGAGATATCATTAGATAATGGGGTATCCACCTCTAATCAAACTCTTAGGATTTATCAAAACCCCTTTCCTTAACATAACACATAGAAATAGCATAACAATCAACAACAAAATCAACAGTGTCAAAATCAAAGGTTGAACTAGTAGAATCAACAACAAAATCCACAATGTTAGAATAATGTAAAAAACCAAGGTCAAAATAGTAACAATCAACAAACCTACCATGTAGTTGCACATCACTACAATAGGGTTTTAGGTCATATTATAGGGGGTAGCAATAATACCATCTCCATTAATCTTGGATTGAGCACTAATCAATATAGACCATTGCTAGTCAATACCACTCAACCAAATTACATGGATAATACATCTTTGACCTAGGATTGCACACAAGCAAACCAACAAATTAGGACTCCCATTTTTGGACCATATATCGATAAATTACCCTTGTTATGTGACCACATACAAGTGCACCACCAACTAAGACTTATCTTATCTGGTCCCATACCATTCCTAACATTTGTTAGTAATTATGGTCTAGCATTTAATCCCAATTGTGTAATCACAACGTAGAGGTCAAAGATTACTATCCTAGGTCCATAACCATCTACCACATTTTTTGTTATTCAACCAACTATTTAGCCTCAAAATAAACCATTCACCATTGACCAAGATAAGAAATTTGATATAGTGGAACAATCATAGAAGACAGTAGCATAAATTTCTATTTTGGATTTGATATGAATGTCAATAATCCACAAGAACATTTTGAATGAGTTTTTAACCTAATCCACTATTGTTAGTGACATATCCCTTGATAAATTTCAAGCTTTGGTTGGACACTTAGCTCCAATCCAGAAAGTCACATTCAACCAAAGTGATATGTCTTCCCTTAGCCTGCTCCATAATAATCCATTACACATAGAAGTTTATATAAAGTAGCATAAAGTAAAATTTTTCCTTATAGACAATGGATCAGGCCTCAACATAGTGTCTCTAAATATTGCCAAGATTCTTGGGTACATAATGGTAGATCTCCAACCAGAAATGATAACTATCAAAGCTTATGATAATTAGAAAAGAGAATCATAAGGCACCATTAGCTTATCAGTTATCATTGGGAATTTGACCCATGATACACTTTTCCACGTGTTTGATCTTTAGTTTTAATATAATATGCTTCTTGGTAGGCCTTGGTTATATGATATTCATGCAGTCCCATCAACACTATACCAATCTATCAAATTCTACCACTCAAGGATGGAAGTGAATATTCCAGGAGATTTACACCCATATGAACACTATAAACATCTTGAGGCTGAGTTTCCAATCTATAGTTATCAATATGGCATGAATCCAAGTTCCAATCAAGATAAAGGAAAGGCCATACTTATTGATCCTCCATAAGATAATTACATAGATCCTAATACCTTAGAATCCCTTTCCCACATGCCACCTCTTGAAGCTTCCAATCATTTCACTATTTCAAATAATGGCCTAGTGGAGTATGTAACCCATGATACCTTCAATATTTCCAATATTTCTGAGAATCTCAAGGCCTTTAGATGACCTAAAATTACCCCACACATGCATTGGAAATAAAAGAACAAAGATAAAAGACCTGTCATGTTTGTACTAGCATCTGGCCAAGAACAAGACTCTCTCAAAGGAGATGAATAATGGTTATACAATGACAAATTGACTAATTGTTACAAGATCACAAAATAGCCTAAACCTAATAAGATCATGGAACATCAAGATTATGAAGGAAGAGGCCTCAAACTAAATCAATAAGGAACCATTGAGCCAATTTCCATTACTAGGTATAAAAGGTCCTATGGATTTGGATTTAAACTACTTAGGGGTGGCCCCACATATCTTATTAAGTTCCATAAATGGTGACTAGTGATGATGATGTTGATAGTGAAGTAGAGTCTTATCATAACCTCACCTTTGATGACCTAGCTGAGACTAACCTATTCGATAATAATGCCATTTGTACCCTTAACCCATTCATTCACCACAACCCATTTCCATTATACTATCCAAATTGATAGATTGGGATGAACAAGAATCTAATTTGCTAATTTATGAGTTTTAGAATGATGGGGCATTCTATGACTTTTTAGGCCTTAGAGACAATGTTCTATTGTGAGATCATAAATTAGGATTCTTAATTACATTATATCTTGAAGCCTATTTTGGAGAGTTGGTGAACACCCTTAGCTAAAATCAAATAAATAAAACATTAAGGTCCTAAAGTGAAAAAATCTTTGAGGCACTTTTTGACTAGGGAAAAATTAAAGATAAAGGCCAGTCTAAAGGTGAAAACCTATTTTAGGTATCATTAGATGGAGGTGTTTATTCTTCTTCAAATTTAGACTAGAAGACCACAAACGATGAACTTGTTTATGGATTTGAGTTCAATTTTTCACAAAAATAAGTATTTGATCAAATTATTCAATAATTTACAACTAATTTTATTGCATAGCTATATCTCCCATTGGGGGACTTAGATTAATCATGCCTAGGAGATGTTGAAGAGTAAGTCCTAATAGAGGACCCTGATATAGTCCAATAGTTCAAGTCTTTGCCTAATATCCTAGAAGATGGTTTAACCCTTCTAATCAAAGGTTAAAAAAAGGTAGACATAATGAATTCATTAGACCCAAAATGTATAAAATTAGTCATGTCCCTTACTAAGGAGGAACATGAAGAATTTATAGATCTATTGAAAGAATTTGTAGATATCTTTGCATGGGCTTATTCTGACATGCCAAGTTTGGACCCTGCCTTGGTTCTGCACCAACTTATGGCCAATATTTATGTCAAATTGATGAAATAAAAGCTACATAAGATGGATCCTTACATTTATATCTTGGTAAATAAATATTTTTAAAAACTCTTAGAAGTAGGATAATCTAGTCCATTGACTACTCAAAATGGATATTTAATGTTGTACCTATTAGCAAAAAGCCTATATGAATCAGAATTTGTAATGATTTATAAGACATAAAAAAATATTGTCTTAAATATTACTTTCCATTTCCTAATATTTACATTATCATCAACTCCATAATAGGTTATGAGATTCTTTCACTCATGGATGGCTTTTTAGGATACAACTAGATCAAAATAGCACTAGAAGACCAACATAAAACAACAATCACCATTCCATGGGGAATATTTTGTTATTAGGTAATGCCATTTGGTCTTAATAATGTAGAAGATACATATTAAAGGGCCATTACTATCATATTCCATGATATGATGCATGATATTTTTGAAGACTATGTTTACAAGATATTAGGAAAATCCAAAACTAGGGCTAAGCATCCACACGTGCTACATAGGATATTTGAAATATTGTAGGAGTATAAAGTCAAAATAAATCCAAATAAATGTGTTATTTGTGTAACCTCAAATAAATTACTTGGATTTATCATCTCTCATAGAGGCATTGAAGTTGATCCAGCCAAAGTTCATGCTATAATTGAGATGCTACCACTCACCAATTTAAAGCAATTCCATAGTTTAGAGGGCAAGATCTAGTCAATCTCATGCTTCATCTCTTAGTTTGAATATAAGTGTCATCCATATACACATCTTCTAAATAAGGTATTTTAATTTCATTGGGATGGCCACTACCAAATATCTTTTTAACAACTTAAGGACTATCTAGTTGATCTACCTATTTTGTTATCTCTTATGCCAAGAAAGCAATTCTTGTTGTATCTATCAGCTAATGGCAATGTCTTGGGGGAAATTTTGGCTCAACATGATAACAATGGAAAATAACATGTAGTATACTACTTAAGCCATATCTTGGTCACATATGAACATAACTATGCACCTATTAAAAATGCTTATCTAGCCATGGTCTTCATATCTCATAAAACTATGCCATTATGAACAATAAGACCATGGTCATTTAAAAAGTAGATCCACTTAAGTATATACTATCTAAAATATATTTATAAGTTATAATGGCCAAATAGATTATTATTCTTAGTGAGTGACATAGATTATGTCAATTAGAAGGCAATCAAGGGACATGTTCTTACATATCAACTTGTTGAAGCACCCCTTATAGACACAAAGCCACTCACATTTCATTTTTTTGATGAATCCATAATGACCATCATTGACACACATCTTGAGGAGTAGCACTAGAAGATATATTTTTATGGTTCATTTATTGCACATAGATTAGGAACAAGCCTATTATTTATTACACCATAGGGGGATCTAATCCCTGAATCATTTAAAATTAGTTTTCCTTGTACAAACAACATGGCTGAGTATGAATCATTTGTTGTAGGAATTCAATAGGTAGTAAAATGGAATATATATCATCTAAAGGTTTATGGTGATTCTTAGTTAATCATCAATCTAGTCACAGACCATTTTCAAACTAGAGATGACAAGTTGGTTCCATATAAGGCTATGGTCGATACCCTAAAACAACAAATTGAAAATATCTAATTTGAGAATACACCAAGGGCTAGTAATAGAACTAAAAATTTCATGGATACTATTATCTCTCTAATTATACAAATAGATAAATCTAGATATTATTAGTTCCTCATTGAGAATTTAGTCACACCATCTCATGAACCTTCAACTATGGCAATGATTTGTGATATTGTTGGTCTTAATTCTATCTAGTACTTAGATCTTTACAACTACCTTCATGAACATGTTCTACCACCTAAACTATAGAAAATATAAACCAAATCCTTTCTTCATCATTCCACTCATTATACTCTACTTGGATCCACCCTTTACCACCATAGTTTTGATAGAACTCTACTACATTGTTTAACTTTGGTAGAGTCTACACTAGCATTAAGAGAAGTTCTTGAAGGAGTATGTGGAGCCAATTCTAGCAGGTCATTCCTATCCAAAAATCTCTTACATATTAGTTATTATTGACCCATGATAGATGTAGATGTAGTTGCATATGTAAACAAGTGTGACAAATGTCAATGGTATGCTAATCTAATTCATGCCCCAACATATACTCTAAAATTGATGTTGACACCATAGTTATTTGCTACATGAGGACTCAACCTCATTGGGAAAATCAACCCCACTTAATCTAATGGCCATAAACATATCCTTACTACCATAAAATATTTCACTAACTGGTTTGAAGTTATACCCCTCACTTATGTGATTGGAAAGCAAATTTCCAAGTTCATCTTCAACCATCTCATTTGCCACTATTATATCCCCTCTAACATTATATATGATAATGGAGGATCATTCAAGAACAAGGATGTTGACAAGTTATTTAATAAATATAACATCACATAATAGTTTTCTATAACATATTACCCTCAAGGTAATGACTAAGATGAAGCATTGAATAAAACCATTATCAATATTCTAAAAAATATTGTCAATGATGCCAGTCATGATTGCCACCTATAGATATTCCCTACCTTATGGGAATACCATACCAATAATCATACTCCCATAGGAGCCACTCCATACTCACTTTCTTATGGTACTAAATCCATCCTTCCCATTGAGGTTAAATTACCTTCACTATTCATATCTTTCAAGCACATCTAGATGATCATGACTATCGATTAGCTCACCTATAAGAACTAGACTTACTTGATGAAAAATGCACAACTGTGCTAAAAAATACTCAAGCATATCAAAATCAACTCAAAGGCTACTATAATTAATGTGTCAAGTATAGAACATTTGAACTTAGTGATCTTGTTCTTAAAGAAAACTAAAAGAATACCATGGCTGAGAAGAATCATAAAGGTAAATTCAAACCAAATTGGATAGGACCTTTCATCATTACTACATATTATGGATTAAAAGCATATGGGCTTGTCACACTAGATGGAGATGAACTTCCTAAGTTGATGAATATTATTCACCTTAAGTAGTATTATGCTTGAGTGCTAAGGTGTATTATTTGTAAGGACCATTTCAATGGTGCCATTTTATCACTATTCTTCTTTATACAAATATCATTCTTATCCATCCTCTTAGTCGTATTCACTTTACATTTTTGATCTATCAACCAAATATGTTTTAAAGCCTAGCTCATTTGACCTTGGTTTTTACATTCATTATGCCTTTTTAACATCAAATAATTTGATCAGTTTCATCAGTTGTTTCAATTAATTCAAATAGAGATCATATTTTAGAGCATTATGATAGAAGTTTTAGTAGTTACATCATTTGTTTTTTGTTCCTTTCTTATCACTGGTCTTATTAATAATTATAACCACCTCTAGGAAAATTCGTACCATTACTCCATGCCATTGTGTACTAATTATAACTACCTATGGGAAAATAAGGGGCAACATTTGTTTATTGGTCCTTAACATACAAACTTGCCACGTTTTGTGTCATATTATGCCTTTTTACCAACTATACCTATTTTAATTGAAATGATTACTACACTAGTTGAATTCCTCTACCATAAGGGTGGAACTACAATGTTTTGATGTCTTACTTTGGGACTATTTAGGCAATGCTTGATACTTGTTGAGGTTAGCTCAGTCACCCCAAAGCCACACTCTCACTATTTTATGAATAACCTAAGCTATGCTCTCATCATTTTGTGAACAACCTAAGTTTGAATTCTCTCACCATTTTTTGAGATTAAACAATTTAGTGTCTCATCATTCTTGATTGAGTTGAGATGCTTCAAAAAATTCTAAAAACATTTATAAAATTGGTAGAAAAAAACAAAAGCATTGACATTTCTTTGCCTTAAGGATTCTGAGAACCCTTACTAAGTTGCAAGAAAACCACTTATCACTTAGTTTTCCCATCCTTTTTTGACTTTTCTCTCACACACTTTCTATTTTAGAAAGCCATTCCTATTATTCTATCACATCCATTCTATTTGTTTTCATTAGTTATCACAATCTTCTCATTCCTTGGGAGAAATAGATTTGGCCTAATGTTTTTGATTGCATATTAGATTCATAGAACTATTTAGGAAATTTCCACTTGCCTAGTGCATATGGAGACAACTTGACTACCCCCTTCCATTTATCTTATTCCCCCATTTTGTTCATTTGTTACTTATTTTTTAGGGGAAATGTTTGTATGGTTTCTATTGCATTGTTTGTTTATTTGTCTCTACTTATTTTTGTTCGTGTGTCTACCTATTTGTTTGATTTCATCACTATTAACTTGATTTGGTTTATGTGTGATAATTGGGTGATTCTTTTCCCACACTAATACTCAAATCCATCCATATTCATATGTTTACATTGTCATCATGGTTTATATTATTGGTGCAGTTTTATTTGAGTATTATATTTTGGGAGTCAGTCCTTATGCATATTTTAGCTAAGTCCTCATGATGTTTTATCATGATGCCTACTGATTGTGCTATAGCTAAGCTTATCTTCAAGAAGTCTATTCAGCAATGGTAGCATCAACATCTCTTTGACACTGACATCCTGATTAAATCCCAATCATATCCTAAATAGAGTAATTAACCATGAAATAATTTCAACCTTTATTAGTTCAGATGAGCATCTCCCTACTCATAGGTTATTCCAATTCATCATTACCCTCTATGTTATGTTACCATCATCAATTAACCAATCAATCATGTTTTCCATAATCATGGTCTAATGAATATAACAACCTATACACAAATCATTACACACCATCCCACCTTTGTTTCTCAATGATTATAACCACCTTTGGGTAGATCATTATGTTGTCACCACTTTACTTTTTTTTCCCATATAGGGGCATGTTATTATCTTGCTTATCTATCCTAACTAAGGTAGCTCCATCTTCTCAATGATTATAACCACCTTTGGGAAAACCATTGCACACCATCCCAATTGCATTCTCAGTGATTTTGAATACTTTTTCAAAATAATTATGTTTTCACCCCATCATCTTTCCTTTATTTGGTCCCCTCATTTTACTTCTTTTCAAGGGACTATTTACTGACCTACTTGTGCCAACCATTCCCTCGATGGGGCATTATATAATTAGTTTATCATCATTAAAGCTGTAGGCATACAAGACCTTTTAATTAATTGAGAATATGTTAATGTTTTTATATCTTGCAATACCTTCCCAAATAGGGGCAAAATGTAGACACATATATCTAGCCACTAATGACCTCCAATCAAGATTTTTACCAATTTCCACCTAAAGTGCATAATTTTGCCTAAAATACTAAAGAAAATTAAAAGCTTTGAACTTGATATAGTCAAGTGCTAATTTTGGCTATGGTATCTCTAAATAGGGTAGTGTAATTAATGGGTCAACTAACTTTGATCAGATCATTTTGAGTCAAAATGCCAATTTTGCACCTAGGTGCTCTATATTGCTCTTTCCTATCAAATCTCTTGCATGAGACATGTCCCTTTGTTATTTTTTTTGGTAACATCCTAAATGAGATAATAGATCCAACACATCTAACATTGACTTCCAAGTCTAATCTAGTCAAAATTTGGACCAATAATAAGGTATTTTGATCAATTTGAGTAATTTGTGCACAAAGTGCTTAAGAGATAATTAAACCAAATTAGGGACTACTTAATAATTCCATGGAAACTTTTTGAATACATGATTTTAGAAATGAATATTGAATTTTTACATCATTCGATAACCTCATTTCTTGGGAAGACATCCCTAGGCCATAAATGCCATAAATATTAGGATTCATGTTTTACATGCCTCATCAATGCCCTCCATGGCTCTTAATTTCCCCTCTATCCCAAATATTGATGATCATATTTATTAATTTTAATTTTAAAATTGGATTAATCCTTAGCCACACATCTCAATCTTGAGATGGATGGTTCAGGTTGATTCTAGCCATTTTATAACAGAGAGGCCATGAACATCATTTTTAAGCTATTTTGGTGAAAAGTTATTATGTTCAAATATCTTCAATAAGTTTTGATAATGAAAAGTTATAATGCACAAATGATTCTAAAAGATATTACAATTAGTGTTACCATGCCAAATTGATTCCAAGACAAACCAAATCAAAAGGTACCAAGAGGAGGTAGAAGATAGTCAATCTCCATTGCAATAGACTTCATGAGCACAAACTAAGCAAGCCACTACAACAAAGCATTTGGAGCATCCAAGGAAGGTGAAGGATTCATATTTTTCCCTAACTTTTAGTTGTGTTTGTCATTTTTTTTGTTATTAAGCTCATCCTAGTAACTAGGCATGAAGGTGTTAGTTTAGTGTGCTTTTTATTTTATTTCATTCACTAACACAATACTAATCTCCTCTTCTTAGTAAAATTCCTAGTTCACACATATAGGCACACACTCTTGGATAACTCTTAGCTAATTTATTTGAGCACTATGATGCTCTGTTACTCAAATTTAGGGATATCAAGCTCTTTTAAAATGGCTTCCTTCAACATATCATAGTCAACCATGGCCTGGTTTAGATCAAATTTCTAAAACTAGGCATGGGTAAAATCTAGCAAAGTGGTCATGAATTGAGTTACCTTGTGATTAGATTAAGTTATGCCTTGAGCATGCCACTGTATCTTAGAATTAATAACATGCTCCATGACATTCTCTATGCTAGGATATATGGGCAAGTGCATCATCATCTTATAGTAGATCTATTAAGGGGGTGGTATTAGGTTTTGAGGTACTTATCCCCCTTACATCTATGTTAGAGGTGGTCCTCCAATACCTCCAATTATAGGGTGGATAATTGACCCTATCATTATTAGTTGTGCTATTGAACAATTTAGTGTAGTACCAGTCACATGTGGTACCATTCTACCTCTTATGGGATGTTGCCTAATCAATGCAGCTAACATCATCTATACAAGAATCCTTATGCATATGTTTAGGGTTATTAGGTTAGAACTTACTAGATTTATCATGTCCTCACTCAATTTCTCATAGGGGAATCATTTTATTAATCACAAAGTATTGATTCAAATCTTGAATCATATCAAATTCAACATCGATAATAGGGTCAATTACCATTCTTCTATCTTTTAATGGAGAATCTAGTGCATGAGATTTCACATTAGGTTCAAAATGGATAGGTGATTTTGGCATATCCTCAGTCCCCACATACTATAGAAACCCACTAGATCCTATACCCAACTATTGAGCTTGATCTCTTTCCTCTTCCTCTCTCTCATCATGTTACTATATTTTAAGGGATCCTTCCCCATGCCCTTCCTACTCACTATGGTTCCTCCATCATTCTATGCCTTTGATTATTATAATTTATCTTCTAGAGCTCTTGAGTGTCAGGTTTTTCATCCTCTTCCATTGCACCTCACCTACACTTCCCCTTCTCACCTTCTACACTTACTCATACATGTAATGATTTTATCCTTCTATTCTTATGGTTTATATATTATAATCCATCAAAATATTCTTTAATTTTTTATCGAGTACTCTTATGAATGTGCCCCTTGGTTCATGAAGAAACTCATACTCTACTTCTTCTAAGCATGATAAGGTCAACACTATGAACTCCAATACATAGCTATTCAACACATTGTTCCACCACTTGCCTACAACATGCATCCAAACTTCATCCAACCTCTCAATCCTCTTCATGCACTCTATTGTCCACTCGATGTGATAGTCATAGCTTCACTTTTTATAGGTAGTATAGGCAACCAACCACCAATACACATACTCAGGTAGATCATATAGAAAAACCTCATATAGAGCATCGTATAGGTTAGTTTGTAACCATTTTCTTATCTCTTGTCCTTTACATGTAGGATGTTTCTGTGTGAAACTATCTTACACTTGATCTAGCTAGTGGTCAATGTTATTGACCTATAGTTGAAACATTATTATGTTGCACCATTATAGCAATGAAATTCACCATGGGTCTCAGCAATAGATTCAAATTTTTTTAGAAAAGTTTGTTAGTTTAGATTTTATGCTTAGTCATACACTTAATAGTCAAGCCAATTTATTTATATGCTTGGTATAGCTAGGTAAAAGCATAATGGGGTCTAGTTCACAACATTTAACAAACTACTATGTTGACATAAATTTCACATAATGAAAAAAACTTGTGCACTCACTTGAAGTGTAATAGTGAAGGGATTAGGCCCTTATTGGGCTAGTTAAAACATTGTACAACTTTGGGTTCAAAGGGACTTAGTCATTGGCAGGATGGGTTCAGGTAGCCTATCAATGTTAGGCTATTCTAGGGAATCTCAATAGGTGTGAGACTTTTCAGGGGCACAAATATTATGTGAAAGTTTGTATTTGGATACATAGGGCTCTTCATGGTGTAATATATTATAATAATAGGTTAAGATTCATTTAATTTCTTAGTTGAGTCATGGGAATGGCTTGGGTTCAAGTGCTCATTCTTCAAGTTAGCACTCTAGGCATGGGCATTAGGACCTTAGCACATGCCAATTTCAACACTTAGTATATTTTATAGGTAGGCTAAAGTCACTAAATGGCACAAAGATGCCATTAGTGATCAGGGATAAACCTTAATACCATAATATACTCAAATTAAAGAAACTATAACATTACTCACATGAAACTAAGTCATAAACATATCACAGTGCTAATTGTGATGCAATAATGAACACTCCATTGCTTCAATAACATACTTCCTTGACTCATAGTTTAACATATAAATTTCAAGACATAGATCAATTTCTCATATTTAACCTTACTCATGCCCAACGGATCATAGGTGAGCTTGGGCTATACATTTAGAGTTCCTAACCTAGATCATATAGAATAACAATACTTAATTATGGATCTCAATTTTAGCTAAGATTCACTATATTAATCACCTCTCCTTTTCTTTATATACAAAACTTATTTTATATGCAAATGGGCATCCTCTTTCCAGGTTAGATGGGTGCATGCCAAGTGATGACCTATCATTGGGGATTGCTATTATGTCAACTCCACTATGCTACCTAGAATGGATGAGTGCACACCAGATGATGAGTTTTCACTAGGGGGTCATTATCCCACCTTCTCCAATATTATAACACCCACTCTTCTTGATCCATCACATACAATTTCTTATAGGGATTTAATTTGAAGGTTAGTACCACATAATTGCATTCAAGCTGGTGTTGGATCCTCAGGGATTCCTCTAGCTGACACTAATATTTAAAAAAAAGGAATAATCAAACCATAATATTAACTTACATCGAGATAAGTTGAGTTGGAATAGTCCACATAGTTGGTATAAAATGGGGCCCAACAAGAATCCTCTCTATCTTATCCTTTCATCTCTAGAAACCTCTATTTTAAAGGCTTCTAAGAAATTTTTAATTCTTTAGATAATCTTCCACCATTGATCCTCTTCATCCAAAATTTGAATATTGGCAATTGATCTTCCCTCCATGGACTATTTTAATATACCTCCTCTCCATTTCCAATTTAATAAGAATTCTCTTAAACTCTCTAAGTATTCATACTATCATTGATTCCATGAATCCATGTCATGTTAACCAACCATGCATCATGTTAAAAATCTAAGACAACTTATAATTAATCTCTATCCATAATCTTTAGTCTTATTTCTATTTGAATATTTATTGGGAAAATTTAATTTTTTATTAGAATTTTGATTTGAATGATTCATTGTATTGCATTTTAATTTAATGGTTCTTGATTTCAATGGTAGATTGTAGATTTGGGCATTTTCAATGTCATTTGCATAATAAAATCTCACTGATTAAATTTTCATCCTATATAAATCGTGAGAAAAAACATGGATAATATATCATTATGCATAGGGATACGAATATTCAAGTTTGTGTTTGTGTTATCCTTAAGCCTTTATTATTCCATGGATAAAATATGCACTTGTCTTTATAAATTACCTATAGTGTGCATTGTAGTGACTATCTAATGTGAAGGAATGGTTGTAATTATGATATTTTTATTTAAAGTTTGAAAATTACCATTGATTATGGAGTTATGTACACTAATTAACATATGGCTAAGAGTGAAAAAAACTCATCATAAAGCATAGAAGAGGTATAATCAAAATTAAAAAAGTTAAGTGTGTATAAATGAGACATATTTGCATTCATAACCTCTTTATCTATATGAATAATTTCAAAAATAAATATAGGGTTTTAAATTAGTTTTATTTAAAAGGTTTAGTATAGCATTCCCCAATGTTTTTATGATTTGAAAACGTGAGATTTTAACAATTTATCATCCAATAAATAAATAATTAATCATCAATTACACTAATGGAAACCATGATGAAAATCAAATAATTATTACACAAAGGTACATGAACACCATTGATTAGAGTATGAAAATGTATGAAATTATCAAAAACCTATTGAAATGATGATATGAAAAACCCTGGGTTGAATATTCAAATCATATTAGGTTCATAATGTATTCTCACCTTAGTTTTGGTTTTACTAAAAATAAGAATAAACTAATTTTAATTTAAATAGATATAATAACACATCCCTAAAAGTATAGAATATGTATCTATCTAAGAGGTTATGCTCAACAACATGCCCATGTGCACCAAAAAAAAATAAGGATATGAAAAGTAAATACAAAATCTTAATGAATTATCACACATGCTTATTGTTATGGAATTCTATAATTATAAAATGAATGTGAAAATTATCCAGATTATACTCCTAAAATCTAGGGCTTATCAACCTACATGCATTCTCCAAAAGTTTATCTTTTGTAGACTTGGCCCAATTATAATTTAAATTTCCAAGTTTATTTGTGTCATCAATTCTCTCATGTGGAGTTTTGTTGAACATGATTTTTATATCATTGATGTGTTGTGTATTTTTTCATGTTCATGCACTTTCAATTCATTATTTATCTGAGAATGATGTAAAAATTTATGGAGTTGGAAAACCACTAACCAATGTTGGCTACAAACTATGTGTCATGCACACTCAAAATCAAACCCATGCATAATATTCCAAAAAATATGTATATTCTCTATTTTTCAAGTGGCACTATCTCTTTGCTAAGATATAGGTCGTAAATCTCTTTCATTCTAATATTAGAATTATGCCTTTTTATATCAAATAAAATTTTCTATATAAGACAATAGTAGAAGAAGTTATTATGTTTTTATGCTTTTTTCATTAAAAAGCAAAACTTCAATTTTCCTTAAATGTTACATTTTAATTTTTGAAAACATTTTATTTTGAAAACATTTAAAATTTGGTGTAATTAACCACTAAAATTACCTTTATAAAGCTACTCTAATAAAAATTGGTAGACAACAACCAATTTTCATAATTTAAGAAGAAGTAAAGAGAGCTACTCTTTTTACCCATTTGTGTGTGTCAAAAAATGTCAGTACAAAAATCAAGAAAAAATGAGTATATTGATGTATGTGGTTTTATTTTTAAGCTAGTGTTAATGAAAAAGTGAATCCTTTTTAGTAAGTTTGTGTATATAAAAAATGGGACCATTTTGGAGTGATAAGGAACTAATAGGGGGTAAACTAAAACTTAAAACCTCTAAAAACTCAAATAAAAAATTAAAGCCATGCATTCCATCAAATCAATTATTGGCACTACCTTGATTGGGAAAGTTAGTTGGCTAGAATGGTCTCGACAAGTGGAGAACACACTCATCTTCAATGATCTATGGTTTGATATTTATGATGGGTAAAAATAACTCGTTGAACCTATAGGGAATACAAAGGACACTCAAACATGGAAGTAGAAAAACTAGAAGGCTTTGGCCTTGATGAGGGCATTAATGGACAAATATGCACTTCATCATATATAGGGGTGTAATACACCATGGGAAGAAATTCAAAAACAAAAATACCTATATGACACCCATTTAGATTTTTAATTCATTCAATTCTAGTTTAATCTATTCAATCTATAGTTAAAAGATGGTGATGTGATGAGACTGAATTTAGAGATACAAGCTATCAAACATGATATTGAAGCAAAAAGTGTCAAAATCAACATATACATGACCAAATTAATAAAATTCCTTCTTTCAAACTATTCAAACTATTTGGAGTCTCTACAAGGTATCATTTAGTTGAAGACTCTCACATTTGACCAGTTAGTTGAAAAGATGACAAAAAGAGAAAAGGACATTTGAAGGAAACTAAAATCATAACAAGTGAAAGTGTGTGCTATATCAAATCAAATTCCTTAAAAACATCAAATAAAGCCACAACTTCCAAAAATGAAGTTAATAACAAGTATAAGGGAAAAGGTGGCAAAAATTAAATTCATGATGGTTAAAATAAAAAATAGAATGATAAACAAAACCTATATTATGAATGGTGTGACATAAAAGGTAGCCACAAGACTCCTGAATATAGGACTCCATGGGAGAAAATTGAAGCATACTGATAGAAAAAAGAGGAAAATTCAAAGAAATAGTCAAAAGAGTCAAACTCAGCCCAATTCACTAGTGAATGTGTGTTTTCTAGTATAGATGATGAAGAAAATAGTGTCTCAAACAATTCCTCATGGTTTTATGCTTGGGTTCTTGATACTGGGACTAATCAACACTTGACTTTCTAAAAAGACTTCTTTGATGAGTAAAATGAAGAAAGTTCTGGCTCATTATACCTCATAGATAGATCAAGTTTGTAACCATAGGTAAGAGGTACAATTTGACTCAAGTGTTTAGGGATTCTAAACTACAAACTTGATAATGTTGTATACCTTCCTTAATTGAAACAAAACTTGTTATCCCTAGTTCTTATAAGGAAATAAGACCATTCCATTCTATTGGATAATAACAATGTCACAATTAGGAGGAAAAGTGATAATGCAATCATCTTAACTAGATATGAGGAAGGGAAACTTCTCAAACTCAAGGGTGAGCCATCTAATTCAAGGAATTATGTTAATCTCATAGAAGATAGAATGTCTCCAAACATGTTATGGCATGCTTGATTTAGGAACAATCACTATAGCAAAATTAATTTATTAAAAAATAATGGTGTTTTTGGCATGCCTACATTTTTTAATAAATCATATGAGAAGTGTGAATCTTGCATCTTGACTAAACATGCAAGATAACCATTTTTTAAGTCATAGTAGAAAATAGACATAAAGTTATAGCTTGTTCATTCAAAATTATGTTCTCTTCCAATCCTCTCTATTGGTGGTCATAAGTAATTCATGTTGTTCATTGATCACTACAATAGGATGATGTGGATATACTTTCCAAAAAAGAAATTAAAAACCTTTGATACTTTCAAAATATTTCAAATAATGATTGAAAATGAATCACAAAATCACATCAAGACACTTAGGATAGATAATGGTGGTGAATTCAAATCAAAGAAGTTTGAATCCTATCTTGAGAAAAATTGGATCAAACACCATCTCATAGTTCCTCACACTCCACAACAAAATGGAGTAGTTGAAAGAATGAATATAACTATGATAAATATGGTTCATGCAATGTTGTACTTCAAAGAGGTAAATTTTTACTTTTGGGTTGAAGCATATAAAAAAATAGTATACCTTCATAATAGATCACCATAAATAGCTCTTGAATCAAAGACTTTATATGATATGTGGTGTGTTCATCTCCCTTTAGTATGACATCTTCAAATTTTGGATCCATTTGTTATGCATTGATTCCAAAGGAGAAGAGAACTAAATTGGACCATAGGAGTCAAAAATGCATCCACTTAGAATGTTTTTATTCTTAGAAGTCATACAATCTATACGATGAGAAAAATAAGAAGTTTGTTATTGTAAAAAAAGTTATCTTTTTAGAGACTGTAAAGGACAAAGAACATATTGATTGATAGTTGAATAGACTAGACAAATATACAAAGTTTAATGTCTACCAAGAGAGTGATTTAAATGTTCCAAATAATGAGTGGGGGACATAGAGTTGGGAATCTATTGATTTTATATTGTCTCCTATACATGAGCTTGAAACTGCTCTTGAAGGAGAGAGTGAAAAGTAGAATTGAGTGCAAATAGTGAATGAAATTTAGAGGATAAACCTAAAGCACCTACATCATAAAAAAATATGCCCGAGTGGGTCATTAAAACACTAAAATATGTGAGGCATAATGAAGTTTAGAAAATAGGCACTTAAAGTGCACATGTAACCTCATCTCAACTAGACAAGTCTATTGATGAAATTCAATACATGATTGGAAAACTCACATTGGATGAATCTCAAGAGGAAATCAATGTTGAGTTTGATTTAGAACCAAAAAAATTTAAACAAAATGAGAAGATTGACTCTTGGATAAAATCAATGAAACGTGAACAAAATTCACTAGTGAAAAATGGGACTTGGAATCTAGTTGATCCACCATATGGTTAAAAATTGACTGGATACAAGTGGGTTTATCACAATAAATACAAGTTATATGGCTCACTTTCAAATCACAAATAAATTCTTGTATCAAAGGGGTATGCTCAAAAGGAAGGAATTGAATATAATAAAATGTTTGTACTTATATCAAAATGGACTACCATTCAGACCATATTGGCTCTGGTAGCTCATAATGGATGGAAAGTTCACCAAATGAATGTTAAAAGTACATTTATATATGTATACCTCAAGGAAACTATGTACGTGACACCACTTAATGGTTTTGTAATAAAGGGACAAGAGCACAAGGTATGAAAATTGGAAAAATTATTGTATGGTTTAAAATAACCTCCTCAAGCATGATACTACAAACTAGTTGAGAACCTCATCAACATGAACTTCAAAAGTTTTAAGTTTGAAGATGCAAATCTTTTCATAAATATATTTGATAAAATAGTTGTATTTGTGTTGGTGTATGTTGATTATTTTCTCATCACAGGGAATAATGAAAGGTACACTATAAAATTCAAATCATAGTTAATGAAAAGTTTTGAAATGACTAATTTGGGTTATCTTCAATACTATTTTGGTATTGAAGTAATTTATAAACTAAATTATTTATTCATCACTCATCATAATTATGTTGGTGACATTGTGAGCAAGTTTTAAATGGAATATTATAAGCCTCTCAGCACACCCATAGAACAAAATCTCAAATTGAGATCTAAAGATTTAATAGATTTGGTTGATGCCATTAAATATAGACATCTCATTGGAAGTCTAATTTATGTGACTACCACTTGACCAAATATATCATTTTCAGTTGGTGTCCTCTCAATATTTATGCAACAACATAGGGAGAGTCATTGGGTAGTAAGAAAAAGGGTCCTCATATATCTCAAAGGCACACAACATTTTGGGCTCAAATACTCTAGGATAAGATACTTCAAATTGGTTGGGTATCTAGATTCTTACTATGATGGTGATTATGATGATGGGAAGTAAACCTTCAATTTTATAATGAATTTGGGAACAATAGTTTTTAGTTGGAATTCTAAGAGGTAATCAGTGCTAATAATTTCTTCAGCAAAAGTTGAATATATGGCTGCTTCAGAGGCAACTAGAGAGATCCTATGGCTTATAAGGGTTATCTTAGATTTTTATAAGTAACATGTTTCATCAACACCTCTCATGGTTGGCAACACTTCTTCAATCTAGATGGGAGCTCAGGAAAGATGGATCCATCATTATCAAGCTCTATTAAAATAGTCTGCACTTTGATATTTGTACAAATAATATTTTTTAGGTAAGAGACATGAAATACTGGGTGAACTTGGGAAGAAGGTGGGAGCTATAACTTATAAGAAACTAACCCAATCTTCTAAAAAAACTAGTAAGGTCCATAGAACTTGGGATCCATCTTATGATGCCCTTTGAGTTTGAGTGAGGACTGATTGTATGGTTGTAGGTGAAGAAAAACCATATCACTAACTATAAAAGTGTGCTCAGAATGGTGTTGATTAGCCTATTATTTCATTTGATTTTGTGCCATATGAAAAATTTCCTTTAGTGTGCTAATGATCTATTCCTAGGTTTGGAGAATCATGTCAACTACTTGAAGTGATAAACTACTAGGGGTGTACAAAAGGATCATTAGTGGTGCTTTCCCATAGATTGATTCATATCGAGTCATTTTAGTTGAGGTGTGGTATGATGTATTATACCACCATTTAGAAAGGGGAAGCCACTTTGCCCACTGATGTTGTTTCATGACCAAACCAAGCATATCAATACCAAAATTCATCTAATTTAACACTATGTAAATGATGGCAGTGCCAAGTTGTAACATTTCCCAATAGTAGAGAAACCAATAGAATGCTAACAAAAGTACTTGGACAAGAAATTTTTGAGAAGTTCAGAGGAATGTTTGGTCTAAAAATAACCCCCATGGACTAAGGTGGGGATGTAATATTATTGTATATATTATTCTTAATTATTAGGAGTAGTTACACATTTTCCTTTATCTTATAGTGTGTAGCTCAAGAGTCTCATAGGTATTTGAATGGACTTGTTGGTAGGTGAAGTGATTTGTTATCTTTTGTCTTAAAAATTTTAATGATTGCCTTCCATTTCAATTCAAATTGTTAAATAGAATTTCATTGTCATTCCTCCAAAATTATTTATAGCCTATCAATTTGTGTTATATATGATCCCAATCTACCCTAGTACCATGGCATTTATACCTACCTCCATGATAATATCATACCTATAGACCTCTATTATCATTGACAAAAAGGCTTGATTCATCACACATCTCTTTATACCATCCTTTAGCATGCTCTATCAATGAGGCTATGATAGGACCTTGTTGATATGTCTAACATTAGAGGAGGCTAATATTGAAATCAAGAAGGTATATGATGTTATCTTTGGATACCATGTCAATGGGATAGCCCTAATGAAGAAGTTACTCTGGACTAGTTATTATTATCCCATAATGGATCAGGATGCCTAATAGTATGTGTATAAATATGTAGCTTGTCATAATCATGGTAATATCATCCATTCCCATGCATAATAACTATAGAATACAATGATCCCATGGCCATTTTTAATATAGGTAATAGACATTAATGTAAATATTAGTCCTACATCATTGAATGGACATAAGTTTATAATTATAGCTACATAATACTTCACAAAATGGGTCAAAGTGATGCCAGTAATTTATACCATAAGTTTATAAATATCAAAATTAATTCTAAATTAGATTATTTTATACTTTGGAATCCCAACCAAAATCATATCAAATAATGGTAAATCTTTCAAGAATCAAGAAGTCAAAGCCTTGTGTAATCATTATCACATTGAATAGTATTTATCTACACCCTACTATCCCTAGGGAAATAGACAAGCATAAGTAACAAATAAAATGATTCTCAAGATTCTCAATAAAATTATTGATGATGCTGGTATAAATTGGCATTTACAACTACATACATCTCTTTGGTCTTATATAAATAACATACACCTACTAGGGCTACTCTGTATTCTTTGGTCTATGAAGCTAAATCAATCTATCATAATTAATTTGAGATCCCTTATTTGGTAATATCTTTGTGGGGTGTGATCACTAATAATAATTATATACAAGAGAAGCTATAGGATCTTGAGTTGTTGGATGAAAAGTGTCAAAATGCCCTTGATCACCTTAGGGCATATCAAAATAAGCTTAAGGGCTAATACTAAAAAAGGATCTAATCTAGATAATTTGAAGTTGGTGACTTAGTCCTAAAAGAGAATTAAAAAAATAGCAATGTTGAGAAAGAAAACAAGGGCAAATTTGAAGCAAAATAGCTGAGGCCCTATGTTATTATTAAAAAAATTGGATTAGGAGCCTACAAATTGGCTATTTTAGATGGTGATGACCTTGATGAGCCCATGAATATTATTCATCTAAAGTATTTTTATACTTAAAGGGTTCCAAATATCCTCCATTTATAAGTTCTCACTCTTGGGGGCACACCCATCCATCACCACTCCACTTATCCCATATTTCCATCTCATCCCATAATTTTCATATGACTTTGATCCTATTAGTGGGTATACAATCTATGATTAGGAAAAATTAATAGATATGAGTTTAAAAATAAGGCAAATCATTCCTAAAATTGAAAGGAGGATTTCTATTAAGGAGTCATCTCAAACATCTACTCCACTTTGAAACATTTATTCATTCTATTTTGACATCATAATACATATCATGATCACATCCTCCTCGATGACTCTTCTTCCTATCAACCTCCATCACACTTAATTTATCCATCCATATTTCCCCCTAAGCATAAACTTTCATGAAACCATTAACATCATCACTAAAGAAGGAAGGATAATTTCAGATAATTTAGACTTATGACTCTAAACTGGACTATGAAGAATGTTATAAAAATAATAATGTTCATATATTACAAATAAACTAGACCATAAGTATGGTAATAATTTGGATATATTTCTCATATTTTACATTGGAGAGAATTTAAAACTATAAAATTTTGATTAATTAAGACTTATTTCTTATAGTTTTTATTTGAGTTGGACTAGTATTAAGTCCAAATTATTTGAAGTAGTCCTTAAGGGTCATATAATGTTCCTACTCTAGGATCTATAGTATGATTTGTAACCAAATATTGACCATGCACTTTAGATTCTAAGATTGTCATTATAAATGTATTTTGATCCTTGTCTCACTTATTGAAAATAAATAAATAAATAAACAAATGATTGGGCACAATTTACCCTTATAAATATCCATTTAACCATATCTTTAAAGTCATCTTGTACATATTTATCATTATTAATCTGCCTTTAGTGACCTTTTAGGTTATGATTTAAAGTAAATAAATAATTTTAAACTTTTTATTAAGTCATTTTAGGGTTTTGACTATTTTTTAAATAATACCATTTTTATCCCTTTATTTAAAATATTTAGTTGTCCTTATGTTTTGAAATCATTTAAATAACTTTTTTTCTTAAGATATATTGATAAGAGTTAATGTATATACTTAGCCTTCATTGTGTGTATTTGTTTTATATATTATGTCATAATTTTTATCATAGTCTTGTTATATTATCTTCTTAAATGATAGTATTTTTACATATTTTTGTATTATCCTTTATATATATGTCAATTTATATATCCACATGTAAATATTGTCAATCATCATTGTGTCATATGAACATTTTCTTAATCATTTTAAAACATGGTCTTATTGTGTTTATTTTAGTATTAACTTTTATCCTTTTTATTAAATATAATGAGGATGGATATACATGACTACCCAAATTATAAATTGGGAGTGTCACTAAATGGAGTTCTTACTCCAAGTCCCTCCATGCACTTTGAGTCAAATAGGACCTTGACTATCCTCATGTCATGGGTACACTTATAATCACAAGTGAAAAAGTAAAATAGGATTTCATATATTTCTAATGGCTTCATGCCACCATAACTCATATCCCTCCCCCTAACCTTTCTACTATCATGTTTAGCAATCCTATCTTACTACCCAACATCCCACCCACCTCTTTGGTACAAGACTATTCTACCAAAAATAATTTGTGAGACATATGATTAAATCAATGGATTATTTTCTATCTAATATAACATGTTATTAATAATCACATTTTGCATTTCATTATACCATCACATTATCACATAAACAATAAACAATAAACATCATCCATATCTAAACTATAACACATACTAGTCATCTATATATATACATCAACATCATATATCTCATATTCATAATCTCATCCATAACTACTCATAATCATATGAAACTAATATCCAATAATATAATCCAAATACATAATAACAAACATCAATAATCCATAGCTAGTAATTACATAAAAATAAATAAGTCCACACATCATCATATACAATGTAATCATGATCACATATATATAAACAGTTCATAATGTCCATAAGAGTCCAAATCAAAACATATAACTATAAAAATGGGCCTCATGGGTATCAATGTGCTACACTAATACATGTCCATAATATAAACCCTTTATAAAAAATACAATTCCAAATCATTATTGTCTAGGTGGTCTCTTGGAAAGATGATTCATAGACTGGTAAGATGAAATGGCTCTAAAAGATGGGGCACATTAATCTACTAGCACTAGTCTCTCATATAAGTCCTTATAGTACCGAGCCTCTCATGTCAGCTATTTGTCTCATTACAATCCTTATACCCTAATACTTTAATAAAATAACATCCTCCTCCTTGGCCTTATTGACCACTATAGCTATGACTCACTCTTCCTCAGTCTTGACTGTAGCTGTGCAATCTACCCCGATAAAGACACTATCTGATCATCTCATCTTTAAATCTACCTCTTAAGCATAACTATTTACCCATATTGAGCTTGAATTTGGGTCAGATGCCCACTTAATGCTAAAACCTATCCCAATATACATGTGACCTCTCTTAATACACCCACCATCTAACTATCCCACTAGATGATCTATCTTTGGAGGTTTATCACCATCCTATCCCACTTGGCAGTAATACCTACTACCTCTATCATTCAAGCCTATACTTATCACCTCAATTTATCTAGTAATGCTAGGTCATCCTCACTCATGCATGGCCTAGATGGCCATACATCATCTGACCCCCCTTTCCTCCTTACCTAATCTCCACCTATAACCTGCTTTCCTCTTATATCCTATTGATCTCCACTATCAATCAACACAACATCTATCCCTCCTAATCACCTTATCTATATTTTATATGGGTTTATGGCCTTTTATATCACCTCCTCCTTAAATAATCCCATGCCTATATAAATATATATAAATCCCCTCTCCTCTCTCTTGTCAGCCACCTAAGAAATCTTTGGGACTATCTCTATGCCCACAACTTTCTATATGTAACTTTCACTTGAATATCTGATATGGGAGTCTGATAATCCCACATCAATGGGGAAATACTCACATAATATACTCTCACTAATTATCTTTCCATTATAGTCCCCCATTGAGGCCTCTCCTTGTCACTATGGGTAAATAGGTGATCATCTTTGGGTACATCTTATTGCCTCTAAAACTACTACTGCATCCGATTAGGCTTATATCTCTTAATGATGTAGTCACATCATCTAGTCAAATAACACTCCATGAACATGAAACACATCACATCTACATCCTTAGTCCATCCCTAATGGACCTATATATAATGCATCTACATAATTTGATCATCCCTTAGACTATCAAATGCCTATTTATAAAATTGCATATTACCAACATGAATCCTATGAACTCCTAGAATAATATACCACAGAGGTTGGTTAAGCTCCCTATCCACTTGAGTGCCTAATGGTCTCTATATTATAATATTCTCCCAACTCCATATCTATAATCATAAGGAAGGATCAAGGCTAGTAGGCCCTCTATATGCACCCACGTGAAGCTCCCTATATAGATGGGAAAATACCATAAAACCCCAAGTAAAAACATGATAATCCTTAACTAAGTTAACTACCATATCTCCCAACTCAAAGTGAAGCCACTACCCACTCTTGTCTAATAAGTGTATGCCAATCATAAGATACATCACCATAAGTATCAAGCTATCAATCATCCCCTCTTTTAATGCTTTGTCAAAATCTACCTAGACATCCCATACTCTAATCTATAACTACCCACTCAATCTTTATAAAGTCACACTCATGATCCTAGATCACTAGTAGATCTAGTTTCCTCTCATCAAAAGCTATAAATTTTTTAGCACATCCTATAATGTTATCAACATCTCCCTAATCATAAATTTGAATGTACTAGTATCTAAATTTCATCTCTCCACCACGGCTATAATCAATGCCCCATTGATCCAAACCACAAGCATCATAGAAATGTAATAGATGCCAATCATCTCAAGTAACTCATAGTCTATTGTCATCATTCTTTGCATCTCATGTAGTACCACTAGATGGTGTAACTTAGACACTAACACTCCTAAGTCCTACACTAATAAACATCTTATCAATCCACAACCCCTATCAATCTATCACATTTTATCCATCACCCTATCACAACTATTTTATATATCTAATCATGCCTATTTATTCTACCCATTCACATCCAACTAATGCCTACCTAGCTAATCTAATTTCCCATTTAAATCTTCCTCCTCTAACTAATCTATCCTATTTAGCTACACCCTCCTCACTAACTTTTATTCCCATTTAATTCACCTAACCCAAGTCTACTCATCTAACCTAACCCCTTATCCATTTAACATCTTACTCTACCTTATCCTCATGTCTAGCCATCTAACTTAAGCCCTTATCCATTTAACATATTACTCTACCTTATCCCCATCCCCATCCACTTCCTAACCCCTTAACCAACCTTAACACCTAATTTCCTTAATATCACCTATTCCTCTTTACCATAACTAGTAGTTTTAACAATATCATAGCTCAAAAACTATTGTTTTGAAAACCACATGTCAAATAATGTAGTTTGTAAAATTTCTCTCCCCCTTGTGATATTATAATTTCACCTTTTGTTTATTTTAAAAATATAGGTCACCCTTTGCCGTTTTACAAAACTACCACTTGTACTTCCAATACCATATTTTGTAGTGGTAATATTGTAACTAGGGGTAATGCCCCTAACATTTACTTCCCCAAACATACCCATAGTAAATGACATAATAAATGCAAAAAAGACAAAATTAACTATCTAGAATTTGGGTACTCATTGGAGGTCCTATACTAGCCACCTTATGATACCCCTAGACTCTCTCTATGGTATGATGAGTGAGGAATGCAATCCATCTCTTTATCTCTAGAGCATAATTTCACTATAGCCAAAAGTCAAAATGATCATTTTACTCTCGTATTTTCCTATTTTACGCCCCCAATTCACCTCCATTATTTACCCCATTAAACCTATTTAAACCTTGCTAACTATACCCTCTTACCTAATCAACTAAATTTGACAATCAGATCCCATTATACATCCTATTATCCCATTTAATGCCCTTATAATCATTATTTTATATTCTAAAGTCATTATAAATCCTTTTATTAGGTATGGCCTTCCATTTCCCACTCCATGTCCTACATTTTGAGTTAGAACTACATTAGCCTAAGGTCTCTTAAAACTATGTAGGTAACACTCAGTTACTTTATTAATGACCAAGGATAAGTCAGACACTACTACATATAAACCCATCCCATACCTCATGGTTCACTCAAGATCTATTAAATCATATTGAGCTATGAAATTTATATTAAAATTGTCTATTATCAATAATCACTTGTCAAATATCTTTTCTCAGCCTATAAATATCCCTTGCATGTGTTCTTGATCATGAATTATTTCGAGATCATGGCCTATTTCATCTTTATATTTATTACACATTTATCAATGTCTCAAGAATTTTTGTTTTTTCATCTTAATTGAACTACCTCCCTCTTAGGAATTGGTAGTTACCTAGGACTTATCTTTTAAGGTTGAGTAACTTTATCCCATATCAATTCTTCTTGGGGTATCTTAATCATAGCTCAACACAAACTCAATTCATCCCAACCCCTCATCATCTTGGTCTTATTCCTCCCTGGGGATTTATTTTTGAATGGTCATCTGACTCATTCCTCCATATATATCCCCTTGAGGGGATATCATGAATACTACCATCATCTGCTAACTGATCCACAAAATGGTGTTTCTTTAAAAACCATTACTCTTCCCACTTCACTCACTGATAATTCCCTTTCAAATAGGGGTAAAATTTGTGCACCTAAATTTGATTGCCTTAATTATTCTATTTAACCCCACTAATTTATCCTCTAACCATAATCCTAGTTAATTAAATGAAATTATATTTCCTGCACCCCATGAACCTTTATACACCCCTTATGACCAATTAATTACCCTATTATCCTACTAATAGTCAGACTTAACTACTAATCCTAATACATCAATTACCCACTAACCCACTTCTAAATTAAAATTTCATATTTATTTTACCATCTCCTAGCCAACCTACCATCCTTGCCTTTCCTACATCCGTATGAACCTTAAACCTCATTTAATCACCATATAAATTATATTATACCCTAAAATAAACTATAAGTCTCTAGATATAAATAATCTTCACTAATATTCTAGAACTCTCCTAAACTATCAGCTTCTAAATAATTAAAAAATCCCTAAAAATTGCTCTACCAACATATAAATACCCATGATTAGAGCATGGCCAATCTAATAAGAAATCCATAAACCCTACATATACTCTCATATCAACTATCTTAGAGCATCCATATACTCTTTTAATCCATTCAAATATCCAAGGAAGCCATTATAGTCATCTTGAAGCTATTATCAATCAATCCACATACAAATTAAATTGTATTGGAATTAGCTAGAAAATCTTGGAGAGAAGATATAAGGATCAAGGTGATGATATGTTTTAACCCTTAAATTATTGATTATTCATTTATTTCTCTCTTTGTGATGTTATTATGTTTTTGGGTTTAAGTTACTATTTATAGTAGTTGTATACACCCTAAATTGGTCAAGTAAACACACATATTATGTCTTTTCATAGTCCTTTCATAGGAGACTCTGACTGGAGAATATGAGTTTTTATTCACATTTATCTAGGTCTTTTTATCTTACTTATCTTGGTCTTACTACATTCCCTAGACATTTATTTTCTTATTCCTAGTCATCCATATCTTTCTAAACTTAACACTTTCAGGCCCAAGTACCTCTTTTAGACCCAAAAACATCCCATAGGTCCCATACCACCTAGACAATAACACCTAAATAGGACTACAACACTAAAACCCAAGGTGTCTAGTTTTTGGTGTTGTTGTCTAAGCATAATCTTGGTTCTAATAGTTAGTTTTTTTTAAGGATTAGTCTTACACATTTTCTTTAATTCATTCTTAAGTTTTCCAATGTCAACTAAATGAAAATAAAGCTCTCAAATTTTTAATATAAGTCTCTTATATAAAGGACTAAAAAAATAATTTTATATCTAGCACTTACTATTTTGGCACATTAGACATAACAAAATCAATCAATAATATAGCTCAACTTCTCTACATCACACATAGATTTGCATGCTTGATCAAGGAAGGGCCTAGGAAAAATTCATTATTTCATCAATCATGCACATTGATTATGCATGTTCGCTAAGGGAGAACTACATTGGATATGAGACCCTAGCTTGAGTGTTAATGTAAGTAGTAATACGAACAAAAAGGGTTCTTGATTGTGTGATCATTCTTCCCACAACCCAAATTTTTCCCCTTTTTTATTTGATTTGATTTATTGTCTCCATGTGTGTAGACTAATACAGGTACTAAAGATTGAAATAGACCTATAACAAGATCTAGTGATTTTCAAGACCTAAAATTTGGTACGCAAGGTCATACAAAGTAGATAAATAGAACCTAGAAAAATTTTAGCCTTAGGACAATAACATTGGGAAAGGACTATAGTAATAGACACTAGGGTTACCTATTTTCAGCACTCCTATCCAGAGCTAAAATTTAGACATTGTCCTAGACCTACTCCTCAAATTCTAGACTAAGAATCATCAATTTCAACATAAAACTTGTTAAGTTAATCTTTATTTGTCTTCTCTTTCCTATTTAAGTTAAGTTGATCAAACTAGTATAAACATGTATTTTACTACATCAAACCATAATTCTCCCCATATTCTAGACCTTTGTTACATAAGAATTAAACACATAATTTTCTAAAATAATAAAAAATTTAGTGAACTTGAATTACTTCAAACAAACCTAAAACCCTAGATACACTTAAGGTTTTTCCTTCATATTTTTTGCAAAAATTTAATTTCCAAAATTTGGATTTTTGTATAATTTTTTTTCATGATTCCTATTTCAAAATTATTTTTATAATTTAAAATTATTGCATAATTTTAAAAATTCTAAAACCCTAGATTTCAAAACTAGGTCATCAAACACCAAACCTTTCCTCAGAAATTTTAGAAAACTATTTCAGATTTTTTTTCCAATTAATTACCTTATAAAAAATTATTTCAAAATAAGTAGTTTTTTGTGCAAAAATTTAATTTCCAAATTTCTAATTTTTGTATAAATTTTCATACATTTATCTTATTTCAAAAAAAAATTATAATTTAAAATTATTTCATAATTTTCAAAAATTCTAAAACCCTAACTAAAAAGCCTAGACTTCCAAACTAGGTCCTAAAATCTCAAATTTCCCTCCCTTACAATTTTTCAAAAAATAATTTGAATTTATTGCAAATTGTTTGGGTTATCAAAAGTAATTTTCAAAATTCAATGTTAGTAGTTCTTTGTGTATTTATTTTCTTCATAGTACTCTTCAAAATTCTCTTTGGTGATAAAATGGCCACAAAGGCAATTCCTTCTTCTCATTCCTTAGATAAATTTCTCAAATTTTCTTACAATTATGACAATGATTGGACAAATTTTCAAAATTGCACATTAGCTAAAACTATAAAAAAATGATTTCATTTATAGTGAAGATAATGACTATTGTTGTAAAGAAGGATATGATGATGTACATAATCATGAAGGTGAATCATAAATAGATGGATCTTTTTCTATAAAACCCATCTATTTTAGTCCTTCTTCTAATGAAAATAATTTTGATAAATGAGAAATATACTTCTCACCTCATTCTCCTAGGCACAATGCACCAAATGCACAAATTAGTCATGCACTTCTAAGTAAACCTCTTATTGGTGATGATTTGCTTCCATGTGAACCTAATATCTTTCTCATTTTTGCTACTGATATGCTCAAAATACAACAATATAAATGTAATTTAATAAAATTACCAAAGCATAGTTCAAATGATTAATTATGTGTTCCTAACTCTACTCTCTCAAAAGAATTTTCAAATGATAACTCTTCTACTCATCCTTCTCATGTTGAAAATAAATGAAATGCATATACTCCATCCATGGATAACATAGATACATATGATATTCCAAATTCCAATGATAACTTATTGCATATTAGAAAGAAATTAACTCTTTTAATTACACCTTTCCCTAGCATTGATGGAAGTGATAATGAATATGATAGTGAACATGCAAATGAATATGAGAATGAAAGTTAATATGAAAATGATACTTCAAATTCTAATATTTCAAATAAAAAAAATTTAGATTGTGATAATGCATGAAATCATGATGACTACTATGCATATAGTGAATAAGAAAATGCATCTCATGCTTCTAACCCTTGTTTCACTCTTCTCAAATCTCATGCATGTAAAAGTGTTGCTTCTACTTTTATGAATGATTTTATTTTTGATAATGCACATGTTAATGTTGATAGCACATCTTATACTAAACTATAATATGATTCACAAAAACATAAAGATACCAATGAATCTCCCAAGCCACCCCTAATTATAGTAGAACCCAAATCTCACTCGTCACCTAAAGAGAATGGTAGCCCACATCCCTCTAGTAAGATCTCAGGTACCATTACTCCTACGGTTGAAGTGAGCACACCCATTCTTTATGATCCACTTGCTAAATGTAGCATTCCCATATTTAAAATTAATAACCAAATTCAATGATTAAATGAACCACTTCAAGATGATAATGTACCATCCTAGGAGATCATTTCTTTTATGCATGCAATTGGTGAAATACAACACCAAGTACATCTCATTATCTTAGAAAACAAAGCTTATAAATCATGGATGGAGGCCAATGATATACATGGTAACCCTATTCCGAAGACATTCATAAAAGTTGCATTGCCTAAGAATTTATAGACACCATAATTACCTCACTTTGATGGAACTGGAGATACATTCACACATCTTTAGGTCTTTCAAAAGTCTTTTCCACCTCATGAAAGTCCTTTGATTCTACTCAAGTTATTTCAATCGACATTAGTGGGAGAATCATAGAATTTGTTCTTTCATATACTCCCCATTGATTCATTACACACATATGATGACTTAGAGGAGGCATTTCTCAAAAACTACATTATAAACATGGGCCCTCATGTTCCATATGAGAAACATACCACACTACATCATAGTTACTTAGATCCAGTTAGTGATTATATCTTAAGATTTAAGGTTCATTTTCTAATATTGATATACAACCAACATATCTAGATATTCAATAATATCTTCATCAAGGTCCTTTATCAACCTCTTCTCGAGCATCTACTATATTAGATAGAGCCTTGTTTTAGACATTTATGTTACATAGTTATATCTATAGAAAAGAAATTGGGATTAATTGAGGTAGATTAAATTGATTGAATTACTTTAGACTTCATAGTAGCACCTTCAAACTAAGATCCTACTACTTAGCATCCACCATATCCTAAACAAGATAGGAGACCATAACCATAAAAGCAATCAATCAAGAACAAAGAACAAGTTTTTAAAACACAACCTACATTATGCACTATATATAACTATATAAAATCATCACTATAGTTTTATCCAGAGCAGGATAGCCCATCTATCATTTTATCATCACTACTAGATAATAGGTTTATCATATTACCTTGTATTCACCGACAAGATCCACATCTTTTACATAGATAGCCACATCAGCCCTTTTGTAATTATCATCATATCCATGGACACAATGATGATAACTATTTTGGACTTTGAGATTACATTTCTAGATGTATTGATGATGCTATTATAGGATTCACATAAGGGGAATAGAGATATCCTTCATTATGGAACCTTATAACTCATTCCTCCATGACTAAGTCATCCTAGGACATTCCTTTATAGGAATAATTGATCACTCATCATGAGTTCAATGAAAGTTTTAGGATAGAATCTCACAAGAGATCTCCTATTCCAACTATTATAAAAGTTTGGAAACTAGTACCATATAAACTCACATATAGCAGTGTAGTCTATGGTATACATAGTTCAGTTCTATATACATATTTAGTAGAGTCACATACACAACAATAAAGTACTATTCCACAAAAATATACATTATAGCTAAGTTTTTATGGTATTATCTCATGTAGCAATCCATTATGATTAATACTAGTTGAACCCACACTATAATGTAATACTTTAGAGAGACTCATTATAGCTATGTTTTTAGGGTCTTATCTCATTTAATAACCCATTATGATTAAGATTAAATGAGCCCTCAACATAGGTTTTAGCTCCATCTCAAAATATTGCATATTGATATACATCATAATAAATGCCATAGGGTAATCAGTTATAGATAGATGAGCCTTCTTCATAGTAGATAGTATCAGCTACAAAGCACATTCCTACACAACATGAGTAGTATGGGGACTTTTTCACTTGGCCAATAGGGTTTAGATATTGATATATCATAGTGTGATACAACATACACTCATTTCAACATCAGTTCATAGCTTTACTTAGCATGGCAATGATGGAGCCAAAGGTCTATCTAACCTTTGTCTTCATGAGCCACTCATAAGGAAGTAATATTCACATCATGATATATTACATCCCCAACTACTAACAACTAAAATTGATAATTCTAAATAGCGATCCCTAGCCATAACCAAACTATTAAAGTCCAAATATTACCAAATCAAATCTTACCCATTACAAAAACAAATAATTTTTTTTTGCTTACATATAATCACAAATCAAACCTAAACAACACATCCAAACATATCATGAACAATAAAATTACATACCAAATTTTATCTTACCAAACATATCAAAACAATCAAGTCATATATCCCATGTACCATTTTCTAAGCATATGCAAATTCACATCGACATCAAATCAACTATTTCAAAATCAAAACATTATAATACTAGTATATTCTAGAATCCATAACACAAATACACATAAGTTCAAAATCAAACCAACATCCATATATATAACTAGGTTTTTAAGTACATATCTTATCAAAATATAGTTAAATCATAAATAGGGGTCATGCCCTCACTCTTAATCTCAATCTCTCCTCTAGTACTAGTCCCATAATCTTGTCTAGCAGTTGATGACCATATGCCTCCTCAAACTCCTAAATTCCTCTTACACCAATTATCTCACTCCAAAAAATGAAAATACACCTCATGCAAGTCTACTTATCACTACTAAAGATCCATATAATTATCCATAATATTTGAACTCACCAATCCATAATTAGGAGGAGGTATCCTAAGGCTATCTTTCTCATCCCTTAACCCATCTCTCTCTTGTACTACCTTAACATATGTATCTATATCTATAGCATCATAGTCAAATAAATGAGAATAAAAAATAGTTTTAATGGTTGTTTCCTATACCAAATCCTCCTCTACAACATCATTAAGAACATTCCAAGTAAGCTCACATAGTGTAGACTCAATGATAGTCTCCCAGAATACATCATCCCCACCACTAACCCTAGTAAGTGCCTCACCTTGTATACCTCCTACCCCACTTGCACACATAAGAAGTAAAACATTACATTAGATACATATTTGTAAATCCAATGTAAAGCACAAACATAGGTATAATGAAAATTACAATCATTGATTACCTCCTATCATCTAGATTGGCTCAAGATCCTCATATACAAGAACATTCACTTCATCTATAGGATATAATTTAGCCAATCAATGCCTATCCCACCATGTAGTATATCCTTTAGTAAATCTGACATCATCTACATTAGGAATATCTATCACCACATCTCATGCATCCATAAGTAACAGTGCCAACTCAGCCATAGTAGGTCTCCCATGAGCCCATGTTCTCACTGGTACCCATGTATTCCTCAACCATACCCATGGTATAGGAAGAACATCCTATCAATATCTAAAAACCTAGTCATGTGCTGATACCAAAAGTTGTCATAAACTCCATACCAACAATCATGTAACCAACAACTCACTCTCATGTACCACACTTGTTCTCCATCTTCTAGCCATCTAAGAAATCCTCTATAAGGCCTCCATCTAATATGTTTAGCCACCAATATGTCTAAAAACCTCCTATAATGATCTATCCTAGGAGATTGGATAGCCAAATCACTCATCCATAACTTAAAAAATGGTTTTGGATATGCCCAACTCACCATCAATAATTCAATCAGTCACATAACTGCTATGTGCTCAAAATCCCAATAATGTAATAAAGTGGCTACACCCACACCACCACTAAATGACTCCTACATGAATCTATATAAGTTTGTATATAAATGGGCAAGTATAGTCCTCCCCAAAAAAAACATAGTAACATACATCTTAATCCTCTAAATTACTATATGCATCCTATAAATGATAGATACTCCACTACCATCCATATCAATTAAAGAATCTAATAATACAACTAACCACTTCTATAGATATAGAACAATCAGCTACACAATAACTGATAGTAAAATATCACTGTCACTACCTCTTTGATGTACTCTTTTAGGCACCCTTGAAAAATATCTAGATGTACAATCAATGACATTTAAACCCATGTCATCTTATAAAGACACTTGTCACCCACTGAATGACAAATGTAAAATCTAATACACATACTCCAAGATCATAGTAATCTCCCTTATACGAAGCTAGAATGTACATATATCAACATTCCACCTCTCACATAGGGTAGTGATCAAATATCTATCCCACTACACTATACCAAGATCACATACATGACCCAACCTGGCCATTTCCATAATAACATGCTCATCAGCTGATAAAGGCAATAACCTAAGAGTCTCCATTACTTGGCCTTTATGTAACTCTCTCATTTGTACCTCACACTACACAACAATAAAATATAACATGTATTAGCCAGCCAATCTAACTAAAAATCCAAGATAAATAATAATAGATTATAAGTAAAAAATCCTAAGAAATAAAAATTGCATCAATTCACCATGCCAAAACAAATTTCTAAATAATAGTACAACATCTAAACCAAGCTTTAGCCTTAAAAATGTAGCCTCTAAGACAATAGTTATAGGTATAGGATAACAATGTTAGATAGGAGTGCTAAACCTAGACAACATCATTGAATCTTGGATAATAGCACTAGATGTAGGATAAGAATACTGAACCTAGTCAAACTTTCCTAAAATGCTTAAAAATAACTCAAAATCATGAAAAATAGGTTCCTAAACAAACCTAAAACTTGCATTTAGCTACTTACTAGGGTAATCTCTCTACTAGCCTCAATCTGAGTTGACAAGTACTCAAATTGGGTTATGACAGGTGCTCATCTCTTTAGCATGTCTTCCACTCTAGATCTCTAACTCTCAAACTAGTCAATGCATAAATGAATCAAGATTTAGTCAAATTTTCCTATATCAAACCACTTTCCCATTTAAATCAAAGTACTATTTTTCCCATAACATGAGATCTATAGCTCCATTTTACAAACCATTTTATTCCTTAAAATCATGACAATGACACCTTCAACAAAACTCAATTCTCACTCTCTTACTACATCATTTGCCTACCATGACACACACATTTATATACCTCTCTTATACCTAGACATAACAATTGGCCCCTACCAATCCACACTTGTTCAACTTTCATAAAACTTGGTCCTCACCAATCAACATTCATCCAAAACATCCAAACAACCCAACCTATTCAAATAATCAACCTTTCACTCCATTCAATCTATTACTACATCATTTGGCTACCAAAACATGAATGTTCTTATATCTCTACTATACCTAGATAGAATCTTTGATCCTAATCAATCCAAGATACATTTCACTCTTAATAATTCAATTTCACCAATTCAATAATAGACTCTTAATGAATATAAACTATACCAATCTATTTCCTATAAATTTTTCCACTAGCCATCACTTTTGGCTCAACCTCCTCTATCACAAGATCTCATCCCTCTCCCACAAAAGGGGGAATCATTCCTAATGTTCTTATTTCTACACCTATCTATCACACCTATCCACATATAGACACATAATAGTTTTCACACTTCCAGTAGTCAAATTATCAGATTCAACTTAGATCTATCAAAACATACATTGATTCAAACTACATGGGTCACTCAACATGGTTTTTACACATCTAGTATTTAGATTATCAATACTACTCATCTTAGATTGGTCAAGATTATATAGTGGTTTAGAATATATGGGTCACCTAGAATTACTCAACTTATATTGGTCAAGATTATATAGTGGTTCAGACTATATGGGTCACTTAGCATTATTTAGCTTAGATTGGTCAAGATTATACAATGGTTCATATTATATGGGTCACTTAGCATTACTTAGCTCAGGATTATATAATGGGTCACTCAACATTACTCAAGACATTCAAAGGGATACACCTTCATTTTATATATATACAAACCTTTTAGATGCTAGATTTATGGGCATGTACATTACTACACATCTCGTGCATATAGCTTCATATAACATGACACAATTATATACTAGATAGCATATTATAGGCATAGTGTAAAGCACATTTTTTTTAATCTCTAGTTTTACACATGGAACATGAAATTATATATCATATCACATGTGGTTATATAAATTTATAGATTTTACAAATGCATCACTCACATATTATATTTTGGGGATAAGACACAAATGTTCATATCCTCCATCTTGTAGGATTATACATATTAGGATGGTAGGACATACCATCTTGTTTTTACACATTTTACCAAAAAAATTGATTTACACCTAGACATTACTCAAGTTGTCACCAGGTTGGATTGTATGATCATCTAAAGTGATTGGTCCATAGTATTACGTAGACTCAAACTAGGAGTTTGTATGGGATAAAGGATAGACATTGGTTTTGGACCTCTAAGCATTCTCAAATCTAGTTCAGATTATTCAAATTTAGTACATAAGGCATCTATTACATGGATTCCTTATTTTTCCAATAAATATTTAGATTCAATACAAGGGGAATCTATTATAAGGATTCCTTCTTTCTCAGGCATCTACTATAGGGATTCCTTACTTCTCCAAGTACTATTCAAATTTAGTATAGGGGACATCGATTACAAGGATTCCCTCTTTCTCCAAGCACTATTCAAATTCAGTACAAGGAACATCTATTATATATATATATATATATATATATATATATATATATATATATATATATATATATATATATATATATATATTCCTTTTTTTTCCAAGCTAGGAAGTTGGAACCTTTTTTAGCATACTTATCTTCACATAAGTAAGTTCAGGTATGCATCTTCTTTCTTTCTTTTACTCTAGTACTTCATTTTAATGCATCACTAGATTAAAATGGGGGAAAATTTATACACCCTAAATTATTCAATAAAACACACATATTATGTCTTTTCATAGTCCTTTCAAAAGAGACTCTGATTGGAGAAAATGAGTTTTTATTCACATTTAGCCATATCCTTTTATTTAATTTATCTTGGTCTTACTACATTCCTTAGACATCTCTTTGCTTATTCTCAATCATCTGTAGCTTTTTGTACTTATCCATTTCAATCCTAGGAACCTCTTTCAGACCTAGACCTGTCCCTTTAGGTCCCACATCCCCTAGATAACAGTGCCTAAATAGGACTACAATGCTGAAACCTAGGGTATCCAATTTTTAATGATGTTGTTCATGCACAATTTTGGTTCTAACAGTTAGTTTCTTATATAGGATGAGTCTTACCCCTTTTATTTACTTCATTCCTAAGTTTTCCAATGTCATCAAAATTTAGGTAAATCTCCCAAATTTTAACTAATGAGTCTCCTATATAAAGGACTACACAAGGCATTTTATATCTAACACTTACTATTTTGTCACATTAGACATAATAAAATAAATCAATAGTATAGCTCATATTCTCTACATCACACATAGATTTGCATGCTTATTCAAGGAAGGGTGTAGTAAAAATTCATAATTGAAACAATAATTCACATTGATTATGCGCATTCCTTAAGGGAAAACTACATCAGATCTAAGACCCTAGCTTGAGGGTTAATGTAGGTAGTAATCGGAACAACAGGGGTTCTTGATTGTGTAATCATTATTCCCACAACTTAATTTCCCCTCATTTTTTATTTTATTCTATTTATTTTTTTTCATGTGTGTATACTAATATAGGTACTAAATATTGAAATATACCTACAATGAGCTCCAGTGACTTCCAGGACCTAAAATTTGGTACACATGGTCATACAAAGTAGACGAATAAGACCTAAAAAGATTGTAGCCTTAGGACAATAGTGATAGGAAAGGACTATATCACTAGACACTAGGGTGTCTTATTTTTTATGCTCATATCCAATAAAAAGAAAGAGAGTAGAGCTAGAATTTAGACACTGCGCCAGACTTGCTCCTCAAATTCTAGACTCAGAATCATTAGTTTCAGCATAAAATTAGTTAAGTTAATCTTTCTTTGTCTTCTCTTTCCTATGTAAGTTAAGTTCATCAAATTAGCATAAACTTGTATTTTAATACATAAAATAGAATTCTCCCCATATTCCAAACCTTTGTTACTTAATAATTAAACACCTAATTTATTAAAATAATAAAATAGTAGTTTTAATCAATATCTCAAAAATATAATCATACACAATGATTACATAAGCTACACAAAAAAAGATTTCAAAATAGACCAAAAAATATTGAAATATGTTATACCTAATTGGTTGGGAAAATAGGACATAATAATTTCACACATATACACTAAATAATTAGAAATGTTCCTATATGAACTTCAAGATAAGATCAAAAAGAGTATCTTAGATGACATTATCAAAGAGGAAGGTGATAATTATTTTGAATATGGATCTACTTCCTTTGAAATAAGATAAAAGTCTTCATGCATGGAAAAATGCAATGATAAGTGAGTATCATGTGTTGGTTTAAAATGTAACTTGGAAATTTATTGGTCCTCTGATTAGATATAAACCTAGTGGCTACAATTGGGTCTTTCCTAAGAATTACAAAGTAGATAGATCACTTGAAAATCATAAATAAAATCTTGTTGTAAAGGGATTTTCTCAAAAATAATTAATTGAATACAATTAAAAATTTACAATAACAAAAAAATCAAACTACCATTCAAACCATGTTTTCTCTAGAAGCTCATAATAGATGTAAAGTTTATTAAATAAACATAAAAAATGAATTTATTAATTGTTATCTCAAGGAGATAGTGTATATGACTTATCCTAAAGGTTTTTTAGTAATAATCCAAGAGTAAAAAGTTTTAAAATTGTATAGTTTGAATTAAGCCTTAAGAGCATAAAAAGCAAACTCATTGAGTACCTCCTGAACATGATGTTTTGAGTTTGAAGATGAAACTATTTTTTTCAAAAAAATTGTATTTATGGTGATGTATATTGATTATCTAATCATCATAGGAAATAATGAGAAATACATTGCAAAATTTAAATCAAAGTAGAAGAAAGGCATTGAAATTATAGATACGGGTTATGTTCATTGCTATTTGAGTATTGAAGTAAATCAAATACCAAATTATATCCTTATTAATAAATAATAGTATATTGGTGAAATTATGAGAAAGTTAAAAATGATATATTTTAAGCCTCTTACTTTCCCATGAAACAAAATATGAAATTGATATCAACAGATATCACATATTTAGTAGATGTTACTAACTAAAGATAACTCATTACAAGTTTGACATATGTGATCATAATTAGACAAAATATTTATTTCTTTGTTGGTGTTATTTATTAGTTTATGCAACAACCTATAGAAAGTCAATAGGTATCAATAAAAAGAGTCATTTGATATCTCAGATGAACACATAAATTTAGGCTCAAATACTTTAGGATAGAGGACTTAAAATTGGTTGTATACTTAGATTATTATTATGTTGGTGATTCTAAAGATGTAAAATATACTTTATGTTTTGTAATGAATCTAGGAATAGTAGTTATTATCTAGAAGTTAAACACATGGTATATTTAGAAGCAACTATAGATATTCTATGTCTCCAAAGGTCTCTTTCATATTTTTAAGAATGATAGGTTTCATCAACACCTCTCATGGTTGATAAGACCTATGTAATTCAAATGGAAAAGAATCCAGGTTTTTATGACCAAATAAAGCATATCAACTCTAAATATCATCAGATTTTACATTATGTGAGACCTATTGCAAAGCAACCGACATACATCCTAAGAAAATCATTGGAATGAGAAAAATTGAAAATTTCAAAGGCATGCTTAATATCAGAATAACCACTATGGATTAAGGGGGAA
The DNA here is from genome assembly GCA_037957365.1 of Torreya grandis. Taxonomy (NCBI): domain Eukaryota; kingdom Viridiplantae; phylum Streptophyta; class Pinopsida; order Cupressales; family Taxaceae; genus Torreya; species Torreya grandis. The sequence continues at coordinate 2,293,748 of JARHVA010000268.1, read as the reverse complement.
TGAAATATTATTGTAATAAAATATTCTAAATATTACGAGTAATTTTAATGGAATCAAGAACTTTCCTAAACTTAAATCTGATTTCATATATATATTCATCTTGATAATTTATGCAATTTAAAAAAACCATCTCATTTTAAGTTTGTATGCAAAAGTTATGGCCTCCAAAATTTTGAAGACTTTTCACTAGGATAACATAGTGGTTTCACTTGTATGAAAGTGAAAAATAAAATCCCAGAATGATGAATTATCAAATGTTGAGTGTTTTTAAGACCAAAAATAAGGTGAATAAATAATCCATAAGGTAAATAATGTAATATAATATTTGAATTAGTAATTTAAATGGACAAGAAGAGCCATAGAGGAAGACAGGATGAAATAAGTTTGCAATAAAGAGAGTTTTTAAGGGGATGAGTCCTTCAAGAATATAGTATATATATGTTTCAAGTCTAGAAGGGACTATATAGTAGGTTTTATATGCTTTATGTTTTGAAATACACATATAGAGGCAAGGGTGTGTGAGAGAAATAGTGAATATGCATTCAATTTTAAAATTTTAAATATTAATTCAATAAATATGATGTGTTAAAATGTATCAAGTACAAGAGTTTGGTTAAGTGTGTCTAAGGGAGAGTGTTTATCTAAGAAACATAGAGTTAAAGGATGGCCTTAATTGGTACCCCTTTCTATGATTGCAACAATTGGTATCAAATCAAGGTATTTACTTGTTGGGTTGAATGTGTAAGACTAATATATTCTTTAATTACATGATATGAAAGAGAACTATACTTGAATTAGTTTCAAGTTGTGAAAATTAATCTTTCATAAAAGAGAGGATAAGTTTGTTTTAGGTGTGAGAGAATTCCTAAAAGTGTTAAGGATGTGATAGAGGATCTTTTTTGAGTCTATTTTATGCTATGAAATATAATATTACATATTGAATAGATATGAAACACAAAGGAGGAAGATAACTAGAGGTAGAATACTTGGTAGAGATGTTTATGGAAATACAATCAATATTAGATATGATGGAGGATTCATAAAATGAATATGTTGAAATTTTGAGTAAAGATGAAAGAAGAATAAACATTGGAGATGTTGATATCCATACAATAAAAGTTATATTTCTTAGAGAGAGGACCCATGAAAAAATGAAAAGAAACTATTAAAGGTCAAGATGAATGAAAAAGGTAAGCCCACTATAAATATTATTTTGTTTCATGGTAATGAGAGCCAATATGAGATTTTGAAATGGATAGTGGAGTTATAATTTATTTTTTAAGATAATTATAATAAATAACCCACACGAGTAAAGGTTTAAAGAAATATATTATGTGGAGTTGTAGCAAAATATTGGAGAGTTCTCTAAGAGAGGAGAAAATAAAATTGAAAGAATAAGGTAAGGAGTTTGGATCATGTGGTTTCCAAATTAATGGGTTATGTTGTGCAACCAAGAATTCAAGTAGATTGGCTTAATAAGATTCATGAATTTAGGCTTGAGAGAGAAGAGAAGAAGAAAAATATTGAAATGATAGGAAATATGTAAGGGAAGTTTCCATGTGAGCAACTTGAATCTATTTTAAAAAGTATCAAGGAGAAGTTAATGAGGGAGGAGAATAAAGTTGTCTTAAAATAATCATAAAAAAGTGAGGTTTTAATGTGACAAGCCTAAATCTAATTTGAAAAATATCAAAGAGGATAAATTTTGTGAACAACATAGAGGAATAAATCCTAATAGAATAGGATATGTATGTGATAGTTGTTGAGTAAAAATAAGGAGACCCATTATTTGATGATGGGTAGGATTTTTTAGTATCTCATAAGTTAGAAGAATTAGAATCATCCTTGGATAATGAAGGTATTACATTTTTATTTTATACTTTGGATGTAATAAGGATTGAGGAAAACTAAGAAAAGCTACATATTTCCTTGAAGGAAACAATAGAGATGAGTGAATAAAATAACTGTGAGGAGTTGTCAGTTTCCATGAAGTAAAAAATAGAGGTGATTGAAGTGAAAGTTAGCGAACACAAGGAGGGTATGGTTGAATAAATAATATATGAATAATAAGAAAATAGATAGAATAATTAATAGAGTAAAACCATGGGGGTTGTTGATAATGGGCCTTTTGGATTCCATCATGTGAGTGAATCCCATGACAAGAATGCAAGTAATGGAGTAGAGTTATAGAAAATGTATATGAGGCATGATGAAGTGTTTTTGGTTACTCTTTATTATATTCATGTGTTTGTTTAATTTAAAATTACAATAATGAAGAATATGGAAAAAAGAGGAAAGATTGTGTTTTGGTCTAGCATACTCATATGTTTGAGAAACAAAGTAAATAAATAAAAAATACAATAATATGAAAATGGTAGTTGAATATATGTGGTAAGGATAATATAAATATAATAATATATTCAATACCCCATGGAGATAATAGAGAGTGGTAAAGTGTGGGTAAAATAATGTTTTCTAGAGGATATACAAGAGGGAGTTCATTTTTAGAAATTTGAGGTGGGATTGAAAACTCACAAAATCAAGTAAAAGAGATTAGAAAGAGGAAGAATACTTTCTAAATAGAATAATGGTGGATAGAGAAGGGTATACATAAAAATCCATCTTCATATATGGGTAAATAATAAATTGGTGGATGGAAAATTTAATAACTTGGAAATATAGGCTAGTCCAAAGACCATTTGGATAAGGAGAGATAAATAATGTCACTCATGTGGAAAAGAGGCAAGAAAGGAGATAGATACAGAGGACATGTTTCTACCTCAAGTAATGAAGGATGAAAGTGTATTTACATATATGGGAGTATCCCATGTAAATATTTGAGAAGAGACTCTTATGAGTCAAGGTATGCATTATTTTCATATAGATAAAGAGAGTACAAAGTTATTTGAACATTTCATGGAAGTGGTGAGACAAGGAGATATCAATCAGCCTAGATATGATATAAAGAAGATGGGAATGAAATAATACAACCATAATATAGATTTTCTAATTTTTTTACCATCCCAAGCATGTGATGAAGAGTATGATGTTGAAACTATATAAATGGAGAGAAAGGAGGTGTTCAAAGAGTCATTCTAAGGTAAAGAGAGATCCACTTGATTTCACATGTTTTAAAGAATAAAAGGAAGAAGAAGAGGCTTTTAAGAATATTATAAATTAATAATCCAAAATTAAGATAAAATTGTTAAGATAAGATATTGAATTCATGAGAGAAGATGAGTTAAAAACATAGAAGAGTAGAACGTGTAAGGATCCAATAACAAGTTGGATAATGAATGAATAAATCCAATAATAATCTTGGAGGTAGACATATGATAGTAGTGGGGACAAATCCAAAATATAAAGTAAGATGTAAGAAAAAGCATCTTGATGGAGGTGGTCAAATGGTAGTGTATTTCATCCCACAAGAATATAAAGAGAGAATAAGAGAAGACTTTGTCAAATTAATAAAGAATATGGTGTGTCTAATCTCTGAAAAGAGGAAGGAGTAACCAACAATAAGAATAAAAGGATAAATTTAATTCTAGTAAAAGAAATATGTAAATGGAATAAAAAACTTGAAACTTATAGTATTTTTTTTACCAGGATATGATAGTTTTTAAGAGTAATTTTAGTAAATAAAAAATGCTTTGTTTTTTAAAATATAGGTTCCTTTATTTTATATATAAATATTATAACTATATGATAAAATTTGAATATTGGGATGATTTGATAAAATATTCAAATATATTATGGAAATTATTTAATATAAATTTTGTGTTTAAAAACATGCGTGTTTAGTTTAGTTAAGTAAAATTGTAAGTAATTTAAGTATTAATAAGAGTGCCAAGCCTCAAGTATTAAATTTTTTTATTAAGTGAAATTCATTATTTTATTTTATAAAGAGCTATCCTTCAACAAATATTATATTGATAGATTTAGTTTTATTTAAATTTTAGCCATGACCAATAAGGACATTAATTTTTTCATTATCGATCCTAAAAAAAGGAAAATGGGCTAATATTTTTTGTTATCACTCTTCCCTCTTGAATATCACACCATGTGTAGTTGAAGTCAAATATTTAATTTATAAGTAATATAAGTTGTTTGATTAAAGATGAATTATTTTGTTCTAGCATATTTAATCAAAAGTCTAATTCTAAATATAAATAAACATTTTTAATTTTCTAGTCAATATTTATTTATCATGAAATTAAACCTATATTAATTTTATTATATAGGAATAAACATATGTATTAGATATTTATCACTATTGATTGTACATAAAAAGGTTTGCAAAAGTTTATGTACATTTTTTATTGAAATTTTATTGTAAAGTATTATAGTTGTAACAAAATGGACTCACAAAGCTTCAATAGGGATAAGTCACAAATGTTAAATGGGACTAACTATAACATCTAGTAGATCCATATTAAAACTAAATTTATGGATAGAAAGTTATAAAGTGTTGATAATGGGACTAATAAACCTCCATCTAGGAGACATGTAACAACCACAAATATAAATTCTTATCAACAAAAATATCAATAAATTATGTTTATCATCCTAAGACGTGTTAATAATGAGTTCTTACTCTATATCAAAAATCAAGAATCTCTTAGTGAATCTTAGAAACTTCTTTAATCAATGCATGAAGGTACACACCTTTATAAAATTATTAACTTATTCTTGAACTTATGAAAACTCACATGAAAAGTGATGAAAAAGTTAAAATTATTACTAAAATTAAAAACATCAAATCATAGTTAGATGGATGTAATTGTAATTTAATGAAAGATCAGAATCTATTTTTCATTATTTAGTTAAAAATCTAAGAAAAGTTTTTAAAAATTTATTTTCATTCTTAACTCTAAATATCAAACAGAGTAAGACATCCCTAACCTCACTACCCTTTTATCTCTACTCATTAAATAAAAACAAGTAATGATGAATTTATATTCTGAAGAGAGTGCCACTCAAGGACTTATCACTTAAAATAATGTTCCTAAAAAATATGAAACTAAAAGTTTAAATCAAAATTCAAATAAAAAAACCTCTAATGTCAATACTAAGGATGGGAATAAGAAACTTGTAAATAATAACTATAAAGTCAAATTTAGTGGAAATTATAAATTCTATGTTAAATTTGGTCATAAAAAGGAATATTATTATAAAATAAATAAAATAAAACCCATAAAAACAACAAAGAGAAGGAATTTTCTATTTAAAATCAACATAAAAATCAAAACTAGAATCAAAATAATAGTTAAGATAAAAGTTTTAATATTAATGCTTCTAATGCTACTTTGTTTGCTTATAATGATAATGAATGAATTTTATATAGTGATGCTTTTCATCATGTGACATTATTTTATAATATATTTCTGATACTAAAAATATATATGAAAGGATATATTTAATATATAATTCATTTTTTGAAACAACTAAATATGGTAAAACAAAATTTGTAAATGGATTCTTAAATGATGTTTTATGTTCCTAAACTTTAGAAAAATATTTTATCCTATTATTATCTTACACATTATAAGTCAATTATAACACTTATTAAGGATAAATGGTGCATTTTAAATGTCAATTTGGTTCTCTAACTATAGAAGGTATTCAAAAGAATGGTCTTTATATTTTTATTGATTTTTCTTCTATATCTAGTTTTTTCTCTCAAATTAGAAATGAATATAAATTATGGAATGAAATTATTGTACATGTAAATTATAAGAATATTTGTGATAAGTAGAGACATGATCTTGTAATTTTATTAATTAAAATTAAAATGTATCATGAAACATTTTTTGGTTGCTTACACATTAAGTAACACACTCAACCTTTTCACAAATGACATGATGAAAACTCCTCTAATCCTTTGTAAATTATTCATAGTGATGTTAAAAGACCATTTTAAGTTTCATATCTTAATTAATATTTATATGATTTAAATTCTATTTATGATCAAAAAAGAATGATTTGGATTTATTTTATAAAGAAAAAATCTAAAGTGTTGTCTAAATTTAAAGAATTTAAAGCTTTTATTGAAAAATATTATAACCTAAAAATAATAGATTAAGAAATAATAATGGAATTAAATACATTAATAAATATTTTAATTCATTTTTAATTTCATTTAGTATTCAAAGATAGTTAAAAACTCCCAATTCTATACAACAAAATGGAATTGCTGAGAGAAATAAACAAGACTATCCTAAAAATGGCTAGAACTATGTTACATTTTGTAAGTGTTCCTTAATTTTATTTGATTCTAAGACATGAACATAATTAGAAATATTATTAATATATTTCATACTAAATATTTAAATATTTATACTCATCTATAAAAATGGTCTAAAATAAATCAAGTGTTACTCACCTTAGGATATTTGGAGGTCATGTTTCTATTTTTCTTCCTAAATTCTAAAGAAATAAACTTGATCCTACCTCATAATCTTGATTTTTTTTTACGATATGGAGGAATAAATAAAATATTAAGGGTATATGATTCATATGAATTATAAATCATTGAAAAAAAAAAGAATATTCAAATTCTTAGAAAAAAATTGTGAACCTTTCGTCAGACCCTTTCAAGTTTCCTCTTATCAAGACCCAAACACTTATGTTCCTCCTTATGAAGAAACATATGCCTTAGAGAAATATGATCCAAATTTATATAATTTTCATTTTGACAGGGATCCTTCTCCATTTTTTATTTAGTCTAAAATACCTAAATGGGCTAAATCCTAAATTCAATATTCTAATCTTGAAAGTATTAATAAAATAAATATAAGTTGACATACTTATCATGATTCAATGAATCTTTATGAATTAAAAACCCAATATTTTGAGGTATACATTCAATATGATAGATGTAAATATTATATGAAATTTTAATATATATCCTTAATTAAAAATTAGAGTTTAGATCTTGTTCCTCCTCCTTCTAAAATAAATATTGTTGGTTCTAGATGACTTTATAAAATTAAATATAACTCAATTTGAAAATTTGATAAATTTTAAGTTAGGTTAGTTACTTGAGGATTTAATAAAAAACCTATTATTTATTATGTTAAAACCTTTTATCTTATGGAAAAAATGAGTACTTTTAGTTACTGATTGCTTTCATAGTTCAAAATGGTTGGGAAATACACCAAATTAATGTTAAAAATGCTTTCTTGAATGGTGATTTAAAAGAATAAATCTTTATGTCTCAATCAAAAGGTTTTAAAGAACCTAAGAAATAACATTATTTATGCAAGTTAAAAAAAAAATTTCATGCTTTATAACAAGATTATCGAACTTGGTATTCTAAAATCATAAGTGTTTTTTTAATAATTAAGTTTTTCTAATTGTTCTTCTAATAATGATCTATTTGGGAAAAATTAAAATAGTAATATTATCTTAGTTGTGTTATGTGTGTTAGTGTAGGACTTTATTTTCCATTTATTTGTTTATTCTAGTTTTTATTACACTTGAGTTAGCTTGTTTAGGTTTGCATGTCATAGGGAGTTACTTTAGTATCCCTATTTAGATAGTGGAAGTAACTCCTTTTACTATCTATTTTAGGTATGGAGTTATATTTATTTTCTAGGAATTTAACTACTATTCTAGGGAGAGTTACACATCTACTCACCTATTTTTATATCTATGTTATTCATCTAGTCATGAAAGAATTTGTATTATTTTTTCTCTTGATTTCTCTCTAAAAGTAACTTGTTTATTATCCCTTAAAGGATAATTTTGAATAATTTGGACTTATACCTACTAAAGTGGAGTGGAGAAAATTTTCTCCAATTTTTTTTTTCTTATATTTCAAATAAATTGGACTATTTCAAACCATTGGGCATAGATCATTTTGAATGAATTGGAATATTTTGAATAATTTAGACTTATACCCACTAAAGTGGAGTGGATAAAATTTTCTTCAAAAAATATTTTTCTTATATTCCAAATAAATTGTGGTGTTTCAAACTATTTGGGCATAGATCATTTTGAATGAATTGGATTATTTTGAATAATTTTGACTTCTACCCATTAAGGTGGAGTAAATAATTTTTTTTTTCAAAAAATAAATTTCTTATATTCCAAATAAATTGCAGTGTTTCAAACCATTTGGGCATAAAGCAATTTGAATAAATTAGGCCATTTTAAAAAGTATGGATTTATACCCACTAAAGTGGAGTGAAAAAAATTTCTCCAAAAATAAATTTGTTATATTCAAAACAAATTGTACTATTTCCAAGCATTTGGGCATAGTTAATTTTGAATAATTAAGGCTATTTTGAATATTTTATACTTATACCTATAAAATGGAGTGAATAATATTTTCTCCAAAAATAAATTTTGTTTATTCCAAATAAATTAGACTATTTCAAACCATTTAAGCATAGATCATTTTGATTAAATTAATCTATTTTAAATAATTTTAAATTATACCCACTAAAATGCAGTTGAGAATATTTTCTCCATAAACGTGTTTTCTATATTCCAAATAAATTGAATTATTGTAAACCATTTGGGAGGAGATCATTTTGAATAGATTGGACTATTTCAAACTCATGGCACCATTTTTGGCCTTTGTACTAATCACTAATATTTTGAAGTACCTTCTATTGTTGGGACACATGGCACCATTTAACTAGCCAAATTATGGATGAAAACATATTAAGCAATCTAGTTCATCTACATAATAAAATATCTTGACAATTATTTGTTTTTCATTAGGAAGATCTTCATGAGCAAGTGATAATATAATAATGGATCAAGTTGGTCAATTTCAATATAAATTGATGGAGTATCCACTTAGACTTAACCAAATCAAACTAATTCTACACTACAATCGATTAATTTAAAATTAATTAAACTGTATTTGAGATAATTTAGAATTGATTTGTATGAAATTGATGATAATGTTTATTAAAATAATTATAATAGTTTATAATAAATAAATACACTTGAAATAATCATAATATGGCAAAGTTACATCTTTATAAACATTGGTTCACAACTGTTAGCCTGGATTTTTGCTTTCTCCCAAGAATGTGATCATAAACATAGTTTTGATTCTCTAATCCTTTTCATCTTTATAACTTCAATTGATAGTATATCTACTTGACATAACATAGCTCATTTTCAATTTTTTATTTGTAAAACAATTCTAAGAATTACAATCAATGAACTACATGTTGGTAATTTAAAAATCATCTCCAAAGGTCCCTTTAAAAATAACTTCATCTAATTTATTTATGTTTATATTGAATGGCTTAGAATATATTTTCCCTCAAATAAACATTAAATTTGAATGTGTGTAACCCATAGCTTGAATGTGTATCCTCAAATGATTGTCCTATATTATTGACCAAATTTCAATGTGAGAAAAAGATTGTACTGCCACCTTAAAACCTTATTTGGAATGATCTCAAATGCAATATCACATATTTTCTATTTTAAAATCTTCTATTTTTATTGTATCATACATTTACATATCTTTTGTTTTGTGCACAATAAATAATAAGTCATCTAACCCCAAAATCAATAGTTTTTAGAAGTCGGTTTTAGTTACTCCTTTGAAATATCTACAATTTGTTCAAAATGAAATGAATCATTTATTAATAATATTATATTATAATAAATATACCATGGTAATTTTATAAGAAATTTTTTTACATGTTACTAGATTGGTTATTGATGTGCTTTTGATTTGAGTTTCTTATTGTAACATATAAACATAATGCCTTTCATTGGATTCATTATTTTTGCATTTCCTTAAATCTTATAAAGATTAATATAAACACATATAAAAATAAATACATACCCAGGCACATTGTAATTATACTCATTATACACAGATGTACCATTTATATTGCCATTTTTGTAACATAAATATGCATATAATGTAGGAACTAACTAACCACTCCTAGTGGAAACCACTTACAATTCCAAATGATAAAACCATTTTTAGTATTGAAATAGTTGGGTAAATAACCATTGGTAGCAGAATGAAAACATACAAATAGAACTATCAAACCACTCAGTATTGAAACACATAGAGATCCATTCAAACACATATTAAAGAACAAAGACAAGAACTAATAACTTATTTTAGCATTCATATTATTAATGTCATTCAAGAATTACAATCAACATTCATTAAACATATTTTAGATGAATAGTGATGAGTTGTCATGCTCAATCAGACAACATAAATTCCATGGCCATTCTAAGGCGCATGTCAAATACATATCCTTAAATACTCACTCATTCCTGCTAGAGTTGCATTGATATTGGTTTCCATTGATGGCATACTTCTCTCATAGTCTACTAGCTTCAATCAGGATGATCCTAGTCATGGAGATAACATTGTAGATACATGTATGTCTAACATCTCTTGGAAGAGTCTAGATGTAGATAGAGGTTGATGGAGGATACGGGAAGAGCTCTTAAGAGCTATTAATGCATTAAATTATGGTTGTCTAAAGATATATCTTTCATAGATAGTGGGATCTCAAAAATTAAAAGAAAATAAAGTGAGGTAAATGTTGATAGATAGCTAGGACACAAGTTGCATATGTAGGTAGTTTAAATTATGTCACCAAAATATAAATGTTCATATTGAATCCTTATAACTCAACCATGACTTTATCAAATTTTGAAATAGTCCCATTTTGACATAAATTATTTCTCATAGATGTTAATAGGAATTTAACATTAATCAACCAACATCTATATTCTTACAGTAATGAAAGTATCAACTATTCTTATGCATACCAATACATATTTATATGTTTATACAATCCATCAAAACAAACAAAATAAGATTTACTCTTCTAAGTTATAGTTCACTATCACTAAATTCAAATGTATATAAACCTTAATAGTTTAAACCCCTTCGTATAATTCCAATAAGACACATTAATTTAAAAATTGTTTAAATCAATAGCAATATAATTATTTTTAACATAATATACTTTATTGTTTTTTATTGATAAAGAACACATGGATACTTTGCATCAAAATTTATTGTATTGAAGACATGGTATAACACATATTATGCTATTTTAACTTAGGTAAATGAAACATGTAATGGGTTAATGAAACATGTAAACAACATTTTAATGGGTAAATTCAACCACATTTAAGTCTACACAACAATAAAATGAACCCACACTTCTAAATCCCAAGCTGATGTAAGTCTATATTTTATTGTCTTCTACAATCTCCTATCCATGAAGAAAAATTCAATAGTAATGTGTTTAAATAAATAAATATAAATAATATATTCTAGACTTGTATGAAATTATATAACTACACATTTATTGAAAGAGGTTTTCACTTTTTTTTTCCTTTTTGTAGTTTGTATGGGTACACTCTTTCATTGAAACTTTGGTTCTTTATTCCTTGCAAGGTACTATAGAATGTAGTAACTAATAATTATCATCAGTAGTTTATTTGATATTTTATTTTAAAAATGTGTCTTATTATAGAGTTTTACCATGTGTTGTTTTTGTGGAGGCACCAACTTGTAGAGCTATGTCATGGATTATTGTGTTGGAGACATAAAGTTCTAGAGCTTCATTGTGAACTATTTTAATTGATACATAAACATATGAAATATTCTATTGGTATTATGAATTATTGATAAATAAAAAATTATATAATTTAAAAAATATGCATGATCTTAACTTACCTTCTTCAACTTGCAATGTGTCATGTTCATTGATATGATCTTCCATTATTATTTTTTCTTCACTTGCATGCAATGCCATTAGTGCTACACACTAAACTATTTCTAAGTTTTTAGGTTTGAAAAATAAGTATACACACTAAAATATTGTTAATATGTTATATTTATAAAATAAAGTATGATTATAAAATAAATTAAAAATTTTATGCACCTAATACTGATTGAAGTGGTTGTTATTATATTGGTTGACCTGAATTTGTCAAACATTTTTGAAATTGAACATTAAAAATTATTTGTTCTTAAATTTTTGTAATGCAAGATAAATTTATTTGCAATTTTATACAAGCACACACCAATCCATCTCCTATGTATATCCCTAGCACATCACATGCATCCAAATTGTTGAAAGTAGAGATAAGTTTCTCCCAAAATATGTTATATGGTTGATTTTTTAATGGCCTTATTATTGTATTTGAACAAATCATTTTAAATGTTGGTATGTCTTCGTAGATGTCAAAACCTTCCTCTAATCTACTTTATTGTGAATGGAGGATTAAACCTTGAAACTAAAAATGAGTGGGATCCTGACAAAAATTGGTACCTATAATATGTGTCTAATCAAATGCATTACCATTTGGACCCCATAGTATGACACTTGTATCATTCATAGAATGTAAATTAACAACATACAGATTCTTGAGAGAGGTTAGAATGCTAGACCAATATTTTAGTTTGTGGATGATGAATACATTGAAGGCCCCAATAGTAAATGTATCAATCAATGCTTCAAGAAATAAGTGAATATGTTCTTCCTTATAAACTTTAATGATATTCAAAATATCAATAATTATCAAATCAACATTCATACCAAGAATGAACATTTCACTAAAATATTCTAAAATGGATGGCTAAAGACATGGGGGCCCATAATGGTCGTTGAATCTTTCTATATCTATCCCAGGAAACTAAACACCATCATTACATAGATAATTTTTCAATATGCTTAATTAATCCTGAGATACTTCCCAACCTTTATTATTTTTTAAAATATCTTCATTTAGGACACAAAAATCATCAAACCTTTTTGTTAAAATTGTATAATGTTCCATTACCTATTTAGGTGTGACTTTTTGTCTACTTGTAGTGTCTTATCATAGTTGCTGAAATAATCTAAAATTTTTGATAGTATGTTACTTTCCACCTTCACCTTTTTACACCAGGTATCCATGTTGTTGTACCCAAGGATTTTCAAGAAGGAAATAGACCATGTTTCCAATAAATCTACTAGTTCTATTTTGTATCGTTTGAAATACCTTGAATATTTATAATTATTATTGTACCAATCATATTTAAATATTTTTTATATATGCTAGGTAAAATACCAATTTAAAAAAATAAAAAACCTTATCAAAATAATCCCAAATAGGTTACTCCATGAAAAGAAGGCATTTTCTCTCCTATAGTTGTTTTGCTGAATAGTTCATTTGTGTGAACAAGTGTCAATCTTGTTCATGTATTTATTCCATCCTTTTCCCCCTATTTCAATATTATTTTAACCTCTTAGTTTGATAAGGTCATGTGCACATTGAACTCTTTCTACAAATGAAGCCTTATAAATTGTTTTGTTGGATTTATTATATTGGTTACATGTTTTGTGCATAATATGGAATGAAGTACAAGTTTTCAAAAAACTTTCCCTTCTAACAGAACATTTATTTCTCAATGATAGTGAATTATATTCCTCTTTTAAGAGATTTCTCTATTGTGCTGTAATTTTTCATTGGCCATCTACAATTTTGAACCTTATAGTTTTTTCTCCATCATATCTTCTAGGACTTCCTTTGATTCAATAATACATTTAGGGTTGCTTGGATCAAAATGAATTAACAAAGCCTCCTTCATTGGAACCTCATTATATTTTACAAATGAATGAATTATATCATTTACCCCTCTTTCATTCATAATAATTATTTTGATATTAGCATCCCCCAATTCACAGAGCTCTATAGGAATATTCAAGGCATAATTGCTAGAGAAAATATACCATGTAGAGAATTTATTGTGTGTCTGATCAAAAGTTTGTGTCAACAAAAGTGTTCCAACCTTTTGTTCTATTTTATTTTCATCCATTGGTGTGAGTAATTTGATGGCCTCTTTGAAATATTCATATAAATGTGTTTCCCTTACTTTTCTTGTTTTCTTCAATGTTTTTTCTGTAATGACTGTAGGGTATCTTAAATACATGTTTGCATGGTGGAAAGTAGAAGTTATTACCTTTTTTCATGGTTTTTTTCAACATATTTTGTATTTTAATGATCAAATTATCTCTTTCTATCAACCCAACCATTTTAAGGTTGCCATATCTATTCAAATGAAACCCAAATGTTTCACAAGAAGAAGAAAAAATATTTTTTGTTATTTCCATTTTACTAGGTGTAAATTTATTTAAATTAGTTGTAGCTTGACAAAGAATTCCCTATTATCCATTTCATACTCTTAGTTAGAATTGAAAGGCATATTAAAGTTCATCCTTATCATAGGCAAGGATTATTCCAATCAAATAAGATTCCTTTCCCATTGTAGTGTTAAATAATTATATATCTACATGCATGTTGGGTAGAATAAACAATTCAAAATACCAATCAGTAAGAGGAATTTTATCACCACCATAAAATGGAAGATTTTTATGTGGATTCAATTTTAGTTTTGTTAGTTTAAATGGTATTATATCAAAATTCTCTTGGAGTGAGGCCTTATTCTACCTTTTATCCAAATTTTCTTTGAGTGAGGCCTTCTTCTACCTTTTAAGTTTGAGAATTCCTTTTTTGCTAGAAGACATTCTATAAAGCAATTGAAATGATTTAAATATTGATCTTTTATAAAATTAAAGTTGCATATTACATCAATTCATGAAATTATTTTGTCATTAAGTAGTGATTAAATGTATATAAATAAATGCTAATTCTAAAATGCAAAAAAAAAAAAATCATATTAAATCTTCATAATAAATACATTAACTCACACTTAAAATAATAAGGTATAACCAAACCAAAAATAAATTATGTGCAACAACTAATATAATTTGATGGGCAAAGGAAACCATAAATATTTTTTTCAAATGAGAAAGATGAAGGGAAGTATGTTTCTAATGTGTCAAAATTCCCATCAATAGGTACTTTCAATGTATCTCCTAGGAGATACTTTTCAATCATGCATCAGAGTGAATTTTTCATACAAGACATCTCATAATAAACACCTTAACTTTGAAGGAATATCCTAGTGGACACCTAGAAGGGAGTTTTCATACATTCAAAGGGACATTTAATGTATCTCCCAGTAGAAATTTCCTTCAGCTTTAAATCACTATTATTTGATAACTTGAAGCGCTAACTTTTATCAATGATTTTAATCTTCAAGTTTTTTATATCAGAATTTTTTTTCAAAATTTATTTTCAAATAGTTCTTAGGCTTGATCATAACACAAAAACTAACTCCTAATTCCCAACTACCAAACTTCTACTATACTTTGCCGATAAAGCAAAATACTTCTTGACAACTTGTTAAGGATACCCACCAACTAAACTTACTAGATATGAACTATACACAAAGTAAAAAACATGTGAATGTTTTGAATATATAATGAACTATAATTGAATGTGAAATGACATACAAAATATGTGTATCCATTTATGTCTTAATTGCTCTCAAACAAATTCAAACTCAACTATTATCCTGTATAAGAAAATCCTTAACTACTTGTAAGACTATTTTAAGTAAAGAAGTGACTAGAAGAAAGGATATTTATTCATAGATAATGTAAGAAAACTACAAATATTTCAAATAATTATAATGGAATATTCATCTAAGGCATTCATGGGAGCACTTCTACCATCACCACTTTTTATCAAAGACTCAACCAAATTTAAGGACATAAATTATGATGCTACCATTTTTTACAATAGGTATGGAAACTCCTCTAAATAATGGGATGTTATTGATTATATTGACATGTATTCATTGGATGGAAATCTATCTCCCTCAAAGTGATTATTTATCACAAACTTGCTAGCATTGAATAGACAAGGATTACATTCAACTCTAGCCAAACTCGAGGTGATGCAATGCATCGACCTCATCTAACACTTATTATTCATAGGAAAGGTTATGTATGATATTTTTATACACCACATGCATAACCAAATGGTTATGGTTTTCATATTTGGAGTAGATTTTCAAAGGTATTTATCACTACCAACACCTAGTGCTTATTTTAACAACACAAGCTAGTTTCATGGAATGAGGATAGTACTATGGAAAATGTGTTAAATTCATGGCTTCTCCCTAAGGAAACTATGACATAAAAAGGAAAGAATCCCACTCCAATCAATTAGTTCAATATCAGAGTGTAGATTGGCATATATTATGTGTACCAGCCAATATAATCTAATGGGCAAAGGAATCCACAAATATTTGTTTCAATGGAGAAATATGAGGGGAAGTATGTTTGTGATATGTTTCAAAATGCCCATCAATAGGTACCTTCAATATATCTCCTAGGATATACCTTTCAATCATGCACAAGAGTGAAATTTTTTTACAAGACATCCCTTTGGAGATACCTTTAAGTTAACCATGATGGTTTTATAAGTGTACCTCAAATCCCTTTAAGGAATATCCTAGTAGACAAACTCAAAGGGTGATGTCATAAATTCAAAGGTACATTAAATTTATCTCCTAGTTGAACTTGCCTTAACCTTTGAAGCACTACTGGTTGATAACATGAAGGGCCTCTACCCTTCAAAAATTTTAATACCAAAAAAATGTCAAAAATAATAGCATATTTTTTGGAATATGTAATGTCCTTATTTGTTTCAAACTTTTTACCCACCCTAAAAAGTCTGAAGGGTGATTACCCTTTAGCAATAGTGCAAAGGTCCAATTTCTTCAACAAAAGAGCTAAGTCCAATTCCTTTGAGAAAAGTGTAATTTCTATTTTTTTCAAAAATTTTTTCTATGGAAAAAATTCCTATGGTCACTTACCCTTTAGTAATTTTTCCTAAGGCCAAAAATCCTAAAAGAAAAATCTGAATTCTCATAGAAAAAATACGTTTAATGCATCTTCAATATGGAAGGTACTATTGGGTGATATTTTGAATGAACCTATAGTAACTTAAATGTATCTCCTAGGAGATGAATTTTAGGTATAAAAAAGGTTGGATTACCCCTTCAAGTTATCTTCTAGGAGATACATTTCAAATAGGGACAAGAGTGGGTTTTTCCTTCAAGGAACAAGTGCAATTTTCCTTTATATAGAAGGGACTACTAGGTGATATTTTGAAGGCCCTTGTAATAACTTAAAGGTATCTATTTTTTATTATATTTTTACCATTTTATCATATTTCTCATCTCTCCTCATTCAAGTGGCACAATTGAAACACCTCTAGGCTGTGGGTGAGCCTAAGAATGAGGTAAATCTCTAGAAAGGGCTATCTCCCTTGATGTACCACTTGTAGAACACTATTAAACCTATGCTTTAGAGGGAAAAGGGAAAGATAAAAATAAAATAAAACTATCATAAATGATTTGATACACAAAATTAGTTTATTAATACCAACCAACTACATGTTACACATGAGAACAAGGGACTAACCAAACATACACTTCTCCAATCTGCATCTTCTCACATCAATAATTCATTATAAGGTTATGGAAAATGTTTAAGATATGAGGACTATAAAATATGTCTATAATGACACTATTAAATTTAATAACTCACACAACCTTGAAAATTCTTATAACACTTTTCATGACCTACAAGAAAAATCTTTCTAACTATAAATAGGTGAGAAATGAGATAACATGCTAAGGAAACAAGAGTCATCACTAAGCAAGATTAATAATAAAAGTAAAACACACTATTAAAAATCATGGAATAGGTAAAAATCAATATTATTCATTGATAAATGGTATTAAAATGAGAAGGGATTCACCATACTCAGGTGGAACATAATTTACAAAGGCCAAAATGGCTAGTTCTTATATAACTTGAGAGAAAGAGGAGAAAGGAGAAGTTAAAATGTCAAAAGGACACTTGTAAAGTTTATAAAATTAATTAATTTTGCATTATAAAATGATTTAAAATGGAACATGTAAGTTAAATAAGTATAAATGTCAATCCAAGTCATGAAACTAATGATAAGTGGCATGAAATTCCCTTTACTAGCTTAAAAAATTACCTTCATTATTCACCTTCTTTTTAAATGTACCAAAACTAACTATGGATAGTTATAATTATTTTAATGATAGTAAATTATTTTATACATTCATCTCTATGCATTTTTTTTAGTCCTAGTCATCTATAATCTTCCTAGAATGAGCTATCACCATCTATAGTCAAATAACTCTTCTTTCATACACCCTGTACACCTGGCCTCCAAAATGCCTCAATTTTACATGAAAATTCATAAAATGTAGTTTATGACACTTTTAAATACCCTCAATGACCTTATAGTCATCAATAATATCTTAATAAGTGATCCACTTGAAGTTTTCACACTTTTCACCATCATGTTCACTATGCCATTTTTGACTAGCTGAGATGAAGTAGCTAGTAGGAAAACTTATGATTTTTGACAAGGAATTAAATGTAAATGGGTAGTTATCTAAAATATTAATATTAAATTCCATGTTATTTTAATATTTTATAACTTCCTATAACCTATAAAAAACAAATTATAGTCAAAAAACCTTGTTTTGTACCATCTTCATACAAATAAGTTAACACAAAATTTGATGGGGAGGAACCAAAAAGATTAATATACAACCTAAAACCACTTTAATTTTCATTATATTACATTTTTATTTATATCCAACCTCATTTCTCCAATTGGGTCCTTGTAAGGGTTTCATAAGGGTTTCAGCCTGATTTACCCTCTTAGGCTTTATTCATAAAAACTTGACACTCAACTCTCAACTCAATGCCATAAAATGAATTTTTATGACCATTTATAACTCATCCTATCTCCTTAGATCTCCATTAAAATTTCCAAGGGAGATACAAGAACTTAAAGTTGTTCTATTGAGTTCTTTTATCCTTTTCATGTAGGCCTAATGTTACCTCTAAGCTCAAAATGAACACCTTATGTTTTCTCTACAAAATAAAATATTTAACACACCTATAATGACCCTAAAATTATGTCCAAATTGATTAAAAATCTCATCTCATGGTGGAAGTGGAAATGACTCTCCATTTGGCTTTTAGATCTAAACCCTACTTGACATACTTTATTGTGACATTAAAGGTTTAGAGAATTTTGTATAGTTTATCCCCTCTTTGTAAGGTTTTCCATGTTTATTTATATTTAATAAAACCTTAAAAAACTTATTTAAAGTTTTAAATATCCCATTGGCTCACCCTTTCATCTCTTCTTGTCAAGACTGTAGGTTTTGCTCGTAAAGGGAAGTACCCTCTTTCTGAGACAAAATAGAGGGTACTTCCCCTATTCAGTTAGATATATTGAATGTTTGATAATGTTATCTAAGTAATATATATTAAATATACTAAATTTTAGATTTTTATCAAGACATTTAACTCCCAAACTCCTTATATATCCAACATAAATTATTTGAAGGCAAATAGTGTAGGGTTCAACCATATGGATTGTATGTTACTTGATTGGAGATATATCTTCCATATTAAAAATACATTATGATGGTGT
Source organism: Torreya grandis (assembly GCA_037957365.1). NCBI lineage: Eukaryota > Viridiplantae > Streptophyta > Pinopsida > Cupressales > Taxaceae > Torreya > Torreya grandis. Next base: position 2,274,341 of record JARHVA010000268.1, on the reverse strand, counting down.
AATTATAATATGATGATAGTTATTAATATTTTTCCATCTCCATTTTTTACTCCAACTCCCTATATACTTCTCATCATCTTTTCTTAGTCAAGACTGTGTAAAGGATTTGATTGTATTCCATATTTTCCTCACTCAAGGGTGACCCATATAGATGATCATACATGGATTATGATTTAAATAAAATATTTAAGTCTTAATTAAAACTTAAAATATTAAATTCATCAATTTCCTTTCTTTAATTCACACTTTGGTGTTTAAATTTCACACAAGGCCAGTCACAGTTAGTTGACTATGTATTTTGTGTTTCCTCTTTCAAAAGTGACTCATGTAGATGCATAATTACTTAATTAGAATTTGATCACAACATGTAAAGACCCTTATTAAATATTAAATATCACCTAGCATCTATTATACCTATTCATTCATTTTTTGACTAATTATACATCAAGAATCTTTTCTCTTACTCTTTGCCCCTCACAGTCAACTACAATTGACTGTATAGGGTTTTATAGGTGAAAATATATGATTTAGGATTTGATTTATGGCTTGAAATACCTCTTAAATCTCTCAAAACCATGATATAATTTAACTAATTCTTTATATGGTTGGAGTGATGTCTATTACCAAGGTTATCAAGCTTAGTCCTCATGATAACCCTACAACCAACCTGTAGGTTGCATTTGTGATGAAAAAGGGAACTTATAAGTGTGTTTTGAGGAAAAAAACCTACATATAAATGTTTTACTAATAATATTTATGTTAATGGTGTGTATTTCACTCCATAAGTCCATTTTAATTATGATAATATGTATCACTATCATATTGAATTGTTAAGATCACTTTGTACCTTCAAACCTGTAGATAATATTGCCTAGATTTAGTACATAAAAGCACAACTTTGGACTTCCAAAAAACTAATATCCATTGATCATCTACCCCTAAAAATTTTAATAACTCTTTTAATATGTATGGGATATAAGGCTAGTTCATTTGGATGCCTTAAATCCTTTAGTAACCCTATTAAAAAATATCAACAAAACCTCAAAGAACTCTATTTTACACTTTTGGGGCTTATATTCCTAAACTCAATTATCTTGTGCTTAAAGGTATTTTACCTTCCTCTTGTCAATTTTATGCTTCAAATAGGTCTAACTTGAGTTTTATAACATTATAGTATTTGAAATATAACATTATCATTCTCTAAAATTCCATACAAGTACAATCAAGGCTCTATCAATGCCACTTGTAGGTGCATATTACATATACAAGCAGTAAGGAAATTTCAAAAAATATGCATGGTTTATGAGTTTAAATTAAATTTGAATCTTTTTAAAATGTTTAAGATGGACTCCTCACACCATCAACACATTTATTATATCAGATAATCCTCGCAATATGATATTTTCCATGAGGGCACCGGTAGGTGCATATTAATGGTAGGAGATTGTGAGTTTAGGTAGTGAGTAGTAGTATGGGTAGTGTATAAGAGACATATGATTGGGATTCACTATAAATTTTAACCAAGTGACAAATGAAACTCTTATCACTCTAAAATATTTGAAACATACATCAAATATCCCCTTCTATCATGGCACCCTTCTGAGATACTTGTACATTCAAGGAGCTACCTACATATGCATAGTGCATTGACTACACCCATGAAATATTACTTGGATAATGAGAATTAAAGTTTAATTAGATAAATATATCATTATAAACATGAGGATATACCTATAAAAAATTGATGAATTCATCATCAAATCATGAAGATCCTTATATGTCATCCCAAATGAAACTAATTTACCAACCTGAGATGATTTTCTCACCAAAACACCATGAAACTTGAAAATAATAATTAAGGGTAACATCCTATATATTCCAAATCACCAAATAGATTGTATGAACCCATCCAAAATAGATCAAAACCTATAGGGTGTAGGACTTAGTGAGTAGAAAACATAGTCAACATGTAAAGGATGGTTCGTAAAGCATGGTTGACCTATATTCTAAATCTTGGTATATAACTGTATGTCTCTAATTTTAATATCACCACCCAAAAGTTTTCTACCTAAAACCTCTTTGACTGTTTGTACCAAGCATAAACCTATTGACCACTTCTGTGTGTCTAAAAAGACAAAGAAGGAGCATAATGGTTTTATCTCAAAAATGGAACTTCTAGAGAGTTTAAAGCATGTAAATGAACTTAAATAAGATGAATACATTTTCATATCCTTCTCTCATGTGTTAACTTCCTTCATGGGTTGTACAAGTGACAAACTCCCTTTTCAATTAGTTTCTTTATCTTCAGTTAGATAACCTACAAGATTCAAATGGGTCTAAAATTCTTGATAGGTAATAAGACTTATTGGACATTTGAGAGGAAATAAAGACATTTGGTCACCTTTAAAACCATGCCACTTGAATTTATGACCCCTAAAATCTTTCTAAATGACTCAAAGTGACATATATATGAAATAGACCATGATCAAGATGTAGTCATATAAAATACAAAATTGGTAACTTGAGCATGGATAATGACACCCAACCCTTAGGTCCATTTTTATTGATATCATCACCATCATAGGCATATTTTCATTGATTCCAAATCATTTGTATCCTTATATACTTGATCCTAGCTGATCCAGACCCCTTTTCAATGACTAATCCATCCCCTAGGTCTAGTCAGCTCAGGACAATAGCACCACACTTGGACTATAGCATTGGTACCACTCCTATCCACTTTTAATGCTCTTTTCCAAGTGAAATTTTAGCCCTAATGGTCAATTCCTTTTGGTTCCCCATCCTTCTCCTTTTCATCCTAACATGAGTACATTCAACCCATGACCAATATATCCCTATAAAATTCCATTCAAAGATCATTTGGAAAGGGTTGGAAAATATCACTAAGTAAGCAAGAATAGAAGTAAGAATACTCAAATAATATTTTCTATTCTTTGTATACATCTAGATAATATACTTATAAGTTTATTTATAACCTTACATCAGTCCCTAGCCACCTCAAGTACATCTAGTTTAGCATTTTGCATATTCATACATTCAATTACACAAAACATATCAAGTGGGAGAACTACATATGGATTGATCCATCTTCAAAATATTGTTATGTAGGAAGTGTACCCACATAAAGGGTATGGATACACATTCAGTGAATCTTCCACATACTAACCCCCACCCTCTTTCTTTAAATTGGTCAAATCATATTGGAGTATAGGGTTTTAAGATAAAATATAATCTACAAGGAGCTCTATAGACTTTCATTTGTTGAAACTTGATAGACAGGGTCACAAAGAACTAGAAAATAGAACCCAAAAATCTCAAATCCTTAGGATAATAGTGATAGAGGTGGACTAAAAAATTGATGCCACTCTTTTCCACTTTTAGCACTCCTATCCAATCATAAAATTAAGGTTAGATCTTACTTTACAATAGTGTCCTAGTATTGCACAGTGAATCTCAGACCATGTCTCAGTCGTATCAACCAGTTTCTAGCTAAGTCTTATTTTCTCCATCTTATTACTATTTTTAGAAAGGTCAAAATTGTAATCTAATTTACACAAATTAGTTAATTATTTCATATTTATTTATTTATTGTACTACTCAGACCCTTTAAATAAATTAAGAATAATCCATAAATATTCCCAAAATTGTTAAATCATTTATTGATCCTGACTTACTTTGTTTGTGCATAAAAACCCTATAAACCCTAGGGTAAATTTACTACTAATTTTTCTTATATTTTTTTTCATTTTTTACCTACATATTAAAATAAAAAACTCGCATTAAATTTTAAAATTTTGTAATAATTTTAAAATGATTTTCTTTGAAACCTTAGCTTCCCATACTAGGTCCCAGTATTTTCCCAATAATTTTTCATTCATTTTTTAAATTTTTACTAGAATATTTAAATTATAAAATCCATTCAAATTTCAAAATTAAATAATAATTCTCAAAAATATTTATTTTTCCAAACCCTAGTTGCATATATTAGGTCCCATTAAATCACTATTTTTCCAATAATTTTTTTATTTTTTACTTACATATCTAACTCAAAAATTCACTTTAAATTTCAAATTTTCATAGTAAATTTCAAAATAATTATTTTTTAAAACCTTAGTTGAATATACTAGGTCCCATTGCTTCTTGAGGTATCACCTTACATGTTTGTAAGCTCTATATCCTTTTTATGCATATTCTAGTACTTTGTTTAGATTATATCCATTTAATATTTTCTATTATTATCCAATTTATTTTCCTGATGCCACCTAAGTCCCTTAAATCTCTTCCTTCAAGAAAAAGTGCAAGACTTAGTGATAATCTTCCTGAATTCACACAAATTCTTGTAACTCAACCATATACCATAGATAAATAACCAACTCATATTCCTATTATAGATTCTACACATCTAGATTGCACCAATTTCAATGAAGATAATTTTGACAAAGAGTAATATAAGAATAAAAATTATGATACAAACAGTAATGTTCATGATCCACCACATTAGACTCTTGATCAACTTCCACCAATTGTTAATAATGAAGTTGTCATCAAGAAAGGTTTGATCCTACAAAGTTTTTAACAAAGACTTTGGGGCCAGCCCTGAGATCTTACTCTTATTTTACAATCTATCATAGAAATAAAAAATGATAAACAAGTTGAGTCTTTCATTCCTTTAGAGTAACCTATTACAAATGACACTATGGGGGAAACTATGTCTCAATAACCCCATATAACATCCCAACCCTCCTCTATACCACCATCTATAACTAGTACATATTTGTATCTTGATGTGGTAACCCTTATGCAAAAGATAAAATCTCTTAAATCCAAGGTGCTACATCTTGAGCAAGGTACTTCTAGACCTACACATGCTTTGTATTCTTTTTCTCTACTTCATACAACATTGGCACATCACATTGCTTATACACCCTTGCCATAAGGTTTTATTCAACCCAAGCTTACTCTATATGATGGTAAGGGTCATCTAGAGACACATTTGAGAGCTTTGCATGTAGCATGCTTGGAATATCTACCAAATGACTATCTACTTATCAAGATATTTCTATGAAGCCTAAAGGATTATGCTTTACAATGGTTCTATATTCTATTGAATCAATCGATCAATGCATTCAATCCTTTAGCCAATATGTTCCTAGCTCATTTTAACATGAACATTGGTGACAAAGTTTCCTATGCCCAAGTTGTGTAATAGAAAAAAAGCTCAAATGAGCATCTCAAAGATTATGTTCTTTGATATAAGACTATTTTGGATAAGATTACTAGCCCCATAGTTGATCAAGAGTTACAATATCTCTTCAAATAGAGTCTTCTACCATCTTTGCATGAATCAATTATGTCTGAAAGGTTATTTTCCTTCATTGAATTATGTCACACACTAAAGAAAAGACAATTCAAACTAATTTCAATGGGAAAACTCAAGCATAAAAGTATCTCAAAATAAAATTAAAATAAAATTCTCATACAAAGTCAAGTTCAATGATAATAAGAGTCAAAATAAACTAATAGTTAATGCCACTTTCGAGCCCCCTCAGTGAGTGGTTTTATCAGCACCTCCATGATGAACCTTCACCAATCTACTAGTTTCTCCAGTGAGAGTTTTACAGTAGCTATTGGAATGTAACATCATATATCTCCCTCTTATTTAGGAATTTGACCCAATAAAATATGTTCTATGGAGATAATATCAACATGTATTTTGTAAGTTTAATAGGGAGCTAGGCCATACAACAAATAGATGCATTAGTTTGAGACACAAGATACATGATTTGATAGATGGAAATCATATTGATCTTGGCACTTCAGATAAGCCTCTTTAGGAAAATAAAACACATGATAAATCTTTGAAAATCTTATTATATCCCTTTTTGTATCATTATAAACAAGAGGTATGGGACACATTAGGGGTTCACCATTAATATCATGCACATCCACCACTAGATACATACAATACACCTTCAATGGAGACACATCCTTTGAGTAAAATTATTGGTGTATACAATTCTAGAGTCTAATCTATACCTTCCATATCCTTCTTATAGGATGAGAAATTTTTGGTTGAAAGATAATTCAAGAAACCAAAATAGGACAATTCAAATAATGTTGTCTCTGAGAAGAGATGTTTTATTGATAAAAGTTGTAGACCCAAACATATGCTTATCTCTGAGAAGAGATGTATAATTTAAATTTCAGGTTACATCTTCATTTATACATGTTTTTAAGGTGGGGAAAGGATTTGGAAGGTCACTAATCTTGAGGGAGATGAATTGGTTTGACTTCCACGATTTACAACAATACAAAATTTGAGGAATTACTTTTTTTAGAAACTTACTATTTTTAGACTGCACTAATAAAATTGAAATTTTAGGAACTTCCATTAGTTTTTTAGGAGTAAAAATTTATCAATAAAATATCCAATCCATCTCACCATGTTCTCCTCTTTCTTAGCTTTCCAATGGTTGAAACGGTGAGTCAATTGGAGCTACGGTGCAAAAGTTATGGTTCCTGGAAGTTCTATCATCAATTGGGATAGACTTGTCACCTAAATTGTCACCTAAATTATTACCCAGATAATTCCTCCCTCCTTGAGAATAAATTTTCCCCATTGCATCAATATTTTTCATCAAGTGTGGTAGTTTTACTTTTATTTTATTCCTGATGCAAACTTGGAATGGACTATAATTTATGGAACTATGCAAGGCCTGATTGTTCACCATTTCTATCTATCCATTAGTTTATGGATGGAAGGCCATGAAATTATTTAGCTTGGTATCTATTTACTTCTATTATTATGTTGTTTGACCACCATGAGAACAAATTTCTTGGCACTAATTATAGATACAAATGTAGAAGGTGGTACCTGTCAGGGGAACCACGAACAATAAACATGCTCTGATCCCTACTTAGTCAGGGTCTTGCTCTACCAATTAGAGCACATATGATTACTTCTTGTATCAGCAATTAAACATAGAATTATACCAGAATTAATAAGTAACTAGAAATATGAAACAACACAGGAATTAAGAGACAATACATAATTGTATTAAATACATAGAAGAATATACAATAAGGAAGATGCCACTTCTTCCTCCACCTCAAAGGTTCACCACACCTCAAGACCTTCTTCCCTCTCTCTCTTAGTCACAAAAATCAAATCCAATATAGAATTGATGTTCACCTCTCCAACCAGTCAGAAACACGCTTCTAGTTCACTAAGTACACAATCGTACTCCAAGTATATCTCCTGCTCTCTGCTGCTACCTGCAAATCACTAGACCTTACTCACCATGTAGATATCTCTACACCCCTGAAGAACCCTTGTCCTTGCCTCACCAAGTCCTTATGATTCTTCAACCAGTACCCCAGTGGATCAGCTCCTTGACCTTGCAGACCTTGCAACTCTCCCTGATCATACACACTCAGCACTCCTTTGGAACTAGGAGAAGCTACACTAGCTCTCTCTAAAAGCTCTATGGCTTTCTAGCACACATTTACAATACAGCCCATGAGTCCATATATAGATCTCATGCTTACAATAATTAGACTAACCTAATTACAATAATTAGACACGCAACTCAAGACTAACACTAGCCTTCAACATGTAAACTAACAGTCCAAAAATAGACTCTCCCAGAATCAGCATGCGAACTACCTGTTCATGCACAGGCTGCCGACGTCGGCACCTCCAAGACCGATGTCGGCCGATTGGTAACCATCACCGGTTGCTTCCTCACTACCTCTGACTGACGTCGGTTGATCAGACAGATGCCAGTTGTCCTGCAATTGGTTTTGTAACTCCCTACAACTCTGCATCCTCCATAACTTCTCCTGTTTGCATCCTGGTGAAGCTTTTAGCTCCACAACCTAACAATCTCCCACTTGGAGATAAATAGCTGCACCTGTACCTGTACACCATCTAAATTATTCCCTGTCTTGTATTCCTCTTCAAGATCCATCCTGAAGACCAACCACCACACAACTGTGATGTTATACCTGTCATTCAAGTAACCTGCCACATCCGAACCTACACATCTATGTAGTGAAGAACTTGACCCTGCATAACAAGAATCCCTGCTGCTAGTCCCACTGAACTGCCCTCTAGTACTCCTTCCCTGAATTGGCTCCATACTTTCTGACAACCCCCACTGATTGGGAAAACTTAGGTCTACAATAGACCTCATGTGATTTCGAACCCTGTTTCAAGCTAAGTTTGAACTATCCAGCCCTTGGTGTGCTTACCGATTCTGCATCTTGCGTAATGAACCTCGCCAACACCATCTTCACATCAGCTCCCACTGGAGATAAAATCTCCATGTCTCTTATGCCAAATAATTTTGCTGCTCCAAATTCTTCATGACACACCTCTAAACTAACCTTACCCTTAGCTCAGCAAATACCTGTATGTACAAACCTACTAGTAAATCACCCACATAAAGTAACAAGATGATGTTGTTACCATCATCTACCTAGTAAGATAAACACAATAGTTACACTGACATTGACTGAAGCCATGCTTAGTCATCCACCTGTCGAACCTGTACCACTGTCCTGCAGCTTCCTCAAGACCATATGCCTTGGCCTTCTGTCTCTTGTGTCTATCCACTCTCTTCTCTAAAATGGGAATCCATCTCTCTCAGTGCTTACTTCCAGCTAACAACTCTACCAACAAATACATGTTTGGTTCTTCTCCAAGGACTCACACTCCTCATCCATGTCAAGCTCCCACTGTATCTAGACTCTACCTGCATTGCCTCTTCCATCTTCCTAGTTCTTGACCATCAATAGGCAATATAAAGAAGGTGAATAATGAATATGAGGTTCACTTACCCTTTATGACCTCCACATGAGAATTTGAGACTTGTTGACAGCTTGTTGTCTGCCCAATATCCGTTCCAGTGACCGATCTCGGCCATCTCCCAGTCTGCTCCCGACCGATGTCAGTTCCCTGCACTGACCCTGACTGCCGACATCATCTCCCTGGCCGACGCTGATATCATTTCTACCGTCATCAGTTTCTTCATGACCGACATTGGTCTTCCTGTTGCCATCGTCGGTTACTGTATGACCAACGCTGGCACCTGTGTTCATCTGTGAGTGATAACTTTTTACCTGTGAGCTCTCCATGGATCAAAATCTTGATCAAATCAACCCTGCTCTACTCATAATAAATCAGTTCCCTCACCGGATCTCTGTCCGTCATCTCCTCCATGAACACCAAGGCTTTCCAATTCTTTAGCTTGTCAAAAACATCTTTCTTTCACTTTAGAACATGCATTCTCCTTCTACATATGTAACCAAGCCTACAAAGCCACATCTCTGTAACAGAAGGTGAATCAGCAATATAAGTAGATAGATAAAGGGTACCTACTTTCTTACCACCATCTAATTCAAGTGTATCCACTGTGAGAGTTACAGTGAATCTCTCATCACCCAAATTTCTTGAAGAAATTAGACTAATCTCCAAGACCGGTACCTGCATGACTTCCTTCAACCACTGTGTCATCCATCTGCAATTTCAGCTTCACTTCCCCTTTGCCAAATCTTTGGCAAGGCTCACCAGCTCCTCTCCTTGGGGCTGCATGGAAAGAGGCAACATAATCTGTTATCCAAGATTTAACTTCATCCAAGAAACCTCCCAAGGCATCTTGTGCAACAACACCTGCAACATCTGCATCTTCAGTTCCTTCATGCTGATCTGCTACCAACCAACAATATCTTTTTCCCTGCTCTTTCTTTCCATCAATCAGACCATTTGTGCTATTCAGTTTCTCCATTCGTAGCTTACTTCCTTTTGCCATTGCTATACTCCCACTCAATTAGAAACCCCTATGAGCAACCTGTAATCAACAAACACTACCAGATCTAAAACCACCTGTTAGTAACCCAACCAAAAGCTCTGATACCACTTATCAGGGGAACCACGAATAATAAACATGCTCCGATCCCTACTTAGTTAGGATCTTTCTCTACCAATTAGAGCACATATGATTACTTCTTGTATTAGCAACTAAACATGGAATTATACCAGAATTAATAAGTAACTAGAAATATGAAACAACATATGAATTAAGAGACAATACACAATTGTATTAAATACATAGAAGAATATACAGTAAGGAAGATGCCACTTCTTCCTCCACCTCAAAGGTTCGCCACACCTCAAGACCTTCTTTCCTCTCTCTCTTGATCACAATAATAAACTCCAATATAGAATTGATGTTCACCTCTCCAACCAGTCAGAAACATGCTGCTAGTTCACCAAGTACACAATCGTACTCCAAGTAGATCTCCTACTCTCTGCTGCTACCTGTAAATCAGTAGACCTTACTCACCATGTAGATATCTCTACACCCCTGAAGAACCCTTGTCCTTGCCTCACCAAGTCCTTATGATTCTTCAACCAGTACCCCGGTGGATCAGCTCCTTGACCTTGCAGACCTTGCAACTCTCCCTGATCATACACACTCAACACTCCTTTGGAACTAGGAGGAGCTACACTAGCTCTCTCTAAAATCTCTATGGCTTTCTAGCACACATTTACAATATAGCCCATGAGTCCATATATAGATCTCATGCTTAAAATAATTATACTAACCTAATTACAATAATTAGACATGCAACTCAAGACTAACACTAGCCGTCAACATGCAAACTAACAGTCCAAAAATAGACTCTCCTAGAATCAGCATGCAAACTGCCTATTCACGCATAGGTTGCCGACACCGACACCTCCAAGACCGATGTCAGCTGACTGGTAACCATCGTCGGTTGCTTCCTCATTGCCTCTGACTGACGTCGGCTGATTAGACCAATGCCGATTGTCCTGCAACTGGTTCTGCAACTCCCCGCAACTCTGCATCCTCCATAACTTCTCTTGTTTGCATCCTAGTGAAGCTTTTAGCTCTACAACCTAACAGTACCTCTAGTACCCTATGGCATCATGTTCCAAGAGTGAGATTAATCCTTCATGTTCTTGATTTATAAATGTTATGTTGATCATACATAAATGGCTAACCAAAGAGTACATCACAAACATATAGATTGACCACATCACATAAGACCTCATCTTGGAAAGGTTTTATTGAATATGAGAGAAGACATTGGTGGGTGACATGGAGGTTTCTCCCCGGACTCAACCATCCAATATTGTATGGCTTTGGGTGAGACTTCATGGACATATTTAGGATTTTCAAAACATTAGAAAATATTAAATTCTTTTGACTTCCACTATCAAAAATAAAATATAGAGGCTTAACTTTCACCCATAATTTAGAGTGAAACAACCTTTCCTTGTCATCTAGCCTCTCCTCATGGGTTTGTGATGAAGCCACAATGGCTTTGAGCTCATCATCTATAATCTATTCTTCAACCTCTTCAACTACAAGGTCTATATAAGGTAGAGCAGTGGATGTTGAGGATTGTGACTCATAAAGTATAAACTTGATGGCTTGACATTCTTCTTTGGAGTGAGTTCTAGATTTGTGATAATCACACCACTTCCCAGTCTTTCCTTCCTTCTGCTTCTATTTTTGGCCTCATGTTTGACATTCTTTGTCACTTTTTCATTATGAAGGCTGACTCTTTATATTCATTCTTCCATGCTTATACTAAATCTTTACTATGAACTTGTATTCTTCACCAATGGTTTTCAAATTGAAGAGTTCCATTTTTCCTCATATGTACCATTGTAGTCTACCATGATATTTGAGAACCTTGTGTTTTTCACTTTTTTGGATGCCCAATCTCAAAGATAGAGAATGAAAAATGTTAGTGTAATCTTAAACAAACTATTCCTTACCTTGGTAAAGTTGTTGTCACTTTATATATAGATCATCATATGCTCCAATGGGGTAGTATTCTTCCTTCACATCTTCTATGAAATCATCACAGGTAGATTCCATCTCAAGGCCAATATTATCTTCATTGAATATATTTTTGTATACTTCCCACCAATTTTTGATAGGCAATGATGCTTTCAAAAGATCAAAAGTGATCTTCTCTTTATCGATGAATTTATTTATAGAAAAATAAGATGACTATTGATCCAACCAATTTTATACTACATCAACATTGATTTTTCCTTCAAATGTAGGGATATCAAAATTGACCTAAACCTTGAAGGGTGTTGGGGCACTTAAAAGATGTAGGGGTGCAGATGAGGAGCCAAAATTTTCCATCAAGATTTATTGGAGAATTTGAGAAAATTGTTGTAGCATCTATGCTTAATAATGTTGGAGGGCTTCATTCACCATTTTCTTGAAAGGATTAGATGTCTCAGTGTTGTCCACCATTTGAAGTCATTTGGAGCAAATAGGTGGATAGTCTACTAGTTCTATTTTTCACCCAAGCTTCTTATAATCTGACCTCATCCTCAAGATCATACACTCTAAAGACAAACCACTCTAATACCACTGATCCAAACCTCAAAAGCTTTGGTTGAAAGTTAATTCAAGAAACCAAAACAAGATAATTCAAATAATGCTATCTCTGAGAAGAGATGTTTTATTGATAAATTTTTTAGACCAAAACATATACTTATCTCTGAGAAGAGATGTATAATTTCAATTTTGGGTTACATCTTCATTTATACATGTTTTGAAGGTGGGGTGAAAATGTGGAAAGTCACCAATCTCAAGGGAGATGAATTGGTTTGACTTCCATGATTTACAATAATACAGAATTCGAGGAATTATTATTTTTAGAAACTTATTATTTTTAGATTGCACTACTAAAATTTAAATTTGTGGAACTTCCATTGGATTTTTTGGGGTCAAAACTTATTTATCAAATTCAAATTCCATCTCACCATGTTTTAATCTTTCTTATCTTTCCAATAGTTCAAATGGTGAGTCAATTAGAGCTATGATGCAAAAGTTATGGCTGTAGAAGTTCTATCATCAATTGGGATAGACCCATCACCTAAATTATTACCCAGATCATTCCTCCCTCCTTGAGAAGTAATGGTCCCCATTTCATCAAGATTTGTCATCAAGTGTGGTAGCTTTACTTTTATTTGATTCTCGATGCAAACTTGGAATGGACTATGATTTATGGAACTGTGCAAGGTTTGATTATTCAACATTTTTGTCTATCCATCAGTCTATGGATGGAAGGTTGTGAACTTCTTTAGATTGTTATCTATTTCTTCTATTATTGTGTTATTTGTGTAATCAGGGTTGCAACATCAACCTTTTTGATTCTTATGGCTTGACCACCATGAGAACAAATTTCTTGGCACTAATCAGAGAGATAAATGTAGAAGGTGGTACCTCTAGTACCCTATAACATCATGTTCTAAGATTGAGAGTAATCCTTTAAGTTCTTGATTCATAGATACCATGTCAATAATATATGAATAGATGATAAAAGAGTATATCACAAACATCTAGATTGACCACATCACATAAGACCTCATCTTGGAAAGGTTTTATTTCATATGAGAGAAGACATTGGTGGGTGACATAGAGGTTTCTCCCTGGACTCAACCATCCAATACTATATGGCTTTGGGTGAGGCTTCATGGATAGATTTAGGGTTTTCACAACATTAGCAAAGATTAAATTCTTTTAACTTTCACTATCAAGAATAAAATGCAAAGGCTTACCTTTCACCCATAATTTAGAGTGAAACAACCTTTCCTTATCATCTAGCCTCTCCTCATGGGTTTGTGATGAAGCAACAATGGCTTTGAGCTCAACATCTATAATCTCTTATTCAACCTCTTTGACTATAGGGTCTATATGAGGTAGAGTAGTGGATGTTGAATATTGTGATTTAAAAAGTAGGGACTTGATGGCTCAACATTCTTCTTTTGGAGTGAGTTCCAGATTTATGATAATCACACCACTTCCCAGTCTTTCCTTCCTTTTACTTCCAATTTTGGACTCATATTTGACCTTCTATGTCACTTTTCCATTTTGAAGGCTAACTCTTCATATTCATTCTTCCATGCTTCTACTCAATCTTTACTATGAACTTTAATGCTTCACTAAGGGTTTTCAAATTGAAGAGTTCCATTTCTCCTTGTATGTACCATTTTAGTCTAACATGGTATTTGAGAACCTTGTGTTTCTCACTTTCTTGGATGCCCAATCTCATAGATAGAGAATTAAAAATGTTAGTGTAATCTTAAATAGACTATTCCTTACCTTGGAAAAGTTGTTGCCACTATATATATATATATATATATATAGATCATCATATGCTCTAATGGGGTAGTATTCTTCCTTTACAAATTCTATGAAATCATCCTAGGTAGGTTCCGTCTTAAGGCCAATATCATTTGCACTAAATCTCTTTTTGTACACTTCCCACCAATTTTTGATAGGCAATGATGCTTTCAAAAGAGCAAAAGTGATCTTCTCTATATCTGTGAATTTATTTATAGAAAAATAAGATGACAATTTTTATAACCAATTTTCTACTACATCAATATTTATTGGGCCTTTAAATGTAGGGATATCAAAATTCACCTAAACATTGAAGGGTGTTGGGGCACCAAAAAGATGTGGGGCTACAAATGAGGAGCTAGAATTTCCCATCAAGATTTGTTGGAGAATTTGAGTGAAATGTTGTAGCATCTACACTTACTATTGTTTTAGGGCTCCATTCACTATTTCATTGAAAGGATTGGATGTCTCAGTGTTGTCCATCATTTGAAGTCATTTGGAGCAAATAGGTGCATAGTTTATTGGTTCTATTTTCCACCCAAGCTTCTTGTAATCTAACCTCATCCTCAAAATCATACACTATAAATACAAACAACTCTTGATACCATTGATCTAAACCTTGAAAGCTTTGGTTGAAAGATAATTCAAGAAACTAAAACAAGACAATTCAAATAATGTTATCTCTGAGAAGAGATGTTTTATTGATAAAATTTGCAGACCTAAACATATGCTTATCTCTAAGAAGAGATGTAATATTTATATTTTGGGTTACATCTTCATTTATACATTTTTTGAAGGTGGGGAGAGGATGTGGAAGGTCACCAATCTTGAGGGAGATTAATTGGTTTGACTTCCATGATTTACAACAATACAAAATTTTAGGAATTACTATTTTTAGAAACTTACTATTTTTAGACTACACTACTAAAATTTAAATTTGAGGCACTTCCATTAAGTTTTAGGAGGTCAAAATTCATTAACCATATCTTAGTTCCATCTCACCATGTTTTCCTCTTTCTTAGCTTTCCAACGTTTCAGACTGTGAGTCAATTGGAGCTACGATGCAAAAGTTATGGCTCCCAAAAGTTCTATCATCAAATGGGATAGACCAATCATCTAAATTATCACTTGATTGTTTCCTAGATCATTCCTCCCTCCTTGAAAAGCAATGGTACCCATTACATCAATATTTATCATCAAGTGTAAAAGTTGTACTTTTATTTGATTCCTGATACAAACTTAAAATGGACTATGATTTATTGAACTATGCAGGGCTCAATTGTTAACCATTTTTGTCTATCCATTAGTTTGTGGATGAAAGGATATGAACTTCTTCAACTTGGTATCTATTTGTTTCTATTATTGTATTGTTTGTGTAGTCAGGGATGCAACATCAGCCCTTTTGAATTCTTGTGGCTTGACCACTATGAGAACAAATTTCTTGGCACTAATCAAAGAGACAAATGTAGAAGATGGTACCTCTAGCACCCTATAGCATCATATTCCAAGAATGAGAGTAATCCTTTGAGTTCTTGATTCATATATGCCATGTCAATCATACATGAATGGCTAACCAAAGAGTATATCACAAACATCTAGATTGATCACATCACATAAGACCTCATCTTAGAAAGGTTTTATTACATATGAGAGAAGACATTGGTGGGTGACATGGAGGTTTCTCCCTAGACTCAACCATCCGATACTGTATGGCTTTGGGTGAGGCTTCATGGATAGATTTAGGATTTTCAAAACATTAGCAAAGATTAAATTCTTTTGACTTCCACTATCAAGAATGAAATGCAAAGGCTTACCTTTCACCCATAATTTAGAGTGAAATAACCTTTCCTTATCATCTAGCCTCTCCTCATGGGTCTATGATGAAGAAACAATGGCTTCAAACTTATCATCTATAATCTCTTATTTAACCTCTTTGACTATATGGTCTATATGAGGTAGAGTAGTGGATGTTGAGGATTATGACTTAGAAATTAGGGAGTCGATGGCTCAACATTATTCTTTGGAGTGAGTTCCAGATTTGTGATAATCACACCATTTCCCAATCTTTCCTTCTTTTTGCTTCCAATTTTAGCCTCATATTTGACCTTCTTTGTCACTTTTCCATTTTGAAGAATGAATCTTCATATTCATTCTTCCATGCTTCTGCTTAAACTTTACTATGAACTTGTATGCTTCACCAAGGGTTTCCAAATTGAAGAGTTCCATTTATCCCTATATGTATCATTGTAGTCTACCACAGTATTTGAGAACCTTATGTTTCTCACTTTCTTGGATGCCTAATATCACAAATAGAGAATGAAAAATGTCAGTGTAATCTTGAACAAACGATTCCTTACCTTGGCAAAGTTGTTACCACTCTATATATAGATAATCATATGCTCTAATGGGGTAGAATTCTTCCTTTATAGCTTCTATGAAATCATCCCAGGTAGGTTCCATCTCAAGGCCAATATCATCTACACTGAATCTCTTTTTTTACACTTCCCACCAATTTTTGACTGGCAATGATGCTTTCAAAAGATCAAAAGTTATCTTCTCTTTATCAATTAATTTATTTATACAAAAATAAGATGACAATTGATCTAACCAATTTTCTACTACATCAACATTGATTTTTCCTTCAAATGTAGGGATATCAAAATTCACATGAACCTTGAAGGGTGTTGGGGAAGGGTGTTGGGGCACTAAAAGGATGTGGGGGTATAGATGAGGAGCCAAAATTTCCCATCAAGATTTTTTGGATAATTTGAGTGAATTTTTCTAGCATCTATGCTTACTACTATTAGAGGGCTTCATTTACCATTTCCTTAAAAGGATCAAATATCTTAATTTTGTCCACCATTTCAAGTCATTTGGAGCAAATAGGTGGATAGTCTATTGGTTCTATTTTCCACCCAAGCTTCCTGTAATCTAACCTTGTCCTTAGTATCATACACTCTAAATAAAAACCACTCTAATATCACTGATCCAAAACTCAAAATATTTGGTTAAAATATAATTCAAGAAATCAAAACAAGACCATTCAAATAATACTATCTCTGAGAAGAGATGTTTCATTGATAAAATTTGTAAACCCAAACATATGCTTATCTCTGAGAAGAGATGTCTAATTTCCATTTTGGGTTACATCTTAATTTATACATGTTTTGAAAATTAGGAAAAGATGTGGAAGGTCACCAATCTTGAGGGAGATGAATTGTTTTGACTTCCATGATTTACAACAATATAGAATTCAAGGAATTACTATTTTTAGAAACTTTTATTTTAGACTGCACTACTAAAATTTAAATTTGGGAAACTTCCATTGGGTTTTCAATGTTAAAAATTCATTGATTAGAGTTCTATACCATATCACCATGTTCTCCTCTTTCTTATCTTTCTAACAATTGAAACGATGAGTCAATTAGAGCTATAGTGCAAAATTTATGGCTCCCAGAAGTTCTGTCATCAATTGGGATATACCTATCACTTAAATTGTCACCTAAATTAGTGCCTAGATCATTCCTCCCTCCTTGAGAATAAATTATCCCCATTGCATTAATATTTATCATCAAGTTTGGTAGTTGTACTTTTATTTTATTCCTAATGTAAACTTGGAATGGACTATGATTTATGGAATTATGCAGGGCTTGATTGTTCACCATTTCTATTTGTCCATCAGTTTTTGGATGCAAGGCCATGAAATTCTTTAGCTTGGTATCTATGTTATTTTGTTTTTGTGTTGTTTATGTAGTTAGGGCTGGAACACCAGCCCTTTTGGATTCTTGTGGCTTGACCACCATGAGAACAAATTTCTTGGCACTAATCAGAGAGAAAAATGTAGAAGGTGGTACCTATGGTACCCTATAGTGTTGTGTTCCAAGAGTGAGAGTAATCCTTAAAATTATTTATTCATATATGCCATGTTGATCATACATGAATGCCTGACCAAAGAGTACATCACAAAAATCTATATTGACTGCATCACATAAGACCTCATCTTGGAAAGGTTTTATTGCATATGAGAGAATACATTTGTGGGTGACACAGAGGTTTCTCCCTTTACTCAACCATCTAATATTGTATGGCTTTGGGTGAGGCTTCATGGACAGATTTAGGATTTTCACAATATTAGCAAAGATTAAATTCTTTTGACTTCCACTATCAAGAATGAAATTCAGAGGCTTACCTTTCACCCATAATTTAGAGTGAAACAAACTTTTCTTGTTGTCTAGCCTCTCCTCATGGGTATATGATGAATTAAAAATGGCTTTGAGCTCAACATCTATAATCTCTTCTTCAACCTCTTTGACTATAGGGTCTGTATGAGGTAGAGCAGTGGATGTTAAGGATTGTGACTTAGAAAGTAGGGACTTGATGGCTTGACATTCTTCTTTGGAGTGAGTTCTAGATTTATGATAATCACACCATTTCCTAGTCTTTCCTTCCTTTTGCTTTCAATTTTTACTTGATATTTGACCTTCTTTGTCACTTTTCCATTTTGATGGCTGACTCTTCACATTCATTCTTCTATGCTTCTGATCAATCTTTACTATGAACTTTTATGCTTCACCAAGAGTTTCCAAATTTAAGAGTTCCATTTCTCCCCATATATACCATTGTAGTCTACCACAATATTTAAGAACCTTATGTTTCTCACTTTCTTGGATGCCCAATCTCGCAAATAGAGAATAAAAAATGTCAGTGTAATCTTGAACAGACTATTCCTTAACTTGGAAAAGATGTTACCACTCTATATATAGATCATCATATGCTCTAATGGGGTAGTATTCTTCCTTTACAACTTCTATGAAATCATCCCATGCAGGTTCCATCTCAAGGCCAATATCATCTACACTAAATCTCTTTTTGTAAACTTCCCACCAATTTTTGACAAGAAATGATGCTTTCAAAAGAAAAAAAAGTGATATTCTCTTTATCGATTAATTTATTTACAAAAAAATAAGATGACAATTGATCCAAACAATTTTATACTACATTAGCATTGACTTTTCCTTCAAATGTAGGGATATCAAAATTCACCTGAAACTTGAAGGGTGTTAGGGCACTGAAAGGATGTGGGGGTATGTATGAGGAGCCAAAATTTCCCATCGATAATTGTTAGAGAGTTTGAGTGAATTGTTTTAGCATCTGTGTTTTCTACTATTGGAGGGCTTCATTCACAATTTCCTTGAAAAGGATTAGATATCTCATTGTTGTCCACCATTTGAAGTCATTTGGAGTGAATAGGTGGATAATCTACTAGTTCTATTTTCCACTCAAGCTCCCTATAATCTGACCTCATCCTCAAGATCATACACTCTAAAGACAAACCACTCTAATACCACTGATCTAAAACTCAAAAGCTTTGGTTGAAAGATAATTCAGGAAACCAAAACAAGATAATTCAAATAATGTTATCTCTAAGAAGAGATGTTTTATTGATAAAATTTACAGACCCAAACATATGATTATCTCTGAGAAGAGATGTCAGCATTGATTTTGCCTTTAAATGTAGGGATATCAAAATTCACCTAAACCTTGAAGGGTGTTGGTGCACTGAAAGGATGTGGGGGTGTAGATGAGGAGTCAAAATTTCCCATTGGGATTTGTTGGAGAATTTGAGTGAATTATTGTAGCATATGTGCTTATTACTATTGGAGGGCTTCATTCACCATTTCCTTGAAAGGATCAGATGTCTCGGTATTGTCCACCATTTGAAGTCATTTGGAGTGAATAGGTGGATAGTCTACTGGTTCTATTTTCCACCCAATCTCCATGTAATCTAACCTCATCCTTGAGATCATACACTCTAAAGACAACCCACTCTGATACCACTAATCCAAAACATGAAAGCTTTAGTTGAAAGATAATTCAATAAACCAAAACAAGTCAATTCAAATAATGTTATCTCTGAGAAGAGATGTCTTATTGATAAAATTTGTAGACCCAAACATATACTTATCTCTGAGAAGAGATGTTTGATTTCCATTTTGGGTTAAATATTCATTTATACATGTTTTTAAGGTGGGGTGAGTATGTGTAAGGTCACCAATATTAAGGGAGATGAATTGTTTTGACTTCCATGATTTACAACAATACAAAATTTGAGGAATTACTATTTTTATAAACATACTATTTTTAGACTACACTACTAAAATTGAAATTTGGGGTACTTCTATTTGGTTTTTGGGGGTAAAAATTCATTTATCAAATCTCAATGCCATTTCACCATTTTATCCTCTTTTTTATCTTTCCAACGATTCAAATGATGAGTCAATTAGAGCTATGGTGCAAAACTTATGGCTCCCAGAAGTTCCATCATCAATTGGGATAGACCTAACTCCTGAATTATCACCTAAATTGTTGATCAAATCAGATTAGGGGTTCACCATTCATATCATGCACATTCACCACTAGATACATACAATACACCTTCAATGGAGACACATACTTTGAGTAAAATTATTGGTGTATAAAATTCTAGAGTCCAATCTAGATCTTACATCTCCTTCTTAGAGGATGAGAAAGTTGAGGATGATTTATATTATCATGCACTCTTTATCAGATCTTACATTCACAATTATCCTATTCATAATGTTCTCAAATATAATGGATCTGATGTGAACATGTGCACTATGACTTTGTTAAAGCATTTAGGATATTTAGATCAATGTATTACCCTGATAGACATAGTTATCAATAGATTTAATGGGCACATACAAAGTTTATTTTGTGAGATTATACTTACTCAATAGGTTGGTCAAACACATGTGGCCACACCATTCACTATTATTCCTAGTTTAGGATTTTTGATATGTTACTTGGTCAATCATGGATTCAAAAACTTTGTTCATAAATGTGTGAAATTCATTCACACTAATCAGGTTGCTACATTTGGTAGAGTTACATACAAGTTACCACTCCCCACTTTAGATCTATATTCTACTTTATAGTCCTTAATTATAGTTCCTCTTTTGGTTATTATTTAGACATAATTGAGGCATCCATCATCATCATAAAGAGTTCATACACCTCCATAGCTTTAGGATTCTAGATAGCTTCTAGCTATAATTTTTACACCTAGGGTAGTATCATTGAGATCTCATGCATCTACTCATAGAGTACATGCTCATAGAACTTCTCCTACCACCATATGGGTCCCTAAGATACCTATAGTTGTATCCACTTCTCAAATTTATAATGGGAACCAACACTTAGTTTCTACTTTAGATATTTTAGAGCATTTCTATCATATACATCTTTTAGAACCATAGTCTCAGCATTCCCATAGTGTTTCACGATCATGAATGATTCCTCTCCTTGATACAGGACACCATAATAGGGATTCTCCCATGAGACTTATCAATTAGTATCATTTCTTCTCAGTATTAATTGTACATAGTTTATTTTTTCTTACATGTACATAGTTCCTTCTTACATATTCTTTTACATAGTCTTCCTATGATTGATTGTACATAGTTAAAAACATACCAAAAATATAAAAATATTCAAATAATTCAAAATACAAAAACATTTAAATATGTCAAAAACACCAAAAACACTTTGATTGTATGCATCATCCATGTTTTACATTGTTACTACTGTTCTAGACTTACATTTTATTTTTTATGCTATTGTTTGTCAATTTATCTACATTACCATACTTCACTTCATCTCCTTTTAGTGTGTGTAGTGATATCCATAACTTTTATTACTTCATTCTACCCATTGAGGAGGAATCCTACTTCTACATCAATACATACATTGATATACATACCCACTAGGGCCATCTTCTACATAACTACACCATCCAAGTTATGTCATTCCTTCACCACACACTCTAATTACCATGTTGATGAACATTAATTACAAGCTTACATAGATTAATCTATCAACACTCACTAGTATATAACACTTGTGTATTTATTATCACATACCTAGTATTGTACTAATATGTCTTGCATACATTCACTTCTTTCTTTTATTAGTTAGGTTTGATTATATTTCTAGTATTTACATGCTTTCTTTTTTTTCTTTGAATAGCTACATGTGATTGCATTTATTAGTTCCTATTTGTCTCCTATATGTTCCTTAGGACATTTTCCAATGTCCTTTGCTTCTATCTTATGTTTGCCTTAAGACATTTTCTAATGTCCTTTTATTTTATTCATGTGTGTTCCTAAGGACATTTACAAATGTCCTTTTCTTTTACTCTTCTATGTGATTATGGCCCTCATGCCAACCTTTCTTGTTTCAATTGTATGTGTGTGTGGAATTTGAACATGCCTTGTATGCTTGATATATATTTTGAGTGACATGTGCCCATTTCCTTTGTTTGCTTGTCCCCTTAGCCATTTTTGTGTTCTTCTTGATTCTTGCCCCATGTGATTGTTGCTTTTTTACTTCTCATTATTTTCAATGCCATAATCCAGACCATGCATTCTCTTTCTATCTTGGATGTCATGATGGACATCATGATCCATTCCTCCTTACCAACTAATAACTAAAAACTTACCATACTTCTTATTCCAATTTAGTACATTGCACATGTTATTACATTTTTATATGTATCTAGGCATACCCCTGTTGATCTAACAATTTCTCATTATAAACCATGTTATATCTTGAGATATATTATCGATTATCATTGATATATCATGTAACTTTGAAACATAACACACTTATAGGGCTCTTTATTTCGAGGGAAATAATTGTAGGGTTTTCATTCCTACCCTCAAAAGAGGGGACAAAAAATAGGGGTTTTGTCATAGAGATCAAAGCTCTTAACGATAAAAAAATCCATCTTTTAGAACACCCAAAACAATAACCAAACATCAAAATAGTCAAAATAGACTAGGTAGATAATTAAAATGTCATAATAGTCATTATATTTGGCCTAAGACAACAATTCTAAGATTGTACTATAGCGTCAGTGCCACTACTATCCATTTTTAGCACTCCTGTCTAAATAATAGAGAAAACTAGACTTTCTAGAAGTAGGTAGAAAAGTGTGTTCAATTATAGTTTTGTACAATCTGACCAATTTAGAATTAGTAGTTTTTAGTATAGTTTTTCTCAAAAAATATAGATATAGGGGGCATCATTTGTGGCATGATGGATCTCACTTCTAGTTTTAGATATGGTAGTTGGTATAACTTTTAGATCAAAATCCATATTTTAGAAACTAGTAATTGGGGGCAATATGCATGACACATTTATTTTCTTTTCTTTTCAAGTTTAGCATTACCCAATAATTCTCAAAAATTTCATGCCTTATTTAATTTTTAGGTCTTTGGCATCATTTTAGAGTGGATTTCATATAAGCCTTATCCATTTTAGAGTGGCTTTCATATAATCCTATTGTACTAGTTTTGGAGTGGCTTTCATACAAGCCTAATTGCCATGTTTCAGAGTGGCCAAGAGTGGCCTAATTTCAAGCATACATTTGGATATCCATGCCAACATTGTTATATTATAGATAAATCATGGGCTTCAAGATCCATCTCATTCAACACACATTTTATACCAATATCAGTTTATAGCTTCACTTCATGGGGCAATGATGGAGCCAAAGGACTAGCTATCCTTTGTATTCTTGAGCCACCTATTCAGAGGGATTGGACATGTAGTCTAAACATTAATTATTACATGTATGATCATGTACCTTCACTTAGTAGGTGATGATGCATCTAAATGGCCAACCTTTACATTCTTGAGCCACTCTTAAGGAATTGACCACTCAGTTCTATTCATGATATTACTCTTGGTATAACACACATCTAACATTACTCAACATCACTCAGCATCATAATAGGTTTTGTATTGGTTCATGTACCTAGTGAGGTGTATTCATTCCTTTTTATTCCTTTATCTCTTATCAAACTTTGTACATTCTTATTTTATATATACCATATCTAGTAATAATTGATCTACTCTTTATTTTTCTTATAGATTCATAATTCACAACATGCCCTCTTTATACACATCTAACATCACATAGCTTCATGAGCTTCACCCTTATAGGTAAGTTTAAGAATTCTTTCTATTTTTTATTTATCCTAGTATTTTTCTTTATTGCATCACTAAAAGAAAGGGGGGAAAATGTAGTCATATGAAATGCAAAAATTGGTAACTTGAGCATTGTTAATGACACCCAACCCTTAGGTCCCTTTTACTTGCTCTCATGATCCTCATAGATATCTTTTCACTAATTCCCAATCATTCATATCCTTCTATACTTGATCTCAACTGATCCAAAACCTTTTTTACATGACTAATCCATCCCCCAAATCCCATTATCTTAGGACAATAGCACTACACTTGGACTATAGCACCGGTGCCTCTCCTATTCGCTTTCGATGCTCCTATCTAATTTTAATTTTGGACCCAATGGTCAATTCCTTCTAGTTTATAATCCTTCTCCTTATCAACCTAAGGTGATTACATTTAACCCATGACCAATATATCCCTATAAAATCCCATTCAAATATCATTTGGAAAGAGTTGGCAAATATCACTAAGCAATCAAGAATACAAGGAAGACTACTCAAGCAATCTTCCCTATTGTCTACATACAAATAGAAAATACATTTACAAGCTTATTAATAACTTTACATCAGTCCTTAGTCACTTCAAGTACACATAATTTAGCATTTTATATATTCATACACTCAACTACATAAAGCACATTAAGTGGGAGAATTACATATGGCTTGATCCCTCTTAGAATTATTGGTATGTAGGCAACATGCTCACACAAGGGGTGTGGATACATATTTAGTGAATATTATACACACTAACCCCTCCTCCTCTTTATCAAAATTGGTCAAATCATATTGAAGCATAGGGTTTGAAGAGAAAATTTTCTCTATATAGAGCTTTATAGACTTCTAGATGCCACAACTTCATAGACAGAGTTACATAAACTTGGTGAACAAAACCTAAAAAGCTAAAATCCTTAGGACAATAGTGGTAGAGGTGGATTATAGTGTTGGTGCCACTCCTATTCTCTTTTGACACTCCTATCCAATCATAAAATGAAGGTCAGATCTTAGTTTGTGATAGTGTCCCAGTCCTGCATAATGAATCTTAGACCTTGTCTCAGTTGTATCAACTAATTTCTAGCTAAGTCTTATTTTTGTCCATATTATTATTATTTTTAAAAAGGTCAAAATTTCAATATAATTTACACAAATAAATAGTTTAATTATTACATATTTATTTATTGATTTTACTACTTAAATCCTTTAACTAAATTATGAATAATACATAAATATTCCCAAAATTATTAAATCACAAGGCTGATATAGAATTATATGACATTAAATAACTTATAATACATCCTATGACAAAACATTAAACCCCATATAAACCTCTAAGATCAATTTTTTACCTATAGAGATCCTAATTTGACCTATAGGGTTAAATTTAGTCAACACATTGGTGACTCATAGGGTTAATATGACTACTATACAAACTAGACCAGTAGCCATATCAATTCATTGGGATTAGGGAGTCATCTAAAGTCTGAGACAAAAAAATAGGAATTTGACAACAATATTTGATCAAGATAAGACCAATGACTACCTCAACCATATGAAACATAAGACACACATAAAGCAAAAGGAAACACACATGTGCTTAATGAGAACTTATAGAACACACACACCAAACTAAACAAACTAACTTAAAAAATAACTAAACTATGATGAAAACTCCCTATTGGATCAGGGGAATTTTGAAACCCTTCTTGCTTCATGACATAAAGGAATGAATGAGACATATAGTCATTTTATCCTTGACATTGATGCCTCTAACTTTTTCATGATGTTTACTGACTTCATTGGCATGATGTTCAATGATAAACAAGTAGTTCCAAATAAGTTAGATATGGATATTAACTCTTATTACATCCAAACAAACTTAAATTTCTCATATGGATCTTCAATTACAACCTCCAATAGTGGTTCAATAAGGCATAACTTCTTGATTTCTATACCGCTCTCAATAAGATTGGGTTTCTTCTCAGCTCCAAGTTCTTCTAGATCATCAAGGATCTTTACATATTCTACCCAATATTTATCATTA
This sequence comes from Torreya grandis, assembly GCA_037957365.1. Lineage (NCBI taxonomy): Eukaryota > Viridiplantae > Streptophyta > Pinopsida > Cupressales > Taxaceae > Torreya > Torreya grandis. The sequence continues at coordinate 2,248,047 of JARHVA010000268.1, read as the reverse complement.
TCCTCCATGGAAGACTCTTTCTTCACCTTATCATGTAATTGACCCTTAACTTGGCAAATCTCTTCAAGCTCTTGAAAGAACTTCATTTGTAACTGCTAATCATATTTATCCTCTTTATCATCTAGAACCACTACCTCTTCAATATTATATTCTTGATGTATGAGGTCATCAAGCTTATTTTATTCAAGATAAAATTCATCATAGGGTGATTCAAAATTAGGTTGAGGTATTGGGTCATCTTCAAGAACAACTTCCACCTTGGTCTCAAGATATTTTTCTAAGATTACAACCTCTTTGGGGATGAATTGAAATTTTTCTCCATCTTTAATAGAAAATTAAGTAGATGTATATTATAATTCATGTACTTCCATCTTAAAGTGTTTGTCAAATTCCTCATAGATAGTTGTAAAATAGTCTTCAACATGTTTCTTTTCATACAAGAAGGTAGGATTAAACTTGTGATCACTAAAGGTAGTCTCTATAATGATTTCCTCTTCTTCAACATTTGGAACCTATTGATGTCTCTCAAGTATAATCTCAACTATAATAACCTAACTTTACTTCCAAGGGATGAAATATCTTCCATATCCTTCTCTTTCTTGGTGATGCCAAGACTAGGCATGTTGAAATCATGTGACTTAGCCCAATGAGGCTACCAAGGAGATTTGTTTTCTTTAATCAAGAGTTCTAAATTATTATCAATAAAGTGATATTATTTAGGTTACCACACCATATTTACATCAATTAAAAGAGTTATATGGTTAGGAACAGATGAACTAGTTGGTGGAGGTGGAACATAGAACTCAAAATTAGGTTGAGAGTGAAATATAGGGGATTCTTTTGGAAGCTCTTAAGGAAGAGGAGGTAAACCTTGGGATATAATAGATTTATTTTATTACTTTAATTTTATTATCACTTCATTGACATTTTATTTAGCTTGACCAATCTCTTGAGTAAGGTTAGATTGGGTGTGTTTAGGCATAGGATCTTCTTTGGGCTCTAAACCTTCCATCACACCTTGACTTAGCAATTTCATCCTTGACTCTAACTCTTCAATTTTCTTGGATAGGTTATCTTCAAAAAGTATTTCTTAAATTTCATAGGAATATTCATAATTATGAGGATTACAATAATTATGACATGGAGAACAAGAGGTCTTTTGAGGAAGGATGGGAGGGACTTGCATAGGATCAAACTCTTTCTCAACCTCACACTCTTTGTCTAAGATTTTGTCCTCTTTATTTTCCCATGACTCCACTATATTATTAAATATTTAGATTTTAGGATTATGTTTCTCTTATTGATGCATTTATTCACTTTAAGGAGTGGATGAAGTGTTCAATAAAATTGGGATCTCCTTAGGATTTGACTCTCCACCTTGTCTCCAACTTGGAATCTCATATCTAGAGGTCACTTTTGGAGGTGGGGATGTAATTATAGAAGGTAAGGAGGGATTAAATTACACTTATTTTTTTAATGATATCAACTATTGAATTTTATTATTGGATAAATCAATTTTCTTATCAATATTTTCTTCAAAAACAAAGTTTTTTTTCCCAACACTCTCTTTCAGTTGATTGGGAAAAATATGGCTTTAATAAGCTTGATTGGGCTCTTGAATATAGGTGAAGTAGGAATGATAAAAATCTAGGTTAAGTGGATATGAAGGTTGATATGTTTTTTGAGGCTACTTCTTATGATTTTTTAGCTTATCCTCCAAGGATGAAACTAGGCCACTCACTTCTAGCATCTCACTTATGAGCCTTTACCAATTGGCTCTCTCAATAGGTGCCCACTCTATTTTAAGTACCTCTAATTCATATCTAAACTTATGAATGAAATGACTAGGAATATCTTGACCATATCACCTTAGTGTTTCAATATCCAACATGTAATTCTCATATCCCAATTGTGTTTTCTTGAAGGTTAAAATAGACTAAGTTGAGAAGTGACTAGGTTGACTAAGAGAAGTAAGACATTGAGAAGGCTGATTGTAGGGTTGGTAAAACTCATAAAAAGAATAATAAGGATCATGTTTGAATTTATAGTAATCATGACAAGGATGATAAGGCTCATACAAAGACTGATAGGTAATGTTATAAGCTTGATAAACCTCACCAACTTGTGTAAAACAAGACTCAACACCAAAGTCAGCCATGGAACTTCATTATGAAGAAATAACACAAGGAATGACTATAAACAATATTTAAAAGGAATACCTAGGCTACATGATCAGTTAATGTAATCATAGAGTTGTCATTGATGTTTAGATAAATGCCTCCAAAGGTTGATGTGTTGAAAGACAATACCAAAAATATTTCAACTTCTAGGATTAAGAGTCCCACTGAGCATGCCAAAAATTATTTTCACTTTGATTTGCACCATTTGATTAGATGTCTCATCTCTCCTCATCCAATTGGCTTAATTGAAACACCTCTAGGCTATGGGTGAGCCTAAAAATGAGGTGAATCTCTATCTAGGGCTAGTTCTTTTGATGTACCACGTGTAGAACATTAATAAACCTATTCTTGTGAGGGAAAAGGGAGACAAAAAATTAAAATCAAACTATCCTAAAAGAGTTGATACACCAAATTATTCGATAACTACCAACCATCTACATGTTACACATGAGAACAAAGGACTAACCAAAAATACACTTCTCTAATCCATATCTTCTCACATCAATATTTCATTATGAGGTTATGGTGAATGTTTAGGCCAAGGAGACTAGACAAGAGGTATATAATGAAACTATTGAATAGGATAACTCACTCATCCTTGAAACTTCCTAGAACACTTTACATGACCTATAAGAAGAATTTTTCTGACTACAAATAGGTGAGAAAATGAGACAATATGCTAAGGAAATAAGAGTCATCACTAAGCAAGATCAATCATCCAAGTAAAACACACTATTAATAGTCATGGAACAGGTAAAAATTAGTATTATTTATTTATAAATGGTATGCAGATAAGCATGGATTCACCATATTGAAGTGGAGCATAATTTATAGAGTCCAAAATGGCTAGTTCTTATAGAACTTGAGAGAGAGAGAATAAAGGAGAAGTCTAAAGGTCATAAGGACACCTGTAAAGCTAAGAATTTTTTTTAATTGTGCATGATAAAAATATGTGAAATATAACATACAAGTTTATGAAGTAAAAATATCAATCCAAGTCATGAAACTCATGAAAAGTGGCATGAAATTCCCTTTATTACCTCAAAAAACTACCTTCATTATTCACCTCTATTTGAGCATCCAAAAAATAACTATGGATATGTCTGATAATTGGAATGAGAGAGAAAGAGTTTAGACATGCCTCTTTATGCATGTTTTGTAGTCTTAGTCATCTGGAATCTTTTTGAAATGAGTTATCATCATCTACAGTCAAAATAACTCTTCTTTCATAGACCCTACACACTTGGCCTCAAAAAAGGCATTAATTTTCCATGAAAATTAATAGAAGATAGTATATGAAACGTTTCAAGACCCCCTATGTCCTTAGAGGCATCAATAACACCTTAAAAATCTATCCACTTGAAGTTTTCACACTTCTCGCCATCATATTCATGATGCTAGTTTTAACTAACATAGATGAAGTAGCTAGTAGAAAAACTTAGGAGTTTTTACAAGTAATTAAAAGGACATCAAGATTTATCTTAAGTCTTAAGCTTCTCTTCCATGTGATTGGCATCTCTTAGAACCTCTTGGAACGTACATAACACACAAAATAATAAAAAAAAATACCCTATTTTGTACCCTTATCTGTATAGATATGTTAACACAAAAGTTGATGGGGGGAAACCCTAAAGAGTTATATATAACCTATAACCACTTTCCTTTTCATTATAATCCATTTGGATGAATATATATACTTATTTCTCTAATCATGTCCTTGTAAGTGTTTAGCAAGGTTTTAGGCCTGATTTACCCACTTATGCTTTATTCATAAAAACTTGACATTAAAATATCAACTCAATGAAACAAAATTATTTTTTAGTACCATTTATAACTCATGATAGCTCCTTGGATCTCCATTCAAAGTGCCAAGGGAGATGCAAACACTTAAATTTGTCCTATCGAGCTCCTTTCTCCTTTTCATATAGGCCTAATGTTGTCTTTTGAGCTCAAAATTAACTCTTCATATTTCCTCTAAAAATTTAAAGCTTTAACACACCTATAATAACCCTAAAATCATACCAAAATGGATTATAAATCTCATCTCAAGGTGGAAGTGGAAATGACTCTCCATTTGGCTTTTAGGTCTAAACCCTGCTTGACATACTTGACTATAACACTAAGGGTTTAGAGCATTATATTTATTTTATCCCATGTTTTTAAGGTTTTAAATGTTTATTTATATTTAATAAAACCTTACAAACCTTATTTAAAGTTTAAATTATCCCCTTGGCTCACCCTTTCATCTCTTCTTGTCAAGACTATAGGTTTTTCTCATAAAGGGAAGTACCCTTTATCTAAGACAAAACAAAGGGTACTTACCCTATTCACTCAGATATTTTTAATGTTTCATATGGTTATATAAGTCATAAATATTCCCTGTACCAAATTTTATCCTTTTATGAATCCATTTATCCCCAAAACTCCTTAGATCTCCAAGGTAGAGTATGCAAGGTTCAACCATTTAGACTGTATGTTTCTTGATTGGAGCTCTATCTTCCCTATTAAAAATACATTATTATGGTGTCATTATAATATGATGATAAGTATTAAGGTTTTTCCATCTCGATTTATTATTCCAAATCCCTATATATTCCTCATAGTCTTTTCTTAGTCAAGACTATGTGAAGGATTTGATTGTATTCCTTGTTTTCCTCACTCAAGGGTGACCCTTATAGATGATCTTACATGGATCAGGATTTGAAAAAATTATGTAATATTAATTAAAACTTCAAATATTAAATTAATTAGTTTCCTCACTTGAATTCACACTTTGGGGATTGAATTTCTCACAAGGCTAGTCACAGTTAGCTAACTATGTATTTTGTGTTTCTTGTTTCAAAAGTGACTCTTGTAGATGCATTATTACTTAATTGGACTTTGATCACAATGTTTAGAGATAATTATTGAATATTAAATATCACCTAACATGTATTATACCTGTGCATTCATGTTTTTACTAATTCTACATCAAGAATCTTGTCTTTATTACTCTCTACCCCTCACACTCAACTATAGTTGATTGTATGGGGTCTTGTAGGTGAAAATATATGATTTAGGATTTTATTTATGTCTTTAAATCCCTCTTAAATCTCTATAAACAATTATATAACTAAAATAATTCCTTATATGTTTATATTGAGGTCTATTACCAAGGTTATCAATCTCAATCCTCATGACAACCTTATAACTAGCCTATAGGTTGAATTTGTGATGAAAATGGGAACCTATAGGTGTGTTTTGAGGAAAAAACCCTGCATATCGCTATTTTCATATTATATTTATTTTCATGGTGTGTATTTCACTCCATAATTACATTAAAATCATGATAAAATGTAGGATCACTTTGTACTTTTAAACTTGTAGATGTTACTGCCTAGATTATGTGCATAAAAGCACAACTTTGGGCTTCCAAAAAACTAATCTCCATTGATCATTTTCCCCTAAAACTTTGTATAAATATTTTAATATTTAGGGGATATAAGTATAGGTCATTTTTTTCCCCTTAAATCCTTTATTTCCCCTATTATAAAATATCAAAAAAACCTTAAGGAACTTTGTTTTGCACTTTTGGGGCTTATATCCCCAAACTCAGTCATCTTATTCTTAAAGGTAGTTTACCTTCATCCTACCCATTTGATGATTAAAATACATATAAATTTATTTTTATAACATGATATTATTTTATATATAAACTTACCATGCTTCAAAATTCTATATAGGTACCTTCAAGGCTCTACTAATGCCACCTATAGGTGCATATTACATATACAGGCAGTAAGGAAATTTCAAGTAGTATGCATGGTTTATGAGTTTTAATGAAGTTTGGATATTTTAAAAAGGTTTAAAATGTAATATTTATACCATAAAAACATTTATTATTTTAGACACTCCTCACAATATGATATTCTCCATGATGACAACCGTAGGTGCATATTAATGGTAGGAGACTATGAGTTTAGGTAGTGAGTAGTAGTATAGATAGTGTATAAGAGATATATTATTGGGTTTAACTTTAAACCTTCAAAAAGTGACAAATGACACTCTTACCACTCTAAAGTATTTTAAACACCCATCATATCTCCCCTTCTATCTCGGTATCCTTTTGAGATACTTGCATATGCATAATGCATTGACTGCACCCTTGGAACATTGATTGGATAATGAGACTAAAATGTGAATAGGGTAAATATATAATTATAAACATGAGGATAAACCTATAAAAACTTAGTGAAGTCACCATCAAAGTGTGAAGATCCTAAAAATGGTGGAAAAATTGCCTGTCATCCCAAATGAAACTAATCTACCAACCTGAGATGATTTGATCACAAAAAAACAATGAAACATAAAAAAATAATGGAGTAAATTTTATAAGAAATAAAACATCCTCTATATTCAACATCACCAATTGGATTGTATATATCTATCCAAAATAGAGCAAAACCTATAGGGTACAGGAAATAATGAGTAGAAAAACATAGTTAACTTGTAAAGGATGGGTCATAAATCATGTTTGACCAATATTAAAACTATTTTTATGGAAATTTATCTATGTTAGTTTACTACCACCTCCAAAAATAATTTGACCTAAAACATTTTTGACTATCTGCACCAAGCACAACCTTGTTGACCACTTCTATGTGTCTAGAAAGGAAAAGGAGTAGAATGGTTTTAGATAAAAATGTAACTTATAGATAATTTAAATCATGTAAATGGACTTTAATAAGATGAATATATTTTCCATGGCATTCTCCCATTTTTCAACTTCCCTCATGGGCCATACAATTGCCAAACTCCCCTTTTAAGTTGGTTTCTTGATCTTTAGTTAGATAACCTATAAAATTCAGATGGATCAAACATCCTTGATAGGTAATATGACTGATTGTATGTTTGAGAGTAAATAATTACACTTTTTCACATTTAAAACCATGCCACTTGCATTTATGACCCCTAAAAACCTTCTAAATGACTCAAAGTGACATATAGATGAATTAAACCATGATCAAGGATAATATAACATTAAATTACATAAAATAGCCTATAATACATCCTATGACAAAATATTAAACCCCATATAAACATATAAAGATAAAAAAAATTACCTACAGGGGTCAAAATTTGACTTACAAGGTCAAATTTGGTTAATAGTATCTCCTAGGAGATACCTTTAAAATATGCACAAGAGTGGATTTTACATTCAAAGTATCTCTTAGGAGATACCTTTCAAATAGTCACAATAGTGTATTTATCCTTCAAGGAACAAGTGGAAATTTCATTTACATAAAAGGCACCAAAAGGTGGTACCCCCATTTCTTAAAAATGGTAGGTCCCTTCCTTTTTTTGAATGGCCAATGATGCAAATCCAAGCTTAGATAGACCTAAACCACTCATGGATAAGCATGGAGATAACATGTGTCAATATTTAACTTCTCCTAAGAAAATGGGAACTTCTTTGATAATATTGAGTATGGGGCTGCCATGTGTAAAGCAAATGTTCCTCCTAGGGAAGTTAGGTATTTATTTGAAAAATTAAGCATGAAGGCACCACGTGCTAAAACCATGTTCACAAAGTAAATGGATTGATGGTCCTTGTTTATTTACTAACTAGACAATAAAACTGTTTAGAGGTCTAACTCAAAAGGAAATTATTTTAAAGAGCATAAGGTTTCCATATGGTTAAATGACACTACACCAGAGTTAAATGAGAGCCTCTTCAAGGTTGATAATCATTAGGTTGCCATATGGAATAAGCAAATGCAGGTTGATACTTATTCAAATTTTCTAAAAGGGGCCCCAAGAAAGGAAAAAGATGAAATGGGAACTGCTAGAAGGTGCCATGGAATTGTTAGTTGTGCTGAGTGAGTCCAAAGCCAAAGATGAATTACTCCAAAATAAATAAACATGGATTTTGATTCACATTTCCTGGTGACTCAAAATGGAATCTACCTATGGATGAGATAACCACAAATTTTGGTGTGTAGACCAGTCGAGACAAAATTTCAAAATAAGAGGAAGACTTGAGAACCTACATTTTTGAAGAGCTACCTATAAAGGTGCCCACTCTTCCTCCTTGGGATGGGTCTTCTTATGCACCAAGAGATTTAAAGCACTTAGACTATAATTGTATAAAATATATCAAAGATTTAGACACTATAGAGCATATAGGAACATAAAGTATGAATTAATATCTATAATGAAATAAAAGATTGATAATATAGAAGTAGAAGAAAAGACATAATAAATAGATAATTTCCCATGCAAATTGACATAAAATATCACATCCTCTTCATTTTTATATGTAGAAACAAATACAAAAGGCCTTGAGGGTACATAAAAAACATCTAATCACACATGTGAGGGGAACCTATTAAGGTCAAAGAATGAAAAAATGCTAACTATTATTACTTCTATTTTATTATAAATAGTGGTATACAAGGTGATATTTTGAAGGACCTTGTGATACCTTCAAGGTATCTCCTAGGATATTCCTTTCTAAAATGAAAAAGAGTGTAATTCCCCTTCAAGGTATCTCCTAGGAGATAAATTTCAAAAAGGCACAAGAGTGGTTTTCTACTTCAAGGATACAGAAGACACTATCGGGTGATATTTTGAAGGCCCCTATAATACCTTAAATGTATCTCCTAGGAGATACCTTTCAAACATAGAAAAGATTTTGTTTCCCCTTAAATAAATCTCCTAGGAGCTACATTTCAAATAGAGACAAGAGTGGATATTTCCTTTGAGGAATAAGTGTAATTTTCCTTTATATGGAAGGCACTACTAGGTGATATTTTGAAGGTCCTTATAATACCTTCAATGTAACTACTAGGAGATACATTTTTATTAGCCATATTTTTCCCACATACCAAACATGTGCCTAGTTTCTAATGATCTTGATGTTGAGAAATAGGTAGAGTTCTCAATTGATCAAATAATCAAAATGGTCTGAACTAGCTCTAGATGGAATATGTGGAACTAAGAAATCATGAAGCTCACAAAGATTTTGAATCACTTTAGGTTCACTTAAAGTGTAACATGTGAATTTTTAAATATTGGTCTAGAGTTATAAACACCTTATAGAGTTCTCAAGATAAGCATGGGATCACGTGGAATTCATCTAGTCTACTCATTTCATCTAAAGCTTGTCTAGACATTTGGTTCTAGTGGTAATAAAGCTAAGTAGGAAGTATCATGGTACTGGATCTCACACATTTGGTAGTTTTAATAATAAATAATAATATGGGTCTATTCATTTTGGATTCTATTTCATATATACCAAGAAACATCTTATGTGATGAAGCATAAAATAATATACACATGTTCAAAGTTGGCTCCTAATACAAAATTTGCTAGGTTTTAATACTTAGCCATTTTAGACCAGATCATCATCAAGACATCATGCAAGATCATATGAACCATTCAACTCCAACATTTTATAAATTTATGTATAAACCTAAAATGGCTAGTGGACCAAATTGGTTTATTTTTTAAGCATTAGGTCCATTACCTATAAGTTTGGTGTCTTTATGATCTTTGTGCTTCAAGTTATAAAATTAAAAAATCAATAAAGAAATGGTAGATGTCTACATGAATGTATTTTTTAAGACCCATAAAGTGATTGTTTAGATTCAAAATCCTTCGTAAAAACATGAGAAAGAACATATGGCTAATAAGTGGTAGGCATGAAAGAGCTCAAGCAAGTCAAATGGTCAGTAAATCCTAGGAACTCATGAGAAATAGAGCTCAAGGTAGTGGGTCCAAAATATCCATGGTTTGCATTTTATTAGATTTCAAAAATCTGATGGAGTGGAATAAATTCAAAAGGGTCAATAATATAGGTCAATTACTTATAGCCAATATCAAAGGGATGATGTGGGATGTTTGATGAAAGTAAATAAAGCAAAATAGACCTGATTTAAAAAGTAAAGCCAAAGAACCCAAACTCAGGTCTAACTTGAGCTGTTAGAAAAAGTAAAGGAGTGGAACTCAATATAGACTTAGATAGGACCAGACATCAAATAGAGTGTTATATACATATATAAAACTATAAAAACTAATATCTTTAGATTGGTTTTAACCTAAAGTTATTTTGGTCCAAGATCCAAGGCATAGAGTAGATATATGATTAATGAGAAGATCATCCCAAGTCATGTCCTAAACAAACCACCACTCAAAATATACATGATGTGTCCTTGGTAGTTTTAATATATGAGGATTTTTTCTTTATAATGAGATCATGTGGAAGGTCTAAAACAAAAATACTTGTGGAATTGGAAATGCAGTTGGAGCATTCATTACTAACACGATCATGAATATCTTATTCATAATGACTTGTTATGATTGGACCAAAATCTTGGTGAAATATCTCTTGAAAGCTAACATCTCATTGATTTTCATGAACAATGTTCTCCCCCTTTCTCTCTTTCTCTTCCCATTATCCTATATTATCCCTTTATTTCTAATGTGTAAGGGGTTCTTAGATTTTAGACTTTTTTTAATCTTTTTAAGAGATGGGACATTCCTTGAGATACTATAAAGTATATTCAGCTTAAAAGTCCAACCTCTCTTATAACCATCCAAAAATAAGTAAAATTATCCATTACATACTCATTTCCATTATTGAATATAGTCTAAAAGGGTATAAAAAGAAGGAAGAGGTGCGAGTTGAAGTAGTCCAAGAGTCAGTCTTGGTAGAGGAAGGATTAGCTATACCATAAAAGAATCAAACAAATGTAGCTTAGCTCAATGATATTGGTGTACAAGAGTTACAATACTCTATCCTTATTTCAAGATCCACTTAAAAGATCATTCAATATACCTAACTAGAAGGATACAAGTAAGGTGAACATATTCACCCTCCCACCATAAAAGAGGAGCCTAATGAGAAGAAAGAGGACAACCTTTATGAGCCTAGTGTGGAGGTCAAGATCAACTCAAATAGTGAAGAGCTTGAAGAGTTATGGCAACATTTGTGCTCAGATTTATTGAGTCATCCCATCAATAACATGAATTCATCCCATCATGGATCTTCTCTAAAACCTTTAGCCCTAGCTATGTTTTTACCTCACTTATAAGGCCACCCTCTCCTATAACTATCTAAAAATAAGTAAAAGTGGTCATTCCATACTCATTTATGTCATGGAAAATAGTTCAAAAGGGCATAAAAAAGGAGGAGGTGTCAGTTGAATCAGTCTAATATTTAGTCTTGGTAGAGGAAGGGTTAATTATACCCAAAAATAATCAAACAACCATAGCTCAGCTTAATGAGCTTAATGTACAAGAGTTTGGAGACTCTCTTTTCAGTTCAAAAACCACTTAAAAGAGCATTCAATGTACCTAGATGGAAGTACACCCTCCTAGGTTGCAAGTAAGGTGAACTTATCCACCCTTCCACCATAAAAAAGGATCTTGATGAGAAGCAAGAGGACAACCTTCATAAACCTAGTGTGGAGGTTAAGATCAGTGTGTATATATTATATTAGTTTTTATGCTTTTCTCTAAGTGCCCTTGAGTGCATTTTTTTAGTATGTTAGTTGTTCCTTCTTTCCTACATTTTCTTGTATGTATTTACCTTTGTTTTTCTTTTATACTTGTTGTTTCAAGAGGAAGTTCCAAAAAAGAGGTAGCTTTGCATCATCTTAATGATCAACTCAGTTGTAGAGAAGTGACTCCATGCCTAATGGATCAGTTAAGACAATATGAACTGGGGTTTCAATCATAGCAGGTATACTTCCCTACAAGTCACTAGAAATGTTTTCCATATTTGGCCCACATACCAATCATATGCCCAGTTGCTAATGGTCCTAATGTAGAGAAGGATGAAAAGTTCCTAATTGATTAAATGATCAAAATGGTCTAAAGTAGCTCTAGATGGAATGAGTGGAACAAATAAATTATGAAGCTCACAAATATTTTGAAGCTAGGTTAACTTAAAGTGTGAATTTTTAATTTTTAAAGACTGGTCTAGAGTTGCATAGACCCTATAGAGTGCTCAGGATAAACATGGGATCATGTGGAATTAATATAGTCTACTCATTCTATCTAGATCTTATACAGATGTTTGGTTCCATTAACAAGAAAGTTGAGTAGGCATTTTCATGGTGTTGGATCTGGCACATGTGGTAGTCTCAAGAAGAAACACTCATATGGGTATATTCAATTTGGAGTCTAGTTTGTATTCACCAAGTTGTGGCACATATGATGAAGTGTAAAACAAGATATGTATGTTAAAAGTTGGATCCTAATGTATAATTTACTAAGTTTCCATACTTATCCATTTTAGACTAGACCATCATCAAGACACCATGTAGGATCATATGAACTAATTGACTTCAACATTTTATAAAAGCATATAGAAAGCCCAAATGTCTAGTGGATCAAAAGGTTTTGTTCCTTTTAGCATTAGGTCCATTCTCTAAAAGTTTTATCTCTTTATGATCTTCACATTTCAAGTCATAAAATTACAAATTCAGTCAAGAAATTATAAGTGTCTATGTAGTGACCATTTAGATTCAAAATCCTTAGTGGGAACCTGAGAAGGAATGTGTGGTTGACAAGTGGTAGGCATGTGGTAGCTCAATCAATTCAAATGGTTAGCAAATACCAAGAACCAATTAGAAACTGAGATCAAAGTAGTGGGTCCTAAAGATCCATAATTCACATTTAATCAGATTTTAAAAATCCAATGGGGTGGAATAAATTCAAAAAGGTCAATAAGCTAGGTCGATTACTTACAACCAATATCAAAGGGATAATTTGGGGTGTTCAATTAAATTTTATGAAGAAAAATGGACTTGACTTGAAAATTAAAACCAAAGGACTCAAACTCAGGTTTGATCCGAGTTGGTAGAAAGAGTAAAGAAGTAGAGTTTGATGTAGACTCAAATAGGACCAAACACAAATAGAGTGCTATATAAATATATAAAACTATAAGAAAACCAATATTACTATATTGGTTTTCACTTATAGTTATTTCAGTCTAGGATCTAAGGCACATAGTAGATATATGATTAATGAGAAGATCAGCCCAAGTGATGTCCTTGACAAACCATGGCTCATAAAAAACATGATGTGTCCTTAGCAGCTTGAAGATATGAGGATTTTATTTTCATAACAACATCATGTGGAAGATCCAAAGTAAAATGACTTGGGGAATTTAAAATGTAGTTGGAGCATTCATTTCTTGTAAGACCATAGCTTACCACTTTTGGCAAACTCTTATCTTCTAGTGCATATTATTCAACCAATGGAATGATTTGGAGGCTATTTAGGAAAATCAAGAATATCTTGTTCATAATGACTTATTTTTATTGGACCAAAATCCTCTTAAAATATATCTTGAAATCTGACAACACATTAATTATCACGAACATATAAGGGATTCTCTCTCTCTTCCCCTTCTCCTATATTATCGCTTTCTTTCCATTATGTAAGGGGTTCTCAAATTTTATAATTTTGTATCTTTCTAAGAGATGGTACATTCCTTGAGATACTATAAATAATTTTCAAATTGATTAGGCTTGACCTTATCAATAATTTATAAAAACTACCTCTAAATGTAATAAGGACTTTCTTTACCTATCTTCTTCCTTGAATCTATGTTTATCAAACTGTGCATTATGGAATTGTGTGAAGGAGAAAATTACTCATCCATTGTCCTTATTTTTGACTTTACATATGGATTTTTCAATATTTTTATGTGCCTATTAGTGTTCCATTCTAAACTTATTCTATGAAATACTTATGCAAATTAGCTTGATCTTAAGGTTGTGTAAGCTAGTGTTGTCCTTTACTGATCTAATGTGGGTTCAAGATTATGAGAGTTTCCCAAGTTTGGTGCATTACCTAGTTAAATTTTTTTAGGATAAATTATTCTCTTTCTAAAACCTTTCCTCATGAAACATTAGTTTATCATTAGTCTTAGGTGAGCATCAAAGAGGAAACCAACCTACTCTAGAGGTTTAACCCCAACATAGCTCACCCATAGCCTGGGGTTGTCACAATATTATAAGATTAGTTAGAGATAACTTGAAGAACCCTATCTAAGGGTAAAAATTAATCCCATAACACTTTAAACCATTGACAAGAGTTGATTTCCCCTTCAAGATATCTCTTAGGAGATATCTTTCAAATAGGTACAAGAGTGGATTTCTCATTCAAGGAACAAGTGGAATTTTTATTTACATGGAAGGCACTACTAGGTGATATTTTGAAGAAAATTATAATAAATTAAAGGTATATATTAGGATATACCTTTAAAACATTCACAAGAGTGTATTTCTCCTTCAATTTATCTCCTAGGAGATACCTTTTATACATGCACAATAGTGGATTTCTCCTTCAAGGAAGAAGTGGAATTTCCTTTACATGGAAGGCACTACTAGGTGATATTTTTAAGGCCCCTATAATACCTTAAATTTATATCTTAGTATGTAATTTTCAAACATACACAAGAGTATATTTCCCCTTCAATGTATCTCCTAGGAGATACATTTCAAATAGGGACAAGAGAGTATTTTTCCTTCAAGTATCAAGTACAATTTTCCTTTACATGGAAGACACTACTGGGTGATATTTTGAAGGCCCTTGTAATACATTCAAGGTATCTCCTAAGAGATACCTTTTAAACATGCATGAGATTTGACTTACCATTCAAGATATCTCCTATGAGATACCTTTCAAATAGGTACAAGAGTGGATTTATCCTTCAAGGAACAAGTGGAATTTTCCTGTACACAAAAGGCAATATTGGGTGATATTTTGAAGGCCTTTGTAATAGCTTCAAGGTATCTCATAAGAGATAAATATAAAACATTCACAAGAGTGGATTTCCCCTTCAAGGTATCTCCTAGGATATACCTTTTAAATAGGCACAAGAGTGGATTTCTCCTTTTAGGAAAAAATGGAATTTTCCTTTATATTGAAGGCATTACCGACTGATATTTTGAAGGACCCTATAATAAATTCAATGTATCTCATAGAATATACCTTAAAAACATGGACAAGAGTCAATTTCCCCTTCAAGGTATCTCATAGGAGATACATTTAAAATAAGGACAAGAGTGGATTTCCTCTTCAAGGTATCTCCTGGGAGATACATTTCAAATAGGGACAACAGTGGATTTATACTTCAAAGAAAAAGTGCAATTTTCCTTTACATAGAAGGTACTACTTGGTGATATTTTGAATTCCCTTATAATACCTTCAAGGTATTTCCTATTAAATACCTTTAAAACATGCACAAGGGTGGATTTTACCTTCAAGGTATCTCCTAGGAGATAACTTTCAAATAGGGACAAGAGTGGATTTCTTGCATCAAGGAACAAGTAAATTTTCCTTTACATAGAAGGCACTACTAGGTAATATTTTGAAGGACACTGTAGTACCTTCAATTTACCTCCTAGGAGATACCTTTAAAATATGTACAAGATTTTATTTACCCTTCAAGGTATCTCTTATGAGATACATTTCAAATAGGGACAACAGTGGATTTTTCCTTCAAGGAACAAGTACAATTTTCCTTTACATAGAAGACTCTACTAGTTAATATTTTGAATTATCTTGTAATACCTTCAAGGTTTCTCTTATGATATACCTTTCAAACATGCACAGGGGTGGATTTATTTTTCAAGGTATCTCCTAAGAGATACCTTTCAAATAGGTGCAAGAGTGGATTTCTCCTTCAAGGAACAAGTGGAATTTTCCTTTACATATAAGGCACTAATAAGTGATATTTTGAAGGCATTTTAGATAACTTTAAGGTATCTCTTAGGAGATAACTTTAAAAAATGCACAAGATTATATTTCCCTTTCAAGGTATCTCCTTGGAGATACATTTCAAATAGGGACAAGAGTGGATTTTTCCTTCAAGGAACAAGTGCAATTTTCATTTACATGGAAGGGACTACTAGTCAATATTTTGAAGGCCCTTATAATACCTTCAAGGTATCTCTTATGAGATAACTTTCAAACATACACAAGAGTGGATTTCTCTTTCAAGGTATCTCTTATGAGATACCTTTCAAATAGGTTCAAGAGTGGATTTCTACTTCAAAGAACAAGTAGAATTTTGATTTACATAGAAGGCAATAATGGATGATATTTTGAAGCAAATTTTATAAATTCAAGGTATCTCTTAGGATATACCTTTCAAACATTCACAATATTTAATTTCCCCTTCAAGGTATCTCCTATGAGATACCTTTCAAATAGGCAAAAGAGTGGATTTCTCCTTCAAGGAAAATGTAGAATTTTCTTTTATACAGAAGGCACTATTGGGTGATATTTTTAAGGCCTTTGTAATATATTAAATGTATCTCCTAGGAAATAACTTTCAAACATGGACAAGATTGGATTTCCCCTTCAGGGTATCTCCTAAGAAATGCATTTTAAATAGGGACAAGAGTAGGTTTCTCCTTCAAGAAACAATTATAATTTTTATTTACATGGAAGGCACTACTTGGTGATATTTTGAAGGCCCTTGTAATACCTTCAAGGTATATCATAGGAGATACCTTTAAAACATGAAAAATACTATATTTCACCTTCAATGTATCTCTTAGGATATACCTTTTAGATAGGGACAAGACTAGGTTTATGACATCAATGAATAAGTAGAATTTTTATTTACATAGAAGGCACTATTGGGTGATATTTTTAAGGCCACTATAGTAAATTCAATGTACCTCATAAGATATACCTTTAAAACATGGACAATAATGGATTTCCCCTTCAAGGTATCTCTTAGGAGATACATTTCAAATAGGGACAAGAGTGGATTTTTCCTTCAAGGAATAAGTATGATTTTCCTTTACATGGAAGGCACTATTGGGTGATATTTTGAAGTACCTTATAATAAATTCAAGGTATCTCCTAGGAGATACCTTTCAAACATCAAAAAATTATATTTCCCCTTAAATGTATCTCTGAGGAGATACCTTTCAAATAAGTAAAAGAATGGATTTTTCCTTCAAAAAATAAGTGGAATTTTGATTTACACAAAAGGCACTACTGAGTGATATATTGAAGGCATTTTTAATACTTTCAAGGTATCTTTTAGGAGATACCTTTCAAACATGCACAATAATATATTTATCTTTCAAGGTATCTCTTAGGAGATACATTTCAAATAGGGACAAGTGTGGATTTTTCCTTCAAGGAACAAGTGTAGTTCTCTTTTACATGGAAGGGACTAATGGGTGATATTTTTTAGGACCTTTTAATACCTTCAAGGTATCTCCTAGGAGATACAACTAATACATGCACAAGAGTGTATATACCCTTAAAATAATTATCATTTGAATGTCAAATTTAAGTTATAAAATACCCCCATAGATTCATTTAAAATTGATGATCATACACCTATCAACCTTGTGGCCAAGTATAAACAACGACCAATAGCTTTCAACTCTTAAGATCAAGATCAACAAACAAAGTTGATCTAAGAAAACATAAACAAGGATGCCACATAAAAAATAATAATAAATCCAATGATCTTGTGGGAAAAAAGGTGAAGGTATAAATACATTATCTGAATGAAAATATAAGGCATGAATCTCACTAAAGTGTGAATATCTATTACCATTAAAGCTGAAGAAAATCCCTAATATCTTAAAAAATCCCTAATTCTATCTTGGATTGATCACAATTATGTCTGGGAGATCAAATCATTATCTAAGCAAGTGTAATTGAGTCTACGATGAAACTGTGTACCACTAGTGAGCAATTTGAACAAAATTATAGCCATGGCAGCCAAAAAATAAGCTAGAGAAGGTGAAGATCTCTATCTAACCTCAGATGTAAAGGGGAGAATATTAAATAACATGACATTTTATGTAGCATATTTAAACATAAGAGATAGTAATTGGTCCAAGATTTTCTAGATGATTAATGAGTTACAATCACCAAAGAAACTGAGAAGAAAGCATCAGTCACGAGGAGGTACTATGACTTGGTTTCCATATAAATGATAATTCTTCATCATGTTAGAGTAAAACTAGAGGTACTTCATTGTATAGGTGTTCTCTCCCCTATTTTCAAAGAATGCAATATTGAAAAGGATATGTTGGTCAATGAACATACTCATAAAAGTATAGATTATATTTCTCCCATTGCTTTGGATAAATACTATAAGTTACCTAAGCCCCAATTAGATATAGGCATAATTAATAATTGGGCTATATAAAATGACCTAAATACCATCCTTACATTATGGCTATATTCTAGGAGTCAAGTATTCTTGGACTTCAATGGAAACATTCTAATAATCTAATTTAGGGTAGAGATCAAGATGATTATGACTTTAATAGATAGGTTGTGTGGGAACCCACCACCACTTATGCTAAAAAAATCTATGTGCCCTTGGTATATTTTATTGTTGAGAAGGAACTCACTCCTCCCATTGGTAAGGTTGTTAGCACATGTTTGTGTAGGTAAATATTTTTAGTCAGAAAAAGGACTAGGAACCAATTCTACATGATGCCCTACATCTTAGATGCCCTCCTTGCCACTACCAAAATCCTTAACTTTAGAGGATAGTCACCTGAGGGGATATAAACAATGTCTTAATTCTAATCAAATTTACACATATTTAAGTATAAGGACCACATTCATTTCATCTATGACTATGTCTATCCATCCTTGACTAAGGTCATAATTGGAAGCCCAATGGAAATAATTAGTCCTTTGGTCAAAAATTCAATTGAATCCATTGATGACATATGGTTTTACCTGGATTTCACAATCATCATGATTGAGGGGACCTAATACAACCCACTTAGGCTACTAGTTCATACGCCAAAAAAGTTAGTTGAGTAAGAGGTAACATACCGGATATGCAATGGTATAGATGGTGTGTGTAAAAGTAAGAGAAAGGGACTATTGCATACCCTACCTATGACCATTGGTATAACTATATTTTAATAATGGGATAATATTTAGGCTACTTATAGACACAGAGCCTCTTTCAAACTACAACATGATGAACTAAGATAGTGTGATCCCTAAGGAAGAGTAGTGGGGTACTTGAAATAAAAAATGATATGTGTGACATATGAACATCTACCTAGTGTCTATGACTCAATATACATAAATGATTCATCCTTCACTAAAGTGTTGGCATGATTTAAAAAACATAATATTAAGCCAGAGGCTAGGTTTTTGAGAGAGAAGAATCCAAGTGAGGATATATGGTAGAGGGAACCAGGCAATACCATTTACTACCAAGTCTATCTTCTAGACTCCCTCCAACACAACCATAGATAGAAACACAAAAGCTTGAATTATAGATTGAATAAACACTTGAATAAAGGAGACTTAGTGAGGTGGCATCATCTTTAGCCTAGCTTGAAGAATTAGGATCACCAATTAAATTCATTGGCATAGTGCCATTAGATCCTAAATAAATAGTGGAAGATGCCTTGAAGATATTGGCTAGTGCTTATGAATCATATGATGAATAATCTCAAGCTGAAGATCTAGAGAAAGAGAAGGGGAAAGAAGTAGCATTAGACTTAGTCCCTATAATTACTCCACCAAAGATAAAATTTGAGCTAGCTCTAGTTCTTGTACAAGGCAAGAAGCCTAATTTTAACTTCACTCATCCTTTGAGTAAGGTTAACCTTTTCAATGATAAAAACCCAATTCATGATCCAACCATTCTTGAATATTTTATATATGGCAAGCTGTATAATATTCATACCATGTACCATCCTTGGGCTATTAAAAAATCTATCAACATCAATGTGCATGATGAGCTCAAGCCATGGATTATATCTCTGCAAAAGGAAGAAGAAAATATGATGGCTTCCCTTGGTGAATCAAGTGGGGCACAAGTGGAGATTATAGCTCCAAAAATAATTAAATATTCTTTTGGTGTCAAGTTTAACCCAACCATAACTGGACTACAAAGATTAAATAAGAAGAAAACCATGGTTGAGGGAGAATAATTCACTTTTCAAAAAGTGGAGCCATTTATTGGCTTGACTCCTATTGAAGGGCAGAGATTGGGTGGAAACCCCATCTTTGAGGAAAATGTACTTGAATTGGCTCAATCACAATCATCTCAATTGTAGGATACTATCAAAGGCTTACAGTAGTAAAGGGAGAATTTCCAACAATAGAAGGAAAATTTAGGGAAGAAAGCTATATTTTCTATTCTTGATGCCATGATTAATATGTTTGAAGCATATTTCTATGATATGTTTGGCTCCTTAAAGTCAATAAGGTCTAGATAAAATGTATTGAGCCAATAGGATACAATAATAAAAGGCTTAGTCACCTAGTGGTAGAGTTAAAGAAAAAAAATAAAGGAATTAGCAAACATCTTAGTATAAGATCAAATCCCTAGTGTTAAGACCATCAACCTAGCTCACTTGAATACAACCATGAGATTGAGTATAGACAAGATCAATGGTTTCAGTACATGGTCCAAGATCTTAGAAAGACTCCTTGGAGATGAAAAGGAGATAATAGATAGGATATAAAAATTCTTGGAGACCATGATTTCTAAACCAATAATGCTCAAATCCATGTGCCTCATAATAGATAAAGAATTCAATCACATGACCACCTTGGTCATGTAGGAAGTAAGGAAG
The DNA here is from genome assembly GCA_037957365.1 of Torreya grandis. Taxonomy (NCBI): domain Eukaryota; kingdom Viridiplantae; phylum Streptophyta; class Pinopsida; order Cupressales; family Taxaceae; genus Torreya; species Torreya grandis. The sequence continues at coordinate 2,227,274 of JARHVA010000268.1, read as the reverse complement.
AAAAGCCAATGCAAATCTGGGACAAACAATAGAAGGGTTATAGATATGATCCTAATAATAAAATAAATGTTTGTTGAGGTAAGGAACATTAAGGAGGCCTTGGGAAGAAAAAATAGGGACCTTGAAGACCTAGCTGATCAAGAAGGTGAGCTTTTCCTAAAACTAGTGGTTAATTTGAGGCTTATTGATGAGCAACATCAGAAGGTAGTAGAGCTACTACAACAAAAATAAGGGACTTCATCAACACAAGGATTCAAAGGTGAAGTTAGTCAAGGATATTATTTTTGTAGAAGATTTTTAATATTTCAAAAAATAGAATATCCTTTTTGTAAAGGCATGTGAAACTTGTAAAAAAAATTCCTATATGTTAGTCCACTTGGGAAATTTTAGTGTAATGCAATATGTTTCATTACTGTAGAAATATTTTTGAAACTAACTCCCAAGACTTGAGTTTTCATGCATTTTTCAGTATTTCATTTGTATTTTTGATAATTTTATATTTATTTCACCTTTATAATTTCAATATATACATTTATAATTGATCATGTCAATCTCCACCACCTCTAAGTTAACTCAAACAAGCTCCTAGGTTAGCATCAGTTAACTTAAAGTTACAACTTATTATTATTCCTTATAAGTATTTCACTTTTATTTGAATTTTGAATCTAAAAATTACATTATATAATGAATATTAAAATATTTAATAAATACACAATCAACCTTATATTATTTTGAACTTAGCCTCAATTTGTAGTAATCTTTTGCTCATTTGCACAAGTTAGAGAAAAGAGCTCATGAGTGTGCAACTAGTAATTTATTGTTCATGATAAACCATGCATATTTCATATATATTATTCTTAATAATTTTTTTTAAGTCTTAAAATTTATTTTAATACCCTCTTGATGAAGAGCTTTAAGGTCATCATTGAGTGACATATCAAGGAGCTAGTTACGTGAGGATTCAACATTTTCCTCAACTAATTCTCCTTCACTTGATATCATATTTGGTAATGTTATATGATAAATTTTTTATTTATTTAATATATTATATTATATTTTTTCTTATTTATTATAAAAAAATTTCATTTTAAATTTTATTCACCAAAACTTTGAAAAAAAATGTTTCTTCTTTGTTTCCTTTCATTAAAAAACTAGTTTCATCTTACTTTCATTCACACATTACAAATATTAAAGAGTAGTAGTATTTAAATTAGATATATGATAGAGATTTTTATATTAAAATTATATACAACCAATCAACACCATTTTATTTCAAATTTTATAGCACACATTCACATAGATAAACAAACACTAACAAACTTACATGCACAAAAAATAGGAAACCAAAATAAAGTTTACACAAAAAAAATTGTTAACTTATTTGTAGAGTAAAAAAATTAATTATAATTTAGAAATAATAATTTTATATTTTTAATAATCTATTCACATATCATTTATTCACATACAAAACAATCAAAATACTAAATAATTAGCATACTAGCTTGTATAAATAGACTATATCTTAAAAACATAGAGATTGTATTTGCACACATAAAATCTGAAGTTTAGATCTAGTTTCACATTTTTAGAGTCAAGATTAAAAGTTTAATTATGTTTTAATTTTAATTTAATTTAAAATAAAAATAAATAAAAACATCCATTGTAGTGCATGTAGTGAAAGTTTACATTCTCAAAAACAAAGGAAAAGTTAAAAAACAGCAGCTCCATTGTTAGTTGAATTTTCAGTATTAACTTATATTACATTTATAAAATTTCGATAAAATAATAAAAAATAAATTAGATTTCATTTATTTTATTTCCATTAACTTTTATTTTAGTAATTATTTTAGTTTTTTTCAATTTTCAAAGCCTTATCGAAAATTCAAAATAAGCAAAACTCAAAAATCTTATCCAAACAAAAATAAATCTAAAATTTGATTTCAACCTTTCAAAATAGAAATTAAATTTTCATAAAATAAATTGAAAAAATAAAAAACACTTAAAAAATCCTAACAAGTATACCTCACTCTTGGATGATGCTTCTTAAACAAGCTAATCTCCATAGAGTAGGAGATTTCCCTAGAGTACATGTTCTCATGCCAACAAACAATATGCAGTGTGATATTAACTCAAAACTTACAATATAAATTTTCCATTAAGATCCCATCCAGGACCTTGTTATTGAAAATCTTAACATTATTTACAACTAAAAATACCCAATAGAATCCTCAATAGTGAGACCCATTTGCATCATAGCATGCCAATCCTACAACCTCCATACATCTAGATTTGAGCCTCCCCTTTTTTATTCCTTATCCTTAAGTCTAGCCTCATCATATCTCATTTTAATTATGGATGAAATAGAATATTCATATCTAACCCAATAGATTCAACTAAATCCCAAGGTTTTTTAATCATCAACCTTTTCAATTTTCCTTAACCTAGTAATCACCAAGAACTTTTTTACCTTGTCCTTATCCATTCTGAGGGTTATTATAACTCCATATCTTCCTAGTTCACTAGTTCAAATGAGAAGTATCATGTAGGTGATATTTTTTGGTATAAATATGATCATCCTCTTCCAACTATCACTCAAGAACTTGCTCTTATACCTCAACCTAACCAACTAGCTATTCCATCCCTTCCCATTAAAATCCCTCATTTTTATCATCCTAACCAACTGAATCATTATACCACTCATCTCGTTATCTTTATAATGGTTGTCTTATCTAGGCCTTGAGAATTCATGTACATGCAATATAAGTATATTCATTATGCTAGTATTAAAGTTACTAAGATACTAAATATATTTCATTATCTTGTCCGTTTCATTATCTCACCCATTAAAGCTACAGAGATACTAGATATATAGTAAAAAAATACATTACATAGATTAAATACCTGACAAGAAACACCTATAGAAATGATAGTGAAAAATGGGGTCAATGCTTCCACCACTAAAATCGTAGTTCACCTAAGTTTAGTCAATAAAATAATATTTTTTGGCCTTCAAAAGGGAGAGGGAAAAATTGAGATAAAATAATGAAAAGAGAAAAATATAAACTTAACCCCAATTTTGAAGTGTGCGGGAATTTTTAATTATATAATAATTTAAAAGTTTAATGAAGTAAAAATATCATCATGGAACTTTGAAAACAATGGTAATGATTTAGAAATAATAGGATCTTGCATAATAAGTGGGCTTTCATCAATATTTTTTGAAGATGTAACATAAAAACATTGTCTTTAAATAGGGATTTACTAAGATACTAAATATATTTCATTATTTTATCCATTTCATTATCTCAACCAATAAAGCTACTGAGATACTAAATATATAGTAAAATAATACATTACATAGATTAAATACTTGACAAGAAGCACCTATAGAAATGATAGTGAAAATAGCGTCAATGCTTCCACCACTAACACCATAGTTCACCTAAGTCCAGTCAATAAAATAATGTGTTATGGCCTTCAAAAGGGAGAGAAAAACTAAGAGAATATAATGGAAAGAGAAAAATAAAAACTTAACCCTAATTTCAAAGCATGAGGGAATTTTAAATTTTGTACTAATTTAAAAGTTTATAGAAGTAAAAATATCATCATGGAACTTTGGAAATGGTGGTAATGATTTATAAAGTATCCTTCATAATAAATGGAGTTTCTTCTACATTTTTTGAAGATGTAACATAAGTAAATTGTGTAATAAAGATTTGACTCTTTAATTTTTAGCCCCCTAAAAGAATACCTTTGACATAATTTAATTCACTAATTCAAATACCTATGAGGGTGAGTCACCTTTATTGAACTTACAAACTAATATTTGAAGATGAATTCAACCCCAAAATGGTAATTAAAATAAGTGACACAATATCATACCTAGTAACTCAAAAACCTCGTGGGAAAGGATTTTGTGTGCTTATCTAAATTATGGTTATGTGAGAACATAAACATTCTACCTCATAACACTTAAGTCTATATATATTATTTATATATATTGACTTTCCATTTATATATTGTATCTAAATGTAGATTTGTATAATTTAGGGGATTTCATTCCAATAAAATAGCAATAGACTCATCACAAAAAATTACACTTAATGAGTCTCCTACCATGGGTTTTGGATCACATCCAAGGGATTATAAGAATTAGAAAATGTTCAATAATATGCTACAAGACCATATAAAATGAAAACTATAGAATTTCAAATATGGAAATAGAAGTAAAATTATAATCATGGAACCTTAGAATTGATGGTAGTGATTTAGAAATAATTATTTTCTCTTGCATAATAAGTGGAGTTTCATCCACATTTTTTGAAGATGTAACATTATTAATTATTAGGAAAAAAAAGTGGTGGTGGTATAATAGTAGGCATGCACATTAGAATAGATGGTGTCTTTCAAACATATATGTCCACTTCAAATTTTTATCATATTTATAAACCTGAAATTCTTCTTGGTTGATTCTCATTTTAGCACCATTGTAACAAAAGCAATTTATCCATTGAAATAACCAAGACAAAACCTAATAATTCACAACTATGTTCCTTATCCAATGAATACAAATGCCCCTGATAAATGGATTTGCAATTTTGATGTAGATATTGTGCTAATGATTTAAAAATAATAGGCTCTTGCATAATAAGTGGAGTTTCATCCACATTTTTTGAAGATGTAAGATAAGAAAATTATCTAATAGGGATTTGACTCCTTAATTTTTATCCCCTTTTAGGAATACCTTTGAGATACTTTAATTCACTAGTTCAAATACATGTGAGGGTGAGTCACCTTTCTTAAACTTACAAACTAATGTTTGGAGATGAATTCGACCCCAAAATGGTAATTAAAACAAGTGACACAAAATCATACCTAGTAACTCAAAGACCTCTTGGGAATGAATTTTGTGTGCTTATCTAAATTATGGCTATGTCAGGCCATAAGAATTATACCTTAGAACACTTTAATAAGTCTATATATAGTATTTATATATAGACGTTCCATTTATAGATTTTATCTAAATGTAAATTTGTATAATTTAGGGAATTTCATTCCAATAAAATAGCAACAAACTCATCACAACAAATTACACCTGATGGGTCTCCTACTATGGGTTTTAGATCACATCCAAAGGATCATTAGAATTTGAAAATGTTCAATAATCTGATACAAGACCATAGTACAATGAAAATTATAGAAGTTCAAATATGGAAATAGAAGTAAAATTATCATCATGGAACTTTGGAACTGATGGTAATCATTTAGAAATATTGATTAGGATCTTACATAATAAGTGGAGTTTCATCCACATTTTTTGAATATGTAACATTAATAATTATTAGGAAAAAAAAGTGATGGTGGTATAATAGTAGGCATGCACATTGGAATAAATGGTGTCTTTTGAACATATATGTCCACTTCAAATTTTTATCATATTTCTAAACCTGAAATTCTTCTTGGTCGATTCTAGTTTTTTTAGCACCATTGTAATAAAAGCAATTTCTCCATTACAATCACCAATACAAAACTTGATCACCCACAACTATTCTCTTTATCTAGAAAATACAGATGCCCCTGATCAAAACTAAGGGAGTTGCAATTTTGATGTAGAGATTGTGCTAATGATTTAGAAATAATTGGATCTTACATAATAAGTGGAGTTTCATCCACTTTTTTTGAAGATGTAACATAAACAAATGATATAATATGGATTTGACTCCTTAATTTTTATCCTCCCCCATAGGAATACCTTTGAGATAATTTAATTTACCAATTCAAATACCTGCGAGGGTGAGTCACCTTTCTTGAACTTATAAACTAATAGTTGGAGATGAATTTGACCCCAAAATGGTAATTAAAATAAATAACACAAAATCATACCCAGTAACACAAAGACCTCTTAGGAAAGGATTTTATGTTCTTATCTAAATTATGGTTATGTGAAGGAATAATAAGTCTACCTCAGAACACTTTAATAACTATATATATAGTATTTATATATATAGAATTTCCATTTATAGATTGTATCTAAATGTAAATTTGTATAATTTAAGGAATTTTATTCCAATAAAATAGCAATAAACTCATTGAAATAAATTACACTAGATGGGTCTCCTACCATGGGTTTTGGATCACATCCATGGGATCATTAGAATTATGAATTGTTTAACAATTTGCTACAAGACCATAGTTTAATGGAAATTCTAGAACTTCAAATATGAAAATAGAAATAAAATTATCATCATGGAACTTTGGAACCAATGGTAATGATTTATAAATAGTGAATATTAGTCTCTTGCATAATAAGTGGAGTTTAAACCATAGTTTTGAAGATGTAACATTATTAATTATTAGGATAAATAAGTGGTGGTGGTATAATAGTAGGCATGCACATTGGAATAGATGGTGTCTTTTGAACATATATGTCCACTTCAAATTTTTATCATATTTCTAAACCCAAAATTCTTCTTGGTTACTTCCAATTTTTTTAGTGCCATTGTAACAAAAGTAATTTCTCTATTGTAATCACCAAGACAAAACCTGATCATCCATAATTATGCTCCTTATCCGATGAATAAAGATTCTCCCAATCAAAACTAAAGGAGTTGCAATTTTGATGTAGATATTGTGCTAATGATTTAGAAATAATAGGCTCTTGCATAATAAGTGGAGTTTCATCCATATTTTTAAAGATGTAACATAAGAAAATTATCTAATATAGATTTGACTCCTTAATTTTTAGCTACCCTTATCCCCCATAGGAATAAATTTGAGATATTTTAATTTACCAACTCAAAAACCTATGAGGATGAGTCCTCTTTCCTGAGCTTACAGAATAATATTTGGAGATGAATTTGACCCCAAAATGGTAATTAAAATAAGTCACACAAAATCATACATGTTGACTAAATTTAAATTTTAGTCAAATGGGGTCAACACCTAATATTTTATACTTCTTAAGAAGGTTTCATGTGTCCTATGGGGTCTCTTATTATCTTATATGTCTCACTTGTCCTTCCTCTACTCCTTGTTGAAGCCCATTCTCCTTGTCCTGACCTAGTCAACCAAAGTCAATGTTGGTCAACCATGGAAAAACTTATTAAAAGTGCCAAATTATGTTTAAAATGTCTTAATAGGATATTTTATATGTTTTAAGGTGTCTACAAGTTGTAAATTTGCCAAGGTCATTTGGCCACTTCTCTAGCCTAATTAATGACTTGTATGAATGATGGAGTTAAAATATTTATCACCAAAGTGTATCTCCATGTGGAGAGGATAAAATTATGTTACACTAAATTGGATCAAAATTTAAAAGTTAGTTATATGTAGGAAATGGTAGTTTCTCCTTAAAAATAGGCCATTTGTAGCACTTATACAGACTTCTTGAGTTCATTTGCAAATAAAAACATGGGTGTTATGACTCTTCACATCACCACACCCATTTACATGATTTTAGTGCATAGAGTTCATCAAAATTTTCATCTACAACTCTTTTTCCTTCCATTTTCTCTTGGTAAGCAAAAAGGGTCATTTTAAATTGTTTGGCATGGGCCATACAAGTGGAGTTGGGAAGAGTGATTATAGGGGTGGATAGTAATCTGAGTGCACTTCATTTTCATTATAATAAATTTCAATTTTATTCCTCATCCTTTATGAAAAAATTCTAACACTCTAGGTAGATTTTTATGCATGTGTATCCATGAGGGGTCTCCTTTTGAGCATGTTTTAAATAATGTTTCTTGGTTTTGTTGGGTTTAATGTTTTCAAATGTTTATAATAACCTCTAAATATGTTATCTATTCTCCTTCTTGTTTTGGAAGGCTCAATTACTTAGGAAAGCCTCTTCTAGGATTGTAGATGCTTCCAAACTAGTCATTTCATACTTGTAGCTATCTCAGTCACCAGGAAAGAAATTTTCCATGTTGGATGGAGGCATGGGATGTTTATTCAAGAGTTTTAATCCATTAATATGAATTTATAGGTGTTTTAACTATTTTTTAACTCATAAAATGATAAAATAATGCTCTCAAATCCATGCTTATCCTCACTGTTAGCCCTCACAAAGATATCTTCACCTACAAGTGCCATTAAAGGTGTTGTTAAATTTATTTAAATTTTTATTAATGAAGGTTATTTAGTTGAGGGCTATCAAATGAATTATAGGTGTTTTTAGAGTCTCACCCTGACATATCCTTGCTCTTTCATGTTCTTGTGTGCATATCATAGTCCATGAACCTATATATAGGCACCTACTAATGTCATGGTTGCATATGTGAAGGTGTGATGAGACCTTATTTAGAACCCTTTCATATTTATGAGAATAATTCTAGGATTTTTAAAGGTTTAAAATGGTCAAGAGGATATGAAATCCACTATCAAAGGATGAAAACTATTTTGGTTTCTCAATCCCTAAAGGGACTAAATAGAGGTCCTTAAGGTTTTTATAATTAGTGCATATTTAAATCAAAGAGTCTTTAAATGATCTTAATTTCTTGGTTTAGTAGTTCTATCTACACACAATTCCTATGCCAATTTTGATGCCAAAAGGATAAGAGGGATATGGTCATTAAGACCTTCAAAGTTGCTAATGAACACACTAAAAGCTTTTAGTGTTGTCTATAGGCACAATGGAAAGAATGCCATGTTTTGACATTTTGAGAGCTTATTAAAGGGAAATCTAAGAATGAATTAGAAAATTTATCTTGAGAAGACAAATTGAAGCTATTCATCTCATGATAATGGTAGGTTGTGCTTGTCATGATCTCCTAAGCCTATTTGTTATCTGTATAAGGGACTAAAACCAACCACCTATAACCAATTACATGACTGAGACATGCATTAACATATATGGTTATATCTAGGTATTTTAAAATAATAAATGGAATGTGGATATTTAATATTATTTGTGAGCCTAAATAATTATGGTTTTCCTTGATCTCAAACCTCATTGTCACCTAAATACGCACCCATAGGCACCTATAGGTAGAGTATCCCATCATAGTTAGCAAAAAGTTAGTTTGGGCATAAGGTTTGATGATATATTAAATCTTTCAAGGTGGATACAAGTATAATGAATGAGAAGTGATCTCTATAATTCTAATAAAAGTAAAAAAAACACATGACTAGGTGCATACCAAGCCTAATACACCTATAATAGGCCTAATGTCAATAAAACACAGTCAAGTCAAAATGATAGGCAATGAGTTAAGGTTATGTTTCCATGACGATAATGCCACCCAAGGTTAACTAGTGAGTTAAAAATCCTATATAATTAATATGGATATTTCAATATGTGTGTTAAAAATTGTGTTTAGGATTCAAACATCATAAAAACACCTACAACTAATGCAAGTATCTCAGTCTTGATAATAAGCTTGATCTTGAGATGAAAGGTATATTGGTAGGCTAAGAGGAGTTCACCCCTAATGTAACAGTGATAAATAAGATCAAAATAGATTTTTATGTCTTCATACGACTCTTTCAAAGGACAAATGGGATTGAACAAACCCATGAGAAGAGTCAAATAACCTATAGTTAGTTGATTGACTGAGACAGTGAACAAAGGCAATGTTTTAGTAAATAAGGGTCTGTAGCACAATGTGAATGAATCAAAAATATGTAATGATGATTATATTATAATATTATCTCTCATGCACTATGATCAAAATCCTAATCTATATGAACAATGGAAACAAGGGTGTCTCTCAAGGGAAACACAGTCTATATTATGATAACAGGATTAGTAGTGCAAGGATAGTAGAGAGTATATTTGAGGAGTTAGGATGATAGGTGGGATTTAAAAATTAAATTAAATAATATTATATCATATATAAGTCATTTATAATAAATATCAAAGTATAAAAGAGGTTCCCATAGAGCAACACTTAGTTCATTCCAAGTACCCTACACAGTTGTGTACCTAGGAAGTCTACCTAGGAAATATGTAAAGTTTGGGGTCTTATACTTGCATTTGAGGGATAAAAAATGACAAATATTACCCTTGGGGGTTAATTAAGGTGATCCAATAATCAATTTTCTATATCTAATAGGGTATGTTCCCCCTATTTTATCTCAAATAGGGGGTACTTTTCCCCTTGCTAAGACCCTACCACTCCATGAAAATAGGTGAAATAGGTGACAAGAAGGAAAAGGGAGATAAAATGATGATTTTTTATATCTGGAAAACACATGAGGAGACATTAAAAATCAACATATAATGTTTGAGGGCAAATACGTTACCCTACATAAGAAGGTTTGTAGTCATCAGGGTAAGGAAAGGAATAGGCATGATGGGTCATTTCAAGTTCTAGCCTTTGAAAAAAATTTTAATGTTTTGGATCACCTCCATGGGGATAAATATGATGTGTTAAATATATATTAGTGCATGGTAAGTGTTAATAATAGTCACTTGGATTAAAGGTGCAGACCGACCCATTAGCAAGGTATGAAACTAGTTTTAAAGAGGTAGTCATTTTAATTTTTAGGCCTTAGAGAGCCATTATAGTGATTTGAATAGGTAAATGAGGTAAAAATTAGGTGTATGAGATTTTATATGGAAAAAATAATCACAAAATGACCATTTTTTGGCTTGAGACACACAACCCTCACAAAATAACTTAAAATGACTTGAATGGCCATCTTGTAAAGCTCATAAATTTCATGACCTTATGCATGGGACATTGAAGTGTTTAGGGATAATGAGGAGGGTCCATAAGATTCCATTAATATAATTTTTAAAGGATTAAAATATCTATTATTTATGAAAAAATGTTAAGATTTTAACCACTAGAAACCCTTGAAAACCCTATCTTGTGATCTGATGTAAGAAATGAAGCTAAAAGTGAATTAAAATAGATGAATTTGACCATGAGTGTAAAAGATAAGTTTTTGAAAACGTCATGAAGATCATATCCATAGAGATATATTATAAATAATCCATACAGGTCAAGTAGAAAACAATTTTATTTTATAATTTCTTGTGTTTTGTAGGTCCTAAAGATGATCATGGGATGACAATCACTTGAGAGGATAGCTCAGGAATTGAACCAAATCCATATACCATTTGTATAACTTGTAATTGTTCACAAGTTCCCCTAATAGGTATCTCACTATAGCCAATCTCTAAAGTGATATAGTGAAAATAATATTAACCTGACGTTGGAGAATTTTATGATGATTGAAGATGAAGTGCTAGTTTGAGATGCCCCAAGATGATTTCCATGTCTTCAAGATGAAAATATAAATATCCAAGAGATGTCATGATCAAATTATTGCCTCTTACCACTTGTCAAGAAGGAGTTTCATAACTTGAATATGAATGATTGAGGATTTTCAATGCCACATGTGAGGAAGGTGCTAAGTTTGGCATGTGATCATGTGAAAATCAGTTTCATAACTTCTTCTCCACCTCATTTCTATGCATTATAACTGATTTTCACCTTTCAAAACTTGTCCTTATGCCTTTTCAACTTATTTCTTCTCTCTCTTCTTCCAAGTTTTATAAATATGAGCCATTTTGGCCATTGTAAGGGAGACCACAACTAGTATGGCAAAGCCTTGGTAGTATGACATTAAATTTTATGTTTGAACATTGAATAAAAGTCTAATTATAAGTTAGGAACATTTTGTCTAAGTGTGTGAGTGATGAATAGTGGATCTAAGTGATAGTATCATCCTTAATTCCATTTATCCTCCATGTTTAAGTAAAATTTATCATTAAAATAGGTCATATAAAGTGATTTATTTTACTAGACTCTTCTTCAAAGTAAGAAATTATATCTATGGTGTGAAATATGCCCCTAGATGAATTACCTTATTGATTATCTTGTGTATGCTACCTTCATTTTGAATAAATTATGTTAAATTCATTTAATGCCTAGAATTAGTCTTGGAAAGCTTTGTTGCTTAGTAGGAGTGTGATAGTCATTGGGATATGTTTTAGTGTATCACCTATTTAGGTTAGTTTTCATTTCATGTAAACTTCTAATCCTTTTCAAGAACAAGCATTACATTAGGTGATATGAACTTAAAGATGAATCTAGGGAGCTAGCCCTCATAATATAGAGATTCATCTCTCTTACAAGTTAACCCATAACTTGAGAGATGATACTATGATCTAGGAATTTGACTCAAGAGAGGATGGTTAATATTGTGTTAGTTCTAAAATGAAAAAAAAGTGAAATAAACACACTAATAGCATAAAATATCTAGACCTAGACACTAGGGAGAACTTAGTTAACAATCATGAATGAAAAACACATCTAAAATTAAAAATAATACTATTTTACCTTCTTTAGAAGCTCCAAAATGTTTCTTGTGGTGGCTTGTTCAGCTTGTGCTCATGAAGTCCTTGGCAATGGAAGCTTGATAACCTCTATTTCTCCTTGGCACCTTTGGCTTGTGGCTTGACTTGGATTGGAATCAATTTGGAATTATAACATTATTTTCTTGAAGATTTTTAGAATTAATCATACATTATAACATTTCACTAATTAAGCTTATAAATTATGTTGTGAGGCCTCTTATTTATATATTTTTGGATTTGATCAGAATCAACCTCAACCATCCATCTCAAGATTGAGATGTGTGGTTGAGGATTAATTCAATTTTTGGAATTATGTTTTTAATTATCCTCATCATGTCATTGGAAGAAGGGTTAATTAAGAGTCATGGAGGGCATCATGGAAGGCATTGATGAGGCATAGAGGGCATGAATCTTGATATTTATGGCATTTATGGGTTAGGGATGTCTTCCCAAGAAATGAGATCACTTGATGATGCATATATTCAATATTCATTTCCAAAATAGATTATTAAAAAAAAATCTATGGAATTTTTGATTAGGACTTGATTTGAGTTAGTTAGCTCTTAAGCATGATTAAGTACATTGTGCACAAATTACTCAAACTGATCAGAATGCCTTATTATTGGTCCTAAATTTGATTAGATTAGAAGTAACTGTTAGATTCATTGGATGCATATTTCCATTTATTATGTTTTTAACAAAAATTAATAAAGACATAAGTATTTTGTAAAAGATTTGATAGGAAAGAGCAATCCAGAGAACGTGGGTGCAAAATTAGCATTTTGACTTGAAATGGATTGATCAAATTTAGTTGGCTCATAAATTGCATTGCACCATTTAGGGATACCCTAGCCAAAATCAACACATTAATATTTCAATTACACATCATTTAGTGTGTTTATATGTTTTTATGCAAAATTGTGCATTTTGGGTGGAAACTAGACAAAAGCCTAGTTGGAGGTTATTGATGGCTAGTTTTAGGTGTCTATAGTTTATCCCTATTTGGGAAGGAATTACAAGCTATAAGCATAGTAACATCTTCTCAAATAATGAAAAGGTCATGTATGCCTAAAACTACAGTGATGATAAACTAACTATATGATGCCCCCTCAAGGGAATGGTTGGCACAAATGGATCGACAAACGGTACCTTAAAAAGAAAGAAGTAAAATGAGGGGACCAAAAAAAGGAAAGATGATGGGGTGAAAACACAATGATAGTGAAAAATTAGTCAAAATCATTAATAATTCAAGTGGGATGGTGTGCATTGGTTTTCCCAAAGGTGGTTACAAGTATTGTACCCCGACAGTGGCAATGTGGTATGATAACACAATAATTTGCCCAAAGGTGGTTATAATCATTAATAAGATGGAGCTACCCCAGTTAGGATAGACAAACAAGATAATAACATGCCCTTGTATGGGTAGAAGAATTAAAATGGTGACAACACAATGATTTTCCCAAAGGTAGTTATAATCATTGAGAAATATAGATGGGATGGTGTACAATGATTTTCCCATAGGTAGTTATAATCATTAGACCTAGATTATGGCAAACATGATAAATTTGGTTGAGGATGGTGATAACTTAACACAGAGGGTAATGATGAATTAGCACAACCTACTAGTAGGGAGATGCTCATCCAAACTAATAAAAATTGAAACTCTTTCATGGTCAACTACTCTATTTGGGATATGATTGGGAGTGGAATCAAGATGTCAATATTGAAGAGATGTTACCATTATAGAATAGACTTATTGAAGCTAAGGTTTGGTGTATCATGTGATGGTAGGATTTATGATAGAACACCATAAAGAATTGGCCAAAATATGCATAAAGATTGACTCCCATAATCTAATACTCAATAAAAAGTAATGCACCAATGATAGAAACCATGATGATAATGTAAACATATGAATATGGATGGATTAAAGTGTATGTGTGGACAAGGAATCACCCAATGAACACACATAAATTGAATCAAGACAACAGTGCTGAAAGCAAATAAAGAGGTAGACAAATAAAAAAAATAAGTAGAAACAAATAAATAATGCAATAAAAATCTTATGAACATTGCCCCTAGAAAATAGGTGACAACTTAAAAAATGAACTAAATGGGGGAATAAAAAATTGAATGAGGTTGCCGAGTTATCTCCATATGCATTAGGAAAGTGGGTGTTTCCTACTTAGTTTCATGGATGAAATATCCAATAAAAAACTTCAGGCCAAATGTAGTTCTCCCAGGGAATGGGAATAAGGTGATAACCAATGAAAAAAAATAGAATAGATGTGATATAAGAATAGGAATGGTCTTTCAAAATGGCAAGTGCATGAGATAAAAAGGCCAAAAAAGATGGGGAAACTAAATGACAAGTGATTTACTTGTAACTTAGTAAGGGTTCCTAGAATCCTTGAGGCAAAGAAGAGGTCAATGTTTTTGTTCTTTTCTAATGATTTTTTGAAATGTTTTTGGAAGTATTTTTACTTAGATTGATCTAAAAATGGTGAGAGCATGGCTTAGGTTGCTTGCAAAATAATGAGAGCATTCAAACTTATATTCCTCATAAAATGGCAAGAGCATTGGGAAAAGGGTGACTAATCTAACCTCAATAATTATTGAGAACTACCTACATAGTCCCAGAGTAGGACCTCAAGTCAATATAATTCTACCCTTACAATGGAGTAATTAGACTAGTACAGTAGCCAATCAAACAAAATAGGCACAGTTGGTAAAAAGACATAGTATGGCATAGGAAGTGGCAAGTTGGTATGTCAAGGCTTAGTATTACCCCTAGTTTTCCCATAGGTGTTTATAAATAGGACATAATGGCATAGATCAATAGTACTAATTTACCTAAATGTTGTTATAATTAGTAACAAGACTGGTGGTAAGAAAGGAATTACAAATGAAGGATGCAACTACCAAAACTTATATCACACTATCCCAAGATACGCTCCCTGTCTAAAATATTTGAACCAAAAAATGAAATAATACAAATAACTTGATTCTAAAACTACGTAATGAATGATAAAAACCAAGGTTAAATGGGCTAAGATTTAGAACATGTTGGGGTGATAGGTCAGAAATGGAAAGTGGACGTGGCAAGATGATGGATAAGAATGGTATGTGTACAAATAAAAATAGTGACCAAAAAGAATAATTAAAATGGTCTTTACAAATAATACACCTTAGAATTCAAGTACAATATTGCCTAAGATGAATAATATTCATTGGCTCTAAAAGTTTATTGCCATCTAGTATGGCAAGTTTGTATGCTCCTGATCCATAATCTATAGTGATGATGAAAGGCCCTATCTAATTTGGTTTAAATTTACCCTTATGTTTCTTCTTTATTATGGTATTCTTTTGGTATTATTTAAGAACAAGATCACCAAATTTAAATGTAATATACTTTGCACTTTGATTATAGTGGATTTTGAGTTGATTCTGGTATGATTGAAGATTTTTGAGCATGATTGTGTGTTTTCATCAAGTAGATATAGATATTATAGGCAAGCTACTTGATAGTCATGATCACCTAGGACATGATTGAAAGAGATGCATAGTGAAGGCAACTCAACCTCAATGCGAAGGATGGCTTCAATACCATAAACAAGTAAGCATAGAGTGACTCTTATGGGGGTATGATGATTGGTATGGTATGCCAAAAGGGCAAGGAATATATGGAGGTGCCAGTCAAGACTAACATCATTGACAATATTTTTGAGAATATTGACAATGTTTTGTTGGATGCCTCAGCCCAGCCATTACCTTGAGGGTAACATGATATAGAAAAGTGTTGTGTGATGTTGTATTTAGTACATAACTAGTCTACATCTTTATTTTTGAATGATACTCCATTATCAGATATAATGTCAGAGGGGATATTGTAAGAAAAAATGAGGTGGATGAAGATGAATATGAAAATTTTCTTTCTAGTCATGTAATTGAGGGGTATAGCTTCAACCCACTTAGTGAAATATTTGGTGGCAGTAAGGATATGTTTATAGCCATCAAATGAAGTGGGGTTAATCTTCTTAATGAGGTCAATTCCCCATGTAGAATATGGTCATGGTGTCAACATCAATTTCAAATTTTTTGCTGGGGCATGAATCAAATTAGCATGTCAGTGACATTTGTCACATTTCTTTACATATGTAGTGGCATTTACATCCATTATGGGTCAATAATAACCATTACACAAGATATTTTTGGATAGGATTTCCCCACTATAATGGGATCCACATAGTCCTTTGTGAACTTCTCTTAATGCTAATGTAGACTCTACTACTGTTAAATAATAAAGTAGAGTTCCATCAAAACTATGATGGTAAAGAGTGGATCCAAGTAAAGTATAACAAGTGGAATGATGAATGAAGGATTTGGCTTGTTTTTGAGATAGGTTAAGTATCATAACTTGGTCATGAAGGTAGTTATAAATTTTTGAGTACCAGATAGAATTAGGACCAATAATATCACAAATCATGGCAATGATTAAAGGTTAATGAGCTGGTGCTGACAAATTCTTGATGAGGAACTGATAATTTTTATCTTTATCTATTTATTGAATTAGAGAGCTAATAGTAGCCATGGCATATATAATTATATTACTATCCCTTGGTATATACTCAAAATTAATTTTGGCAATTTTTTTTTTAAGATTTTCAACCATAGCTTTATATAGAACCAATTTGTCATCTTTGGTCTAAAAATGATTTGTGACCTAATTGATTATTAACTAAGAATCACTATAAACTTGAAGATGAGATATATTCCAATGCATTAATTTTCGAAGTATTAAAACAAGTGTTTCATATTCATCCATGTTGTTTATACAAGGAAAGTTGATTCTAAATTATTTAGGGATTAGATCCCCCTATGGTGTAATAAACAATAGGCCTATCCCTGATCTATGTACAGTGAATGATCCATCAAAATATAGCTTCTAGGGCTGCTCCTCAAGGGGTTTATCAATAATGGTCATGATGGATTCATTAGGAAATGGAAACTTGAGTGGGTGTGTGTCCATGAGAGGTGCTTCAACAAGTTGATCTGTAAGAACTTATCCTTTGATTGTTTTTGATTGACATACTCTATGTCAAACTCACTAAGAAGCATGATCTATTTATCCATTCTACCTTGAAAATATATTTTAGATAATAGATACTTGAGTGGATCTAACTTTGAAATAACTATGGTTTTATTATTCAACATGTAATGATGCAGTTTTTGAGCTGTAAAAACAATGGCTAGACAAGCTTTTTCAATAGGTGCATAGTTATGTTCATATGTAACCAAAGTATAGCTTAGGTAGTAAATAAAATGATCCTTTCCATTATCATCATGTTTAGCCAAGAGTTCCCCTAGAGCATAATAAATAGCTGATAGGTATAACAAGAATAGCTTTCTTGGCATAAGAGGTAATAAAATAGGCAAATTAATAAGATAATCCTTGAGTTATTGAAAAGCTATTTGGCAGTGATCATCCCAGTGAAATGCAACTCCTTTCTTCAAAATATGTGTAAATGGATGGAAATTGTCGACTAGCTAAGAGATGAAGCATCAGATGGATTGGATCTTACCCTACAAACTTTAAAGTTGCTTTAAATTGGTTGGTGGTGGCATCTCAGTTATAGCATAGACTTTAGTTAGATCGACTTCAATACCTCTATGAGACATGATGAAGCCCAGTCATTTCCCTAAAGCTACACCAAACACACATTTCTTTGGATTTAGTTTGACTTTATATTCTTGTAGTCTTTCAAATATCTTATGTATCACTATTGGATGGTCAGATTTGGTCTTGAATTTTCCTAATATGGCATTGACATAGTCTTCAAAAATATCATGCATCATATCATGGAATATGATAGTCATGGCTCTTTGATATGTAGCTCCCACATTATTAAGGCCAAATGACATAACCTGATAACAAAATGTTCCACATGGAGTGGTAGATGTTATTATATGTTGTCTTATGGTGTTATTTTTATCTAATTATATCCTAAAAATCCATCTATGAGAGAAAGAATTTCATAACCTATCATAGATTTGATAATCATGTCGATATTAAGCAAGGGAAAATCATCTTTAGGACAAGCTTTGTTGATGTGCCAAAAATTAGTACAAATTATGATTCCTTTAGGATGTTTGCTAATAGGTATAACATTAGAGATCCATTTAGAGTAGTCAATGGATTAGATACATCCTACTTCAAAGATTTTTTACAACTCTTTCTTTACTAATACAAAAATGTGAAGATGCATCTTATAGATCTTTTATTAAACTAGTTTGGCATCATGATTAACCATAAGGTGGTACAAAACCAAGGTGGGGTCTAATCCTGGCATGTTAGAATAGGCCCATGCAAATATATCCATAAAATCTTTCAATAGAGTTATAAAGATGTCATGTTCCTCCTCAGTGAGAGACATTCTTAATTTTATCCATTTTAGGTCTGATGGAGTCCTAATATTTACCTCCATTATATCTTCAACTAGAAGGGTCAAACTATCTTCTATGATAGTAGGCAATGACTTGAAATATTGACTATGTCAAGGTCCTCTGTTAGGACTTGCTCTTCAACCTTTCCTAGGAATGATTAATCTGAGTCTCCTAATGGGAGATTTGGCCATATAATAAAAATAGTCAAATATTCTTAGATAATTTGATCAAATACTATTTTTTTCTCAAAACTAAACTTAGATCAATAAGCAAGTTCATCATTGGTGGTCTCTTGGTATAAATTCAAAGAATATTTAACACCCCCATCTAATGGTGCCTGAAACAAGTTTTCACCACTAGACTAGCCTTTATCTTTACTTTTTCCCTAGTCAAGAAGTACATCAAAGAGGTTTTCACTTTGGGACCTCAATGTTTTACTTATTTTTTTATGGATAAGGGTGTTTAATCACTCTCCAAAATATGTTATAGGATCTAATGTGCTTGAGAATCCTGATTTGTGATCTCCTAATAGAACATTATCTCTAAGGCCTAAGAAATCACAAAATGCCTTATCATTCTAGAACTCATCAATCAGCACATTGGATTCTTATTGGTCCTAATCTATCAGTTTGGGATAATATAATGGAAATATATTGTGATGAATAACTTGGGTAAGGGTATAAATGGTATTGTTATCAAACAAGTTGGTTTCATCTAGGTTATCAAAGGTAAGCTATGATCAGACTCTGCTTCACTATCGACATCATCATCACTAGTTGATGGTGATGCATTTTGAATAAAATATGTGGAGTCACCCCAGGTTGTTTAAATCTAACTCCATAAGTTATTTCATACTTAGACATGTAAATTGACTCGATGGTTCCTTATTGATTCAATTCGAGGCCTCTTCCTTCATAATTGTGATGCTCCATAATCCTATTAGGAATATGATACTTTACATTTTTATAATAATTATCTTGGTCATCATTATATAACCATGATTCATTCCATTTAAGATGGTTAAGTTCTAAGTAGATGATGGTACAAATGTGATAGGTCCCTTTTCTTTGTTCTTTCATTACCAATGCATATGTGGAATGACTTTAGTTTACCCAAAGGTTTTCAAATTTTGAGGAAGATTGGTGATATGAAATGCATCATGGGTCACATATTCTCTTGGTCTATTATCTGAAAGGTGAAACTATTGGAATCTTTAAGATGTGGCATGTGGGAAAGGGAATCCAAGGTATTATGATCTATGTAATTATCTGATGAAGGATCAATAAATATAACTTTTCCTTTATCTTGCTTGGTACTAGGATTCATACCATACTGATAATTATAGCTTTGAAATTTGGCCTCAAGATGCTTGTAGTTTTTATATGGGTGTAAATCTCTTGGAATACTCACATCCATCCTTGAGTGGGAAAACTTGATACATTAATGCAGTGTTGATGGGATTGCATGAATCTCTTGTAACCAAGGCCTACCTAGAAGCATGTTGTATCATAATTCAAGATCCAACACATGGAAAAGTGTATCATGGGTTAAAGGCCCAATGATAAATGGACAACTTATGGTTCCCTATGACTCTCTTTCTTGATTATCATAGGCTTTAATAGTTATTATTTCTAACTGGAGATCTATCATTGTGTGCCCAAGAAGCTTGATGAGCTTGAGAGACACTATGTTAAGGCTAGATCCATTGTCAATAAGAACACATCTCACTTTATGTTATCTGATACAAAATTATATGTATAATGGGTTATTATGGAGTGGGACAAGGGAATACATATTAGTTTGGTTGAATGTGACTTGTTGGGCTGGAGCTAGGTGTCCAACCAAAGCATGAAAGTTATCAGGGGATATGTCACTAGCAATAGTGGATTGGGTCAAAAAATCATTTAGGATGTTTTTATGGATTATTGACATCTACAAAAAATCTAAAATAATTTTTTTTGCTAGTGTCTTATGTAATTGTTCTACAATATCAAATTTCTTGTCTTGGCCAGTAGTGAATAGTTTATTTCAAGGTTGAACAGTTGGTTGGATGATATGTAAAGTGGCAGATGGTTGTGGGCATGGGATAGTAATATTAAAATTCCAAGTTGTGATTACATAATTAGGATTAAAAACTTAACCATTATTATTAATTGATGTTGGAAATGATGTAGGACCAGATAGGAGAAGTCTTTGTTGTTGGTGCACTTACATGTGGTCATGTGGCAAGAATGAGTTGTTGCTATAAGATCCAAAAGTGGAAGTCCTAGTTTGTTGGTTTGCCTATATGCACTCCTAGGTCAAAGAAGGATTATCCATATAATTTGGTTGAATATTCTTGTTTAGAAATGGTCTAGGCTAGTTAGTACTTGGTTGACGATTAATGGAGATGGTATTAATGCTACCCCATACAATATGACCTACAACCCTATTGTAGTCATGTGTAATTGCATGGTAGGTTTGTTGGTTATTACTATTCTGACCTTGGTTTTTTCCATTATTTTATCATCATCAATTTTTTTGTTGATTTTTTTTATTTTATTGGTTCAGCATTTGATTATGATATTATTGATTTTGATATTGCACTGGCCATTGTTTTTGTTGATTATTCTACTATTATTGACTATTATGTCAAGAAAAGGGGTTTTGATAAATCCCAAGAGTTTAATTGGAAGTGGAAGCACCATTATCCAATTTTATCTCCCCATTTTCTAACATATTTTTAATTAAATATTTTATTTGGACACATCTTCATAAATTATGCCCATTGACTTGATGATAGTCATAAAATTCATTTTCATGGTATCAATCAGGGTAAGAAATGCCTTACAGATAATGTTTTGGTATGGGCCAACTAATCAAATTAACATTAATAATCTTGTGAAATATATACTCAATAGGTTCTCGTAGGTCACTAAGGACATGACATGTAGGGATGGTTCTTTTAGGAGGAGTGGTTTGCAATGGTAAAGGTTACTATATTTGTTATGCAGGTCTTGGTGTTGTAATTATAGCATTAGTTGGAGAGGTTTTTGGGTAGGATTAAGTTGAAAAGGTGGTGTAGATGATGTCTATATAGTTTGGACATGATGATATTTGATCATTTCATTTCCCACAACATTCATATTTTGGTTGAATTGCTTCAATCTTTCATGATTATTGGCCTATGTTGGTTATGATTCTTGTGCGTGGATGGAATTTTGGTCATTTATATGATTGGTACCTTAATTTTGATTATTTTAATTAAGCTTGATGAACCCTTTATTGATGAATAGTCACTCAAACAACAAACCTTTATCAATGATCTCTTTGAACATATATGCACATTGCAATTTTAGATGATAGGCTATCTCACTATGAATTTGTTTATTAAACACAATAGTTAATTGTTTATCTAGTATAGTGTGGGTGAAATGGATTTCAAGGGCTCTCCATCACTATAAATAACTTGAAAAACTCTCCCCAACTTTCTACTTTGCTTGTGTTAGGTCTACTAATGAAATCTCATGCTCAAGAGTATAAGAAAAGTGCTGCACAAATTTATCATAAAGATCATCAAAGTCTATTACTAAATTCTTGGTAAAGTTTAAAAACCACTCCAAGGCTTTTCTAGCCAAGATCCTTGGAAACAAAATCAAGAGTTATATGTCACTATATGCCACTAGTTGACATGCAACAAAGAATTTAGTCAAATGGGCCTTAGGTTCACCTTTCCCTTTATACTTATCAAATTTGAGTGGTTCATATCCTAGAGGAAATGGTATCTACAAATACTCTATACTAAAATGATAGGAACATATGTCATCTAATTTGAACTTCTTAGTCTATTTCTCTACCTGAATGGAAGTAATTACATCCTTCATCTATTGTAATTCTTGGGATAGGAAATTGGAAGGGATATTGGTTTGAGGGAGAATTTTGGTTTGGATAGATGGCTAGGAGGTCACAAGTAGAACACTTTGACTAGGGTATGATGGATAATCTATTGGGGTAGATTAGCTTGGTTAGGGAATGGATTAGGAATACACATATATGGATTGGGATGTACTTGAAATTCCACATTTAGTTGCATGATATTTTGGTTTGGATTAGTAATAAAGGTTTGACTTGGAGGAATTAGTGTCTGGGATAAAGGGATATAACTATACTGTGCATACTATGGTTAAAAAGGGACATGTTACCAACTAATTGAACATTACTATTGAGTGGGAACTTGTGAACCAAGACCCTGTCTCTAGATTTGTGGCACATTTTAAACCAATAGTTGTTTAGTAGGTACTTGAGAAACATGGGGACCTCCTTGTTGCATGAATCTCTATGAAGAAGTGAAATCATGTTGAATATTTGACATTTATCACTGACCAATATTTACATGTTGCTAGCTAGTCATTACTTAGTTTTGGACTGGCATATTTAGTTTCCCCTAGTTGAGTTGGTAATGTACTCATCCTTTATTATGTTGATACACTAGACTATGTCTACTATTGTGAAATACCACTCACTACTTGTTGAGGAGGAGTAGGATTCATCACATTCTTTCATTGAGGCATAACATTAGTGATTGTTTGATTATCTAATCATATAAGTTATACACTTAAGGAAATGGTTGGTTGAGGCTAGGGTACAAAAACTCCTATTCTTTGGTATGATGATCTGCTCATGGGATTAACTATAGGCACATGTTTGTTAACTAGTTGTTTGTTTATTAGTATCACTTTGATCAAGATTAGACATTATTGCATATTATCTACTATGCTTGGCTCACTATTCAACATAGAATCCAAATACACTTCTTCAATAACTGGCATATGTATCAAGTTATATATCAAAGTGGTTTGTAAAAATGGGTTGAAACTCAGATTCTCTTGTCTAGTTAATTCCATCAACACCCTTGTTGAAGGAACTAGGTTAATGAGAGGTTTACTTACCATGTTCATCTGATTGAAATCACATGCTAAATTTAGGTAGGTTTGGTATGCTATTTGCATTTTGTTAAAGTGATATTCCATGATGTTTTTGCTTAGATTTGATATATTAGGTTCCTAGTATGTTGTTTGGACTAGAGCCATAGGATTGCTAGAAGAAGCCTATTGATCATAAATGATATTATGGGGAACTCTTACTAGACTTGGTAGATTTTCATAGGGGAAGTCTACTGGAAACTTAACCCCTAAGTTTATGGCCCTAACCAAAATTTGATCTTTATTCTCTAACAAATGTTGCTCAAACAAAAATGGATCATACGTGGAAGCTGAATTGGTAGACTGTGACTATTGAAGAACTACCTTGTCCACCATGGGTATTGTAGCTAAGTATTTCATGATTTGTTCTTGGTCCTATTCTATGTAAGGTTGTGTGTTAACTAAATAGTTAGCCATAGATCTTGGATGTATGCCCCTGATTGAGTATTATAAGAGGGATACGAATCCATCTCATAAGTAATGTTATCCACATAGGGGTCTTACACCATTTATTCTTATGCAACTACATTACTAATCCTTGGATTGTACATGAGTCCACTAAGAGTGTAGGAATACATGTTAGGATCCATAGTCAATGCTTTTTGATAAAAGTTCAAAGATTTTTACAAACTATAAAAAGGATATAATCTAAAACAAATGATGCCTTCAACTCGATCTAGATTTGTCCAAAGGATCAAAAGGTTTATGCAAATATTTGTGAGGAAACAAGCTATAGTGAAGTATCTAACATTTAACTATTCACATAAAGGTAAGCAAGTAAATGGACCAAAAAATCAAAATGCCAAACTCTAAGGTTGAAGTGTTTCAAATCAGTATAATCTAGGAAATTAAAAGCTTTTACGTCTTTTGGCCAAATGTGGCATCAAAAGCTAGACTCAAACAAGGAATGTGCTAGGAATCTTGGCCAAATGGTGTTAAAATCTAGACTTTGAAAATAGATGAAAGTTTAAATCTAACAGATTTGAAACACTTCTAACAAAAATTAGGCATTCGATTCTTGGACATGAACTTGATCAACTAGGTATAAGGTATGAAACAAAAGACACTTTAGCAATAGATTATTTAATCATAAATAATGGTATAAAACTTGGTTCTTTTTGATAAATAAGCTAAATAAAGGTGAATAGTATAATTGTTCTTTAGACAAAAGATCAAAAATACACTTGGATCGGTCTGAATATATAGGAAAAAAATTGGAATTCCATGTAAGAGGGTCCTTGAAACAAAGTTTGAAATTATTTTGGCAGCGTAATGATGTTATAATACCCAAAAGGTGTGATAAAAAAATTTATTTCAAAGACTCTCTACGGCAAAAACATTTTTCAACAATTTTGATAGCATAACACTACTTTTCTTAACTTCAAATGTTGTGGTACATAGAATTAAAGTGCAAGTGTTTACCACAAAATTGCTTAAGTATATCAAGTTATGGTTATGATAATGAGTCTAAAATGGCCTTCAACCTAATTTGAAATTAAAATTAAGTTCCCTCAAATCTAGTGCAAATGGTGAACCCACTTAACACATCAACCCTATGAACTTGTAAAGGTGTAATTGCAAATTTAAATTATAAGTGAAGGACTTAAACAACTTTGGTAAAGGTCTAGACTCAATTGGGTAGCATAACTATGCCAAAGTGGATGATATGACTCTTAAGCTTTTGATATGAACTTTGAACAAGGCAAATGGATGATCTCACATAGGTAGCATAATGCCTATTTATTCAAAGGAAAATTTGGAATATGATTTGGGTTTGAATTATTTGTTTACACCAAGTTTTGACTCTAAACAAGACTTTAAACTAGGACAAGATCAACTAATTAATTTCCCTTAGATCCTAAACTGACAAGTTTTCTTGGTATTATTAGAATCCATCAATATACGTCATTTGAGAGGATTTTAAGTGTTCATCTAAAATTAAATGTACATTATATAGTAGGGTTTGTACACCCCCCCCTTCTCTCAAATGATAGTAATACAACGTGGACCTTGAGGTGCACCTTACACCAACAATACTTCTCTTGAAAGTGGGGATTTATTTAAATTCTAACAAGTTTTTTTGAACGATCTAAGGGAATCAATTGTACAATGACTTTCACATCAAACAATACAAAAAAAAGCATGGATTTTAGTTCTATAACACTCAACTTGTTGAAAAAAGGTCTAGTCCTTTTACAACCACTACATCTTGTTATTCATTCAGTGTAGTGCAATGTCCAAAGTGCCACTACATCTCGTGTGCAACTCTAAAATAGTCAAACAAAGTCAATGTTGGGAGATAAAACCCTCGGTCAAATCTTCCCTAAATAACTTATGGGGGGTGATGAAGTCCTCCTCATAAGCCAAGATGCATAAAAATAAAGAAAGCATGAAAGTAGAAATACTTTAGGGTCATTTTTAAGGTCACCCAAACTTTGATGAGTTTTTGGGGAGTGCTTTAGATGACTTTCTTTCTAAGCCTTGGACTAGACTACTTGCAATAGAAATGGTGATTTTGATTCCAAGGGTTCCCTATAGGGGATAAATGGAAGAGCATACATGAAACACCCCTCTTTTTACTAAACAAGTTTTGATTTAAACAATTATTTCAAACAAGAAACTCTTAGAAATATGAGTTAATTTTAAGCACCAAATTTTAAATATTGAGTGGTGTTCATTTGACCCCTTGGTCTTAGTTGTAGCTTTGAAAACTAATGCTAAAAACACTTATTTACGAACCTTAAATGTTACTTTAAGTACCAAAATAATGTTTGTAATTCATTTTAAAGCATGAAAAATATGTTCTAAAACATGATTTATCAAACTTGAAATGTGCTAGCTACCTATCTACCTTAAGGCATCACCCCAAAAGTAAATATGTTAGACTAGAAACATTTAAAATGTATTTTTCAAATTTTGTAAAATATTTATGAAACTTGAAGCTAATATAATTCAAAATTATTAAAATTTAGGAGAAAACAAGTGGTTTTAAAAATTAAAAAAAAATCCAAAATGGAGTCTATATGACCCCAAACTAAGCATTTTAAAATAGCTCTCAGGTTTGTGTTTTTAAGAAAACACAGTGACTGACATTAGTTATATAACACTGACATCAATAATGTCTAATCAATATCTAATCTATTTCAATTTTTATAACTAATGTTAGTTGACCCAAGTAATCGATGTCGGTATTTTCTTCCAATGTCGGTTACTCTGTAAACCCGTGGCAATAAAAAATGGCAAAATAAAGTTAGAAAACCAATTTGCAAGAGTTTTAAAAGATAAAATTAGTTTTTTAAGGTTGAAAAAGGATATAATCTAGGTGTGAGATGCATCTTGTCCCATTGGGCATGCCATTATGTGATTTAGGAATTTGACTCAAGAGAGGATGGTTAGTATTGTGTTAGATCCAAAATGAAAACAAAGTGAAATAAACACACTAATAGCATAACATCTCTAGGTCTAGACACTAGGGAGAGTTTAGTTAACAATAATTAATGAAACACATAACTAAAAATAAAAATAAAACTCTTTTCCCTTTTTAAGAAGTTCTAAAATGCTTGTTGTGGTGGCTTGCTCAGTTTGTGCTCATGAAGTCCTTGGCAATGGAAGCTTGACAACTTCCATCTCTCCTTGGCACCTTTGGCTTGTGGTTTGGCTTGGCTTGGAATAAATTTGGAATTATAACACTAGTTTCTTGAAACTTTTTGGAATCAATCCTACATAATAACTTTGCACTAATTAAGCTTAGAAATGATGTTGTGAGGCCTCCTATTTATAGATTTTTGGATTTGATTAGAATCAAACTCAACCATCCATCTCAAGATTGAGATGTGTGGTTGAGGATTAATTAAATTTTTATAATTAAGTTTGTAATTATCCTCATCATGTAATTATAAGAAGGGGAAACTAAGAGGCATGAAGGGCATCATAAAAAGCATTGATGAGGTATGGAGGGAATGAATCCTAATATTTATGGCATTTATGGCCTAGGGATGTGTTCTCAAGAAATGAGGTCACTTGATGGTGAAAATATTTAATATTCATTTCCAAAATATATTATTCAACAAGTTTCCATGGAATTTTTGATTAGGCTTTGATTTAGGTTAATTATCTCTTAAGAATGATTAAGCACATTATGTATAAATTACTCAACTTGATCAAAATGCCTTGTTATTAGTCCTAAATTTGACTAGATTGGAATTGGAAGTCATTATCAGATGTGTTTGATGTGTATTCCCATTTATGATGTTTCCAACAATAAATAACAAAGGCACAAGTCTTGTGAGAAATATTTGATAAGAAAGAACAGTCTAGAACACGTGGGTGCAAAATTGGCATTTTGACTTGAAATGGACTAATCAAATTTAGCTACCTCATAAATTTCATTACCCCATTTAGGGATACCCTAGCCTAAATTAACACTTTAATATGTCAATTTCACATCATTTAGTGTGTTTACATGTTTTTAGGATGAATTGTGCAGTTTGGGTGGAAACTAGGCAAAAGCCTGGTTGGAGGTTATCAACGGCTAGTTTTAGGTGTCTACAAATTCAATGTTACATAAAATTGTATAAACTCCATAAAGTATCTTAGGGTGCACAATTTAATGAAAATATTTTTGGCAAGCCTAATGAGACAGTTGGTCCTAATTATTTCAATGTCAAGGTGAATTTTAGTCTTGATAAGCCCAAGGTTGCAGAAGTATTTCTAATCCATAATTTGGTGACTCTAAAAGGTAATAATCTCTAGTTTTATATCAATTTATTCACATTATACTTCATGGTCTTCACTATATCATCTTCTAGTAAAGCATTCACTCAAGTCCCTCTATCTAAAAATCCTCTTAAGGAACAACATCCTAAAAAAAAAGCTTTTGAAGGTTTAGAAGAAGAAGTTAAGAAGATAGGAGATCAAGATGAGGAAGAAGAGATGGCTATGTAACATTCTTTCCCAACCTTCAACACCCAAAATCCAATTAATCTCCCTACATATGACCCTGTTGCTCCCAATATTACCAAAAGTCTCCTTGATTTCAATGGAGAGGGCACTATTACCCCATCTGAGCACATTAGGGACATTTCAAATTTTTGTAACTTCCACAATATCATTCAAGTTAACATAGATATTAGACTATTTTCCATGTCTCTTAAGGGTAAATCAATTGATTGGTATATGACATTGGAAATTGGTTGAATTACTAATTGGGATGACTTTGGAGAGTTGTTGGTGAATAGGTTTGAATAAGAGTGACCACATTTCACTAATCCATTAGCTAAATGTGATAAAGAGAGGTCCTAATGAATCTATGGGGGAGTTCAATGAAAGGTTTCAAATGACATGGTATATATTTCCACCTATCATGAGGCCTCTTCCAAGCTTTATATTCCCCACTTATCTCAAGGCCAGTGGCACTAATGTGGTAGTAATGTTGCAGTCAATGGGAGGATTTAATCTATCAGATGCATATGAGATAGCTATTGAAGCTAAGAATAATTTGATACAAGGTAGTAAATTACCCCCAAGAGTTTCCATGCCTTTTTTGTCTCATAGTCTAGTTGAAGCTCCAATTATATCACAAATTCCCAATGCCAATGCCAAGTCTATAACCACTCCCAAGAAGGTGGATAATGTTATAGATAAAGATGAAATGATTTGGTCATTATAAGCTCAACTCAAAAAAACTTAATTACATGCATTTAATCCACCCAATCCCTAATATTATCATTTAAAAAGTTATAGACCTCCACCCTAATACAATTACCAAGGAAGAAGACAAGGTCAGTAAGGTTTTAATAGGTAGCCCAATGCCTATAATCCTAATTCCATTCCATCCACAAGTGCTATTGTTCTAGTCCATACTAACCTAGTTTAAGGAAAGGAAATTTTGGATCATTGGGGACAATCTCAAGGTTAGTTTGTGTATGATAGTAGAGGAGGTTGTAAAGCCTTAGTGACATAAGAAGGAGATACTCCTTGCCTCACATCAAAAGAATAAATTATCATGCAAAGGGATGCTCAGGGAGAGGGTAGTAGCCAAAGTACTAGTTTTATGAACTTTAAAGAGGAAGAAAACTATGTGAACAAGGTTTAAAAAGAACTTAAAGGATTTCCATTTATTACTTCTTATTGCCTTCACAACTTGAGAATCAGTTGATTGTTCCTAAGACTCTTCAAGAGTTGGAAGCTGATGTTGCCTTAGATGAGTTCCTTGAACATATTAAAGATGATACCACAAGAAGCTATGATGAAGATATTGTCATTGGAACACATATTAACCCTAGTGAATTGGTTTTTGAGCTTGAGGAATGAGCTGATGACATAGAGTAGAAAATTGAGGTTTTGGGAGAAGAACACTTCAATTGTAAGATAAGAAGAAGTAGACCTTGAGTGGATTGATGAATTTACATGCTTAATGGAAGATGATGATGATAAAATTGAAACACAAAATGAAGAATAAGCACTCATTATATAACATGGTGTTCCATAACAAATTGGTAAGAATGTTGATGAACTTCAAGTTCTTTCTATTGATCATGAAATGTTGGCATTTTGGGATGACCTTGAGAAATTTTTCTTGAGCTTGAATGATGCATATTCACTTCATGAAGAGCTTGAGAAATTTTTTAAAGATATTGTAGCTAAACCTATTTAAATTCATGAATCACCTTAACAAGAATAAAAGGTATCAATAAAGTTTAGAAGAACCTCTCCCATGAATCCAGCTACTATGACCATGAAAGTTTGATGGAGATCTTATCTTCCAAAATGAGCATAGTCTTGATGATGGAAAGCCACTTACAATAGAAGTTGAGGTTGAGTGTGAGGATCAAAATAAATATATAATAAATGAAAAATTACTTGAATCAAGGGATATGGTCTCCATTCAAACCAATCAAGAGGAATATGTTTCCATTGAACACATGTTCTTAGCTAAAGAACTAGATGAAACCAATGCAAGCACCACGGGAAGTGAACAAGGTGTAGAACAAAAAAGAACAAGTCCTAAGTGGAATATTGCACATTATTATATTACAATTCAATAAGATGGTATGAAAATATTTCCTTTTGATCCAAGAGGATTAATTATTTCTTTTTAGTTTGTACACATTAGATTGTGTTTGTTTTAGTTTGTCTTGTGTTTCCTAAGTGTTTCATTACACAAGTGTGTTTCCTTCATTTTGTTTGGAGTGTGTCTTGGATTTTGTGTGTGTGGGTCAAAAATCTTGTTTTAATTGATTAAAATGTATATTTAAGTCAATTTTAGTGCCCATATGTGTGACTCCATGCCCAATGGAAGGACAAGGCAACTGGTATTATGTATAGTTGGCATGCCACCCCTAGGAATCACCAAGAATGTTGACCAAATTTGAATTCTAGTCAAATTGGGTCAACCCATACTATTTCAAAAATTTTAAGAAGGTTTCATGTGTCCTATTGGGTCTCTTATTGTCATATATGTCTCACTTGTCCTTCCTCTAGTCCTTATTGAAGCCCATCCACCTTGTACTGACCTAGTCAACCAAAGTCAAAGTTGGTCAACCATGATAAAACTTAGTAAAAGTGAAAAAATGTGTTTAAAATGCTATAAGATGGTATTTTATATGTTTAAAGGTGTCTACAAGTCATAAATTGGCCACTTGCAAGGCTTTATGTGTAGAAAAGGTCATTTGGCCACTTTTCTAGCTCAATTAATGACTTGTACAGATATTGGAGTTAAAATATTTGTCACCAAAGTGGATATAAATATGAGGATGGTAAAATTATGTCAGGATCCATTAGATGTTAGTTTAAAAGTTAGTTATATATAGGAAATTGTATAATCTCCTTAAAAATATGCCATTTATAACACTTGTATGAACTTCTTGAGTTTACTTACAACTAAAAACGTGGGTGTTGTGAATATTAACCTCCCCACACCCATTTAAATACTTGGAGTGAATATATTTCATAAAAAAAATCTTTTGAAACTTTTTTTCTTTCATTTTCTCTTGGCAAGTAAAAAAGGGCCATTTTTAAGTGCTTGGCATGGCCCATACAAGTATCGTTGATAAGAGTAATTCTAGGGGTGTATATTAATTTGAGTGAAATTAATTTTCATAGTAATAAATTTTAATTTGGTGCCTCCTACTTTATGAACAAATGCTAACACTCCAAATAATTTTTTATGCATGTGCATCCATGAGGGGTCTCCTTTTGAGCCTATTTTAGATTTTATCACTTGGTTTTATTGGGTTTAATGTTTTAACATGTTTATAATTACCTACCCATAGGTTATATATTCTCATTATTATTTTTTTAAGGATCAATTACTTAGGAAATCCTCTTTTAGGCTTGTAGATGCTTTCAAACTAGTCCTTTCATACTTACAATTGTATCAGTCACTAGGAAGGAGATTTTACATGTTGGATGGAGGCATGCAATGTTTTTTTAAGAGTTTTAATCCATTAATATTCATTTGGAAGTGTTAGAACTAGTTTTCAACTCATAAAATGATAAAATAATGCTCTCAAAGCCATGCTTATCCTCACTATCAACCCTCATAGAGATATCTTCACCCAAAATTGCCATTGAAGGTGTTATGAAATTTATTTAAAGTGTTATTAATGAGGGTTGTTAAATTGAGGGATATCAAATGCACTAGAGGTGTTTGGAGAATCTCACCCTTACATATCCTTGCTCTTTCATGTTCTTGCCTACATATCACAGTCCATGAAGCTATATATAGGCTCCTAATGACATCATGGTGGAATATGTGGGGGTGTGATGAGACATTATTTTGAACCCTTACCTATTTATGAGAATCACAATAGGCTTGTTTAAAGTTTAAAATGGTTAATAGGCTATGAAAGCCACTATAAGAGGATGAAGATTGTTTTTGTCTCTCAGTCCCTAAAGGGACTAAACAAAGGTCCTTAAGGTTTTTAGAAATAGTGCATATTATAATCAAAGAGTCTTTAAATTCTATTAATTTATTGGTTTAGTATCCCTATCCACATACAATTCCTATTCCAATTTTTGGGCAAAAAGGATAAGAAGGATATGGTAATTGAGACCTTCAATGTTGCTAATGAACACACTAAAAACTTTTAGTGTTGTCTACAGGCACAATAGAAAGAATGGACATATTTTGACATTTTGAGATCTTCTTGAAGGGAAATACAAGAATGGATTAGAAAATTTAGCATGAGAAGACAAATTTAAATCATTAATATAATGATAATGGTAAGTTGTGATTGTGATGATCTCCTAACCCTATTCCCTATTCGTACAAGGGACTGAAAACAACCACCTACAACCAATTGCATGAGTGAGACAGGTAGTGACTTATATGGTTATATCTAAGTACTATAAAATAAGAAAAGGAATGTGGATATTTAATATGATTTTGTATCCTAAATTAGGATTGTTTTTCTTGATCTCAAACCTCATTATCACCTAAATGCATACCCATAAGCACCTATAGGTAGAGTATCCCATCACAGTTAG
This sequence comes from Torreya grandis, assembly GCA_037957365.1. Taxonomy (NCBI): domain Eukaryota; kingdom Viridiplantae; phylum Streptophyta; class Pinopsida; order Cupressales; family Taxaceae; genus Torreya; species Torreya grandis. Next base: position 2,194,073 of record JARHVA010000268.1, on the reverse strand, counting down.
CAAACAGTTACTTTGGGCATAAGGTTTAAAGATATGGTGACTGTTTCAAGGTGGATATAGGTAAAATGGATGAGAAGTGAACTTTGGATGCCCAATAAAATTTTAAACACCACATGACTAGGTGTATACCAAGCCAAATACACCTACAACAAGCCTAAGGTCCATAAAACATAATCAAGTCAAAATGATAAGAAGTGAGTTAAGGTTAATATTTACATGATGCTAATTCCACCCAAGGTTAATTGGTGAGTTAAAAATCCTATATAATTAAGATGGATATTTAAATAGGTGTGTTAAATATTTTGTTTAGGATTCAAATATCACCAAAACACCTACAACTAATGCAAGTATCTTAGTCCTAAAAGTAAGCTTGATCTTAAGATGAAAGGTATATTGGCAAGCTAATGGGAACTCACCCCTAACTGAATAGTGATAAATAAGATCAATATTTATGTTTATTTCTTCATATTACTCTTTTAAAGGACAAATTATATTACAAAAACCCATGAGAGGAGCCAAATAGCCTATAGTCAGTTGATTGACTGAGATAGTGAACAAAGGCAATGTTTTGGTAAATAAGGGCCTATAACACAATTAAAATGAATAAAAAACATGGAATGATGATCATAGGATAATATTATCACCTATTCACTATGATAAAAATCCTAATATATATGAATAGTGGAAACAAGGGTGTCTCTCAAGGGAAACATAGTCTATATTATGATGGCAAGCTTAGTAGTGCAAGGATAATAGAGAGCATATTTGAGGAGGTAGGGTGATAGGTGGGATTTAAAAATTAAATTAAATACTATTATATCATATATAAGTAATTTAAAATAAATATCAAAGTACAAGAGAGGTTTCCATAGAGCAACAATCAGTTCATTCCAAGTACCCTGCATAGTCTTGTACCTAGGAAGTTTGCCTAGGAAATATGTAAAATTTGGGGTATTATACTTGAAGATGAGGGATAATTTTTTTAAAAAATTTACCTTTGGGGTAAATTAATATTATATAATAATAAATTTTTTAGGTCTAACATTGGAGGTGTCCCTATTTTGTATCAGATAAGGGGAACTTTTTCCCTTACTTAGACCCAGCACTCCATGAAAATGGGTAAAATAGGTGAAAAAAATGCAAAGGGATCTAAAAGGATGATTTTTGTATCTATAAAACACATGGGGAGACATTAAAAATAAACCTATAAGGTTAGAGCACAAAAAGGGTACCCTACACAAGAAGGTTTGCAGTCATCAAGGTAAGGAAAGGAATAGGCATGATGGGTATTTCAATTTCTAGCCTTTGAAAAGCCTTGTAATGTTTTGGATCACCTCCATGGGGATAAATATGATTTGTTAAATATATATATATATATATATATATATATATATATTATTTCATGGTAAGTGTTAATAATAGTCACTTGGCTCAAAGGTGCAAGTAGACCCATTTGCAAGGTATGGACTAGTTTTAAAGAGGTAGTCATTTTCATTTTTAGATCTTAGAGAGTCATTATAATGATTTGAATAGGTAAATGGGGGTAAAATATAGGTGTTTTAGGTTTAATATATATAAAATAATTGAAAAAGGACCATTTTTTGGCTTGAGACACACAAACCCTTACAAAATACATGAAGATGACTCAAATGGTCATCTTGAAAAGCTCAGAACTTTCATGACCTTATGCATGGGACCTTGAAGTGTTTAGGGATTATGAATATGGTCCCTAAGATTCCTTTAGTATAATTTTTAAAGGATTACAATGTTTTTTCTTTATGAATTTTTTTTAAGAGTCCTAACCATAAGAAACCCTTGAAAACCCTATCTTATGACCTGATGTAAGAAATGAATTTAAAAGTGAATTAAAATGGATGAATTTGACCATGAGTGTAAAAGAGAATTTGTTGAAAAATTCATGAGGATTAGATACATTGATATAGATTATATGGAATCCATATAGGTCAAGAAAAAATCAAGTTTATTTGATAATTTCTTATGTTATATAGGTCCTAAAGATGATCATGTGATACCAATCACTTGTGAGGGTAGGATGTAGATATAACTATCCAAGAGATCTCATGATCAAATTATTTCCTCTTTCCACTTGTCAATAAGGTGTTTCATGACCTAAAGATGAATGATTGAGGAGTTACAATGTCACATGTGAGTAAGGTGCTAAGTTTGGGATGTGATCACGTGCAAATCAGTTTCATAACTCCTTTTACACCTCATTTCTATGCATTTTAATTGATTTTCACCTTTGGAGACTTGTCCTTATGCCTCTTGAACTTATCTCTTCTCTCTCCTCTTCTAATTTCTATAAATATGAGCCATTTTGGCCATTATAATGGATACCATAGCTATTTTGTCAAAGCCCTACTAGTATGACATTAAATTTTGTCTTTGAAAATTGAATACAAGTCTAATTCTGAGTTATGAACATTTTGTCTAAGTATGTGAGTGATGAATAGTGGAGTTAAGTGATAGTATCATACTTAATTCCTTTTATCCTCCATGTTTAAGTAAGAAATCTGATTTTAACAAGTCATGTGAAGTGTGTTGTACTAAACTCTTCTTCAAGAAAGCAATCACCTCTATGGTGTGCAATCTAGCCCTAGATCAATTATATTGTTGATTTTCCTATGTTTGGTACCTTCATATTAAATTAATTATGTTAGAGTCATTCAATGCCTAGAATTGGTCTTAAAAATCTTTTCTGCTTAGTAGTAGTGTGATAGTTTATGGGATATGTTTTGGTGTATCACCTCTTTAGTGTAGTTTCAATTTCATGTAAACTTCTAACCCTTTTCATGAATAAGCATTACATTAGGTGATAGGCACTTAAATATGAATCTAGGAAGATAGCTCTCATAATCTAGAGATTCATCTATCTTATAAGTTAACCCACAAATTGAGAGATGATTTAATGTTGCATCAAATTTTATGAACTTAATAGAGTATGCTAGGGTGCACAATTTGATGAAAAAAATACCCAGTAACTCAAAGGCATCTTATGAAATCATTTTGTGTGCCTATATAAATTATTGTTATGTGAGGGCATAAAAAATCTACCTAAAAACACTTTAATAAGTTTTTATAGTGTGTGTGTGTGTGTGTGTGTGTGTGTGTGTGTGTGTGTGTGTGTGTGTGTGTGTGTGTGTGTGTGTGTGTGTGTGTGTGTGTTTATATATATACTTTCCATTTATATATTGTATCTAAATGTAGATTTGTATAATTTAGGGAAATTCATTCCAATAAAATAACAATAGACTCGTCACAATAAATTGCACTTGATGGGTCTCCTACCATGGGTTTTGGATCACATCTAGGGGATCATAATAATTAGAAAAAAATCAATAATCCTCTATAAAACCATAGTACAATGAAAATTATAGAAGTTCAAATATGAAAATAGAAGTAAAATTATCATCACAAAACTTTGAAACTGATGGTAATGATTTAGAAATAATTATTATTAGGCTCTTGCATAATAAGTGGAGTTTCATCCACATTTATTAATATGTAACATTATTAATTGTTAGGAGAAACAAGTGGTGGTGGTATAATAGTAGTCATGCACATTGGAATAGATGGTGTCTTTCAAACATATATGTCCACTTAAAAATTTTATCATATTTATAAGCCTAAAATTATTGGTAGATTATATTTATTTAGCTTCATTGTGACAAAATCAATTTCTCCATTACAATCACCAAGACAAAACATGATCACCCACAACTAAGCTCCTTATCTAGTGAATACAGATGTCCCCTAATTGAAACCAAGGGAGTTGTAATTTTGAAGTAAAGATTATGCTAATGATTTAGAAATAATAGACTCTTGCATAATAAGTGGAGTTTCATCCACATTTGTTTAATATGTAACATAAGAAATTATCTAGTAAGGATTTGACTCCTTAATTTTTATCCCCCCCCCCCAAGGAATACCTTTGAGATAATTTAATTCACCAATTCAAATACCTATGAGGGAAAGTCATATTTCTTGAAATTACAAATGAATTTGACCCCAAAATGGTAATTAAAATAAGTGACACAAAATCATAACTAGTAACTCAAAGACCTCTTGGTAAAGGATTTTGTGAGCTTATCTAAATTATGGTTATATGAGGGAATAATTAGTCTACCTCAGAACACTTAAATAAGTCTATATATAATATTTCTATATATAGACTTTCTATTTATATATTGTATCTAAATATAGATTTGTATAATCTAAGGAATTTCATTCTAATAAAATCACAATGAAATTGTTGCAACAAATTACACTTGATGGGTATTTTACCATGGGTTTTGGATCACATCTAAGGGATCATCAGAATTAAAGAATGTTTTATAATCCACTACAAAACCATAGTACAATTATAGAATTTAAAATATGGAAATAGAAGTAAAATTTTCATCATGAAACTTTGGAATTGATGGTAATGATTTATAAACAATTAACAGTAGTCTCTTGCATAATAAGTGGAGTGTTGAGAGAAGGATTAATTCTAAAATGGGAGCAATTTTCACATTAAATCTTATGTTTTTGGTGTTTGACTCTAAAGTGGAGGCAAAGGTGGTGGATTTTTATGTGCATCTGGTGTTTTGAGTTGGTCTTGTTAAGAATATCCTTATTCATGATTTAACCCCTCTCCTAAATTTGCCTTTTTCTAGGTGCAATGGTTTAGGGGTTGTCTTAGCTTCTAGTTTTAGGGTGCTTGAGATGAAGTACATGATACTCCTAGGTTTTGTGTAAGATCTTCATAAGAAGGTAAACTCACTAGATACGAAGTTTAGGAAATTTATATCTCTCCCTTTGATAATGTAGCTCAAATTTCCAATTTTGGAGATGGTTTAGTTGAAAGTGTATCATCATGACCAATGACATGTGGAGGTGGTGCAAAAGTTGGTTAAATGGGTTCTTTGGGGTAAGGTGGCAGTGCCTCTAGTGTATAACAAAGCTTTGGTGGAGGATTTGGGTCTAAAACACTCATGTGGGAATTAATATCCCATTTCAATTAGGTTCAGACACCCTTGGAGGAATTGGGTCTTCATTTGGTGGCAATGCTCTAATGAAATAGGTAAAAGGTGAAGCTATAGAATCAATGAAGGATCTGAAAGGTAGTGGAAACAAAATCATCCACCTGATTGACATGGATGATGAAGTTCAAGCTAGTTTAAACTTCTAACATTGTTCCTTGTCCTTTTTATTTTTTTGGTGGTAGATTTATAATGTATGGGTTTTTTGTTGTATTTTTTTTACACCCCTATTTTTGTGGGGTTATTGGTGGGTGGATATTAATGGTATTAGTTTGTATATCTAGTTTTCTACTTGGCCTTTAGGCCAATTTTTTTTAAACTTTAATTTAGATCCCTAAAAAATAGGAGCCCCCCTCCCATGGGCCCCCCTGCTCATTCAAAATAGAAGCAACAAACCCCTCCATGGGATGCATACCTAATTGGATAGATGATATGGTTTTGACCCTTATTACAAGAAATGCAACAACAACTATATGAAGGGTGATCAAAGTTGAAAAGTCAAAAGAACTCAGAGCAAGTATGGAAATGATAAGTTTCAAAACTAAAATCCATGAATTAAATATCGAACATCTTCCAAAAGATCAATGGTACACCACTGAGTATACACATTCTAATCAGTGATACACAATGTAAAGAACATAATCCATTAGATCAAGAGTAAATAGAGTGCATTCATCTAGGTAAGGAAGATCCAATGGTGTAAGATGAAGGTGGACTTTTAAATAAAGCTAAAATAAATGTGGTGGTGACAAGTGTCACAATCATGAGGAGTATCATAAGATAGATAATGGCATTTGATCCCTTAGATCGATATCAATGACCCACATTGATCTATGTAAGTAAATCCAATGGTGTAAGTCAAAAAGGATTTTTTTAAAGGGCAATCATCACTTTTAACTATTAATGATCTAGATGCCATAGAGATGCCATGATGACACCACATAAGCAAGACATGATAGATTTGAATATTTAATGGAGATGTGAAATGCAAAGGTATAAATACTTGATCTAAACAAAATATAAGGCAAAAAACTCATAATTTAGACTCTTTTCCACCATTAGAGATATGCATAAACATTCAAAAAAGAACTAGAAAGTATGAGACCACTAATTCAACCCTGTAATCATTGTAATCAAGCCAAGGAGAGTTATATTATTTTTTGTGCAAGGATAATTTAATTTGGGAGTTGAATTGTAGTCCACTAGTGGGTAATTTGATGAAATTCACAACCATGGTAACTCAAATAGGTGTTTCCAAGGAGGATGTGGAGCTTTACTTGATCTCATATTAAATTATATAATATGTATTTTTAGTATATATTTTGTATAAATATTATATATTTTAATATAATATATATAAATATCATTTTAATATATTAAATATATCAGTTGCCTTCAATTCAACTTCACTACTCCCAAGGTGAATTTAAATTTATAAATAGGTGGGATTCCCCAACAAATTTGAAATTCAAATTTACATTGAAAAATAGGGTCTATATAATTTTCACACATTTTTAAGAGGAATAAAAACTATCAAACATGTCTGACTAGATGTATTTTTATTCCTATATATTCTTAGTTTTTTTTAACATACACTGTAGTGTGCCAATAGATCAAAATAGAGTAGGTTATAGAGTATCTGAAGCATTGACCATATTTATTACTATCATTTCTATAGATCCTTATTTTTAGGTATTTAATCTTAATAGTGTTCAATATATTTTTTTACTATATATAAAATGTGTGATTTATTTATGTTTTCTTGGCCCTTTTATTCATTTTTTAGAAATTTATGTTATGAAATTTTTAAGATTCTAATTACAGTAATATTTTTGGCCCTATTAGAGAATGCTCCACTATGATGTTAGTGATCCCTCTACTGAAGGAGTGTGCAAATGACTATTATTTGTGAAACTAGGGTTTTCAAATTGTAACTTAAAATTTTTATAAAACATTACAATAAATATAATTCTAAATACTCTACATGTATACACTTCAATAATTTTTTAATAAAAAATAGTAAAATTTTTAATAATGTGTGTCAAACTCAAGGAGGCCCTAGGTTGGCCTAGGTAGTAGTGAGCCCTACTATAAATCTTGGTACAAAAGGAAAAGAGGTTAAAGGAGTCAAGTGGGTTTATAAGACAAAAATGGGTAGAATCTAAGTCCAGTTTTAACTCAATATGAGTAGAATCCTTATTTAGTTTAAATTATATGGAAAATAGTCACACAATAGTTACTTTACACCTTTTTTGATCATCTTCATCATCTGATAAAAACTACCCAATTATGTAGATTTAGTTAATAAACCATGTAGTTAAAATGTCCTTCCTTCTAAATTAATAAGAATGAATAGTTACTCAAAATTCATCTCAATTGTGCATAAAGTGGTGAACCATTACAATCCATTTTTTTTATCTCCATCCATGATAATAGAAAACGTAAGATAATATAAAACAATGGCTAAAATAATGAAATAATGGAGATTACTAAGGTTGTTTAGTGCTTAATGTTATTGATTATTATTTATTTATTACTTATTATGTGTGGAAACCCAATAGGGACCCAAATGAAAATTTATAGGATGATTCAAGCTGACATTCTTTAATAATTATAATCAAATAATTTTAATAACTAATATATTTAATAATTTTAATTGTAAGAAATTATAGATAATCAGCGAAACCAACCAAAAGTACCAACTTATAACTTGAATACGACCCATTGATGTCTAGATACTCTTTCCACATAGAATATGGTAAGATTAACGACCAGATAATTTAAATAGAGTAATTATAGAATTGATCAATAATTAAATTTATATGTTTAATGCATGATATTAAATTAGATATGGTGAGATTTGCTTGACATGATTTACATGTTCATACAAATTAATACTTTAAGATAATTAATGTATTTTATGTTCCTGTTGGATGTCAAAATCTTATTTGAGTAGCCTCATTGATGGGAAAAATCTCTAATATTCACATCATAAGAAATAAATCCTTATTTAAGTACTTTTCGAGCATGTGAAATTAATGTGAGATTAATATGGTGATGTTTGAGCAATTAATCTTTTATGTAGGTCAATTAAAAGATCATGTTAAATTAATGTGATAGAGATTAAAATAGTGACATTATAATGATTCATATTGTGCTAAGGTGTCAATGATGGTATGTTTTAGAATTTAATAAAGGGTTCATTCTTGACTGGAATGCCATCATTTAAGAGTGACCTATTTTTTTGCATATAAATAGACTACAAACTATTTAACATATTTTGACATTAGTTTGAGTATCTAATTGTAAACACCAAAACATCAAATAAAATGACAGTCGAGTTTGAACTAAATTTGGCTTATTTGGGGATTGATATCAAAATACAAGTGAAGATCACCCTACCATAATAGTAGGGTTCTTTTGGATGCAATGAACATTCACTCCATGGGATTAATGGTGAATTTATTATTTCAAGGGATTGTATTTTATATTTATTAATTACTCTTTCAAGAAGTATATTTTTTCACATATGAAAAAGTATTAATTTTAAGGAAACTTTAATAATAGTCATGACATCATTGTGGAGCTAGAGATTCTACTATTGTAAATTTGGAAGCTAAAAAATTTGATGATGAAAATTGGATTTTAAAGCCTAACATGGAAAATTTGAAGCCTAGCATATAAAATTTGAAGCCCAACATGGAAAATTTGAATCACGACATGGAAAATTTGAAGCATGGAAAAAGGAAATTCTACTATTGTGAGTCTTGTGAACAACTATAGTTGTACAAGTTTACTATTATGAGTATTTTAAACAACTATATTTGTATAGGTTTATTCATTATAAATAAGTTGTAATAGTATTTTAGGTGAATTTAATATATGAAAATTCTATGTTTTATTTCTATAACTCTACCCTCCCCTATTTCATCTCTTCTTGCATGTTTGTTTAGATCATTTCCAACACTATTATTTAGTCTAGACTATCCCCATAGTCTCAATATTTTTTTTTACTTAGTCTTGTTGGTTACTTCCCACCTGGGCCTTCACATTATATATTTTTTTCCATAGAGAGAAATTAGACTTGGGAATTAGTTGACCTTTCAAAAGGAAAAGAGGTCAAAGGAGTCAAGTGGGTGCATAAGACAAAAATGGGTAGATTCCACCAGTTGTAATTCAATATGGGTAGACTCTTTATTTGGTTTAAATTCAATAGAAAATAGTCACATAATAATTACTTTGCACATTTTTTATCATCTTAATCATCTAGTGAAAATTAACCAATTATGTAGATTTAGCCAATAAACCATACAGTTCAAATGTCATTCCTTCTAAATAAATGAGAATGAATAATTACTCAAAATTCATCTCAATTGTGCATAAAGTATTGAGCCATTACAATCCAACTAAATGTTGGCCTCATTCATGATAATATAAAACATAAGATAATATAATAGATAGTCTCTCATAGATTTATACTATGGCATTTACCAGAACAATTGACTATACCCCCACCTGTATTTAGGATTTGAAATTCTGGAGTTGGGTAAATGAAATAGTTCAATTGAGTAGCTAAATTACTATTGATGAATTTGTGTGTACTCCTAGAGTAAATAAATATAATTGAATTTTATTAATTTAATAAATTGACCACCTTAATATTTGGAGCAGTTCTAATACCTAAAAGTGCATGATAGGAAATAGTAGGTTGAGAATATTTAGATTCATCCTCAGGTCCTTCCAAATTATTGATGTGTGTCTGTGTCAAGGATGTAATGTGAAAAACAAAATAAAATTTCTTAGATTTTAGGGACAACATTAATGTGGTAGTGACAACTTCATGCTTCATTTAGTTTTTCTAAAGAGATTGTGTGGTTACAACTTTACCACCTTATAGTCTATAAGCAAACCCTCCTATAGGGACAATAGGAATATGGTAGTGACACAATCTACCTAAATTTATTATGATGTAAATTGCTTTGTATTTGAAAATATAATCCCAAAATCTTAAACAAACAAATTGATATACACAATGAGCATTAATATAAAGTGATTAATGTTAAAAAAAGGTTCAAAAGGAAGGATTAAGGTAGGGTAGAACAAAAATTTCCCTTGAAACATTAAATACCAATAGATCTCCTTTGATTTATGTTAGCAACCTAAATAACCCTAGTTGAAATCAAACTGCTCAGATCTGATTCATATCTAGAAAAAAATTAAAATGATATAGGGATGTGGGATGCTTATATATATATATATATATATATATATATATAAATTTATGAATTCAAATTCATTATAATTCAAATTAAATGCTGATTTTCCATCAATTTTAGCTTTAAAACTAAAGTTTTCCACCTTTTGACACATGGCACATTCTAATTATTCTTGGGGGATATCTAAATGCATCTTAGTGTGATGAATTTTTTATATTATGTCAAGTGGAATATTTATATTAATGTTGATCTCTTGGATAGTATCCTCTAATTTTGGTTAGTTATGGGAGTGGCATCGGTTGTTATCATTGGTAATCAAAGCTGGCATCAGGGTTCTTACAAAATTAAAAGGTGCCATAATTAAATCAAATCCATTAAAAGGACCTTTGTAATAAACATGGAAGGTTTTAAAAGGACCCTATAGTTATATCCTAGGATATACCTTGAAATGAAATTCCAATTGTGTGCATGTTCAAAGTATCTCCTAAGAAAGAAAATTCTAATAGTGTGCATCAATGTTTTTGACAAATAAAAAGTTATCATGGTTATATATAATCCCTTACAAGGACCTTTGTAATCAATATATAAGGTATTCCATGGCCATTTTAGGTATCTCTTAGGATATACATTGAAATAAAATTCCAATCATGTGCATGTTCAAGGTATCTCCTAGGAGATATCTTGAAAGAAAATTCTAATAGTGTGCATGAGTGTTCTTTCTAAATAAAAAGTTGTCATGGTTATATCTAATAACTTGAAAGTAATTTTTAAATAAACATGGAATTATTATAATTCCCTTAGAGGTATCTCCTAGGAGATACCTCAAAATAAAATTCCAATCATGTGCATGTTCAAGGTCTCTCCTAGGAGATATCTCAAAATAAAATTCCAAAAGTGTTCATCAGTGTTCTTGCCAAATAAAAAGTTGTCATAATTATATATAATCCCTTGAAAGGAAAATTTTAATATAAAATTAAGTTATTATAATTCCCTTATATTTATCTCCTAGGATATACCTTGAAAGAAAATTCTAATCACATGCATGTTCAAGGTATCTCCCAGGAGATATCTTGAAAGAAAATTCCAATAGTGTGCATCAGTGTTCTTGCCAAATAAAAAGTTGTCATGGTTATATCTAAACCCTTTAAAGGAAATTTTAAATAAACATGAAATTTATTTTAATGCCCTTATAGGTATATCCTATGATATACCTTGAAATAGATTTTCAATCATGTGCATGTTCAAGGTATCTCCTATGAGATATCTCAAAAGAAAATTCCAATAGTGTGCATCAGTATTCTTGCCAAATAAAACATTTTCATGGTTATATATAGTCCCTTATAATTAAATTTTAAATCAACATATAAGGTATTATAATTCCCTTTGAGGTATCTCCTAGGTGATTCCTTTAAATAAAATTCCAATCATGTGCATGTTCAAGGTATCTCCTAAGAGATATCTCGAATGAAAATTATAATAGTGTGTATCAATGTTCTTGCCAAATAAAAAGTTTTCATGGTTATATATAATCCCTTGAAAGTAAATTTTAAATAAAAATGGAAGGCATTCCAAGGCCCTTCAATTTATCTCCTATGATATACCTTGAAATATAATTTCAATCATGTGCATATTCAAGGTATCTCCTAACAGAAATCTCAAAAGATCCAATAGTGTGCATCAGTTTTCTTGCCAAATAAAAAGTTTTCATGGTTATATTTAATCCCTTGAAAATACATTTTAAATCAAAATGGAAGGTATTCTAATGACCTTCAAGTTATCTCTTAGGATATACCTTGAAATAAACTTCCAATCATGTGCATGTTCAAGGTATCTCCTAGGAGATATCTTGAAAGAAAATTCTAATAATGTGCATCAGTGTTCTTTCCAAATAAAAATTTGTCATGGTTATATATAATAACCTAAAATAACCTTTTAAATCAAAATGGAAGGTATTCAAAGTCCCTTCAAGGTATCTCCTAGGAGATACATTTAACAAAGATTCTAATTGTGTGTATATTCAAGGTATCTTCTAGGAGATATCCTAGGAAATAAAATTCCAATAATGTGCATCAGTGTTTTTTCCAAATAAAAAGTTGTCATCATTATATCTAATCCCTTATGAGGAGCTTTGAAATAAACATGGAAGGTATTCCAAGGAACTTCAATTTATCTCTTAGGAGATACCTTTAAATCAAATTCCAATTATGTGCATGTTCAAGGTATCTCCTAGGAGATATCTCAAAAGAAAATTCCAATAGTGTGCATGAGTGTTCTTCTATAATCAACTGATTCTACAAATTATGCTCATTCAGACCATCACTAGAATATTCTAACTTCAATGATCATTTATCATGGCTTGAATTCAACATCCGTTTACCCATCAATTGATGTTCACAAATAATAATATATGGATCACAAATTCCCTAGGCTATTTCTTTCAAACCTTTTGTTGGATATTTGTTTCTAGGATTTATGCCTCATCCACTTTATTTGAAGGAATTTGTTTATGGATCTTTTGTATTATAAAAAAAGTCTATGGAAATTATTGTGGGATAATTGCCTAAAATAATTAAGTCTTCTTTTTTCCTTAGACAATTTATTGTGGAAAAAATGTTTGAAATAATTCATGTCTTTGGGAGTTTACTTTTGAATGGCATTTGTGACCCTTCAGGACTTTTGTTTTTCACCACTTCTTGAAGAAATAACCCTTCAATAAAATAATATCAGGCCCTTTGTTGAATAAATGACCCTTAAGGACTTTGTCTTGAGATAATTTCCCAAAAAATGACCCTTCAAGAAAATTGTATAGGACACTTTGCTTGAAAAAGACTCTTCAAACTTTTTATTTGGTCCACTTTGTCAAAGAATTATCCTTCATGAAAAGTGTTTTGGATTTTTGTCTAACTGAAATGACCTTTAGCATTTTTGATCTCTTTGTGAATTCCCTTTTTGACCCCTCCTCCTTTATCATCTACCTCATTCTCCATCATGGTGCAATCACCATTCACCCCGTCCCATATTGTCCCACCTTTTTCTCCTTCCACCCTTGCTCTCCATTCACTCACCTCTACAGGGATAAGGTCCACCACTCTGTAATAGTAGGTAACTATCCCATTCATATTACTATAAGGAATACCCTTCACAAAGGAGAGAATTCAAGTGATGAAGTAGTACCATTAGTAGATGGACTCAGCAAGGAAGAACCATGAGGCCCAAATAGAGAATAAAAGGGGAAAGTAGGATAGTGCAACTATGTAGACCCACATGTCATCATTTTATGATCCTTCATAATAATCCCTTATGATTTCTCATCTAGACCCTCAATTAGTCAAGCCCCAAGGATAGATGTAGCTAAGGGACTACACCATATAAGTTATTGGCCTCAATATTAGCTAGGCTAGACTCACTGATAGGGTTGAGATGATGGAAGAAATAAAAAAATATGTAACCATAGACTACATCAAGGTGACCTAATAACTAGAAAATACCAATCTGAAACTCAATAAGGGGAAGGCTACACTTGATCACCTTCATGTTGAGGCTAAGTAAAATGATGTGGAGCTCAATAAATAAAGGTCCAACCTTCAAATCTATGTCTCTAGTGAGATTTTTTAGGTGGAATCTAACCTTTGAATGGTTATAAAAACCAAGTTGTAGGAAAAAGAGACTGAACTAGTATTGACCCACTAATAGCTCTGAGATTCTAATTGGGATTTTTAATAATTGTAGTAGAAGGTAAAATAAGAATCCTTGATCAAGGACCAAAAAATTGAGAAACTAAAGAATGACCTTACCACCTATTTATAGGTCATGGAAATCTTCTCTATGGTCCAAAAACTATACAAATATTCCTAGGAGAGCATCAAGGATGAAACCACAATCCTGAAGCCATCCCTCACCTTTAGCATAGGCTCAAGAATCTAAGCTCATAGGTGAGCATATCCATTCATCAGGTCATCACCTTCATGGCTCCTAAGGTCCCAGATTTGAAGCTTTTCATCCAAAAGCTTTAGAGTGATTCAGATGAAACATTTCAAGTAGTATTGGGTGGTCAACTAAGGGTAGGTAGTAATAAAATTACATGAATTTCTATGATAAAACAAGCTATCCAAAAAGTGTAAGGCATTCATAAATTCCTTAGAATACGTAGGTGGTCCAAGATAGGTAGGATCACATTGAACAACTAGTCCAACTAGGACTCCCCTCCCCTTTCTTGGTAGATAAAAATTTCCTCCCTATGGATGAAGTCAAAATACTACTAGAACTAAAGTAGAATGACTAGGAAATTTTTGTGGCTCTTGATCGATCACCTAATGTCTCTGATGTGGAGAAGATATTGTAACCACTCACCTAGCTTGAATTCCAAATGCTAGAAATTGTTCAAGGTTTGGGAAACATCTCTATCAAGGAGATTATTTCTCTAAATAGAGCCTTCAAATCTATAAAAAATAAGACCAAACCTAAGTAGAAAGAGTGGATGCCTTTACATGTGGCTCTTCAAAAATTGTAGGTTCTCAATCATTCCTCCTATTTTAAAATTTTACTTCAACTATTTGTGTACTAGAGTTTTGGTTCTCATCCACAAATCGATGCCCTTGTGAGTCACCAAGAATTATGGATTGAAATAAATTTTATTGTTTTGGAGTAGTTCATATTTTAGTTTCATACTCACTTGGTGAAACTATCAACTCCTCACGACCTTCTGGTGGTTGTCTTTTTGGCCTCCCCTTTTTTCATGATCCCTTTTTGAATGTTTGCCTAAGTATCAACCTATGTCCACTTCTTCCACATGGTAGCCTATCACTCATCTAGCTTGAGGAATATCTCTTTTCACTCTAATAGAGTTCCCACCTGACATGTGACAACCCCATGCTCATAAAAACCATTTCTTTTTTGGTAAGATCTCTAAGCAATGCTATTGGCTAATCAGTAAATAAATAGGGCCCACTAAGTAGTTTACTTGGTGAATACATTTTCAACATGTGGCATCCCTACACTTAGCCTTACCAAAATAAGTACCTAAATTCCCTATAGAAGTTAATTTTCAACACACGTCACCCCCATGTTTATATATTAGTAGTTTTGGTTTGTGAAGATTTGGAGCAGTGCCATTACTATTTTCCTAATTAGTTATCCTAGCACCCATAAATGTAATATCATTATCTAAAATAATAGTAGGAGGAGTACCAAACCTTGTTAATGTGATCTCATATAAATGAAAATGAAAGGTATTTCAAGGCCCTTTGAGGTATCTCCTAGGAGGTACCTTGAAATAAAATTCTAATCATGTGCATGTTTAAGGTATCCCCTAGGAGATATCTCCAAAGAAAATTTCTAATAGTGTGCATCAAGGTTCTTGCCATATAAAAACTTGTCATGATTATATAAAATCCTTTTTCAAAGAAATTTTCAATCAACATGTAAAGTATTATAATGCCCTTTGATGTGTATCCTAGGAGATACATTGAAATAAAATTCCAATTGTGTGCATGTTCAAGGTATAAGAGATATCTCAAAAGAAAATTCCAATAGTGTGCATTAGTTTTCTTTCCAAATAAAAATTTATCATGGTTATATAAAATATTTTGCAAGGACCTTTGAAATTGAAATGGAAGGTATTCCAAGGCCCTTTGAGGTATCTCCTAGGAGATACCTTGAAAGAAAATTCCAATCATGTGCATATTCAAGGTATCTCCTAAGGGATATCTTGAAATAAAATTATAATCGTGTGTAACAGGGTTATTTTCAAATTAAAAGGTGTCATGGTTATATCAAATCCCTTTAAAATACCTTTTCAATCAACATAGAAGGTATTCCAAGGCCCTTCAAGGTATCTCATAGGAGATACCTATTTATGTGGGTTTTATGCACACTACAACCATAATGAGGTAGCCTCTAGCATGTTAAGATGTCAATGGAAGTAAACTCCACTCTAGGGCATGAACTATAGGTATGTAGTTTATTTCAACCTATCGATAGAATAGTGGTTAGGGCATGTAGATTATTGACAAGGTTTTTGGATGGAGGTGTGGTTATGATATGGGTAGTAAATCTCTATGTGAGTTGGTTAGGTGGTTGGTTGTTAATCTAAAGTGGATAGATATTTAAAATAAACTCAAAAAAGGAGGATAGGGTAAGGTAAAAAATAAAGATTATGTGGTTTTTAGGAACTCCTACCGTAGCTATTTTTTAAAAGGATAAGTGATCTAAAAACCTATGCCTGTTCCTAATAGTAATTGCACACACATAATCAAACATGGTTAAAAATTCTAAGGAGGTAGAGATGTAAGAAATTCAAAAGCCTTAGATAAAGGTTGTTTCCTTTAGGGTAGTTATTTCACACCCTTAATCAGTAGTTTATGGATCAATAAAGTGAAGTATCTGAGGTAGTTGTTTCACACACATTGAAAACTACTTCCAGGAAAGCACTCATGTAGAATCTAAATTATGAATCAATTTGAACTTGACTATTTTAACCAATATATTTACCAATCCTTGAGCAGTTTTTACACACCTACAGATTAGTATATCAATAAAAAAAAATCAAGAATTCATTCATAGATTTTTCATACTAATGATTATTAAAACACACAACCAAAGGAAATAAAAACTAATTACATATAAATTTGAAAGAAAATATGCAAACACATTTGCCGACAATTAAAAGTGATGTTGCTCTTATATTCAAAATTGTTTGACAAAAAAAACTATGTTGGGTTACAACTGTATATGTATATTTGGGGAAGGGATTGATTCATCCTCCAAGTCCATGCAAAGTGATTACAAGTGGTAGTTATAACATGTAGTTCTAATTATGGTCTAAAACTATATAAAAGAAAACTTATAGTTATTAATTAAATAAGTTGACCTTTCTAAAACCATGCAATGTATGCATGTGTACAAAATATAAAGACTAAAATTTTACAATAAAATTATCCAACTATAAATAAGTTCTAAATATGTTTTCTATTAAAAAATTATACATGCATGAAATCTTAGCCTATCAAGGCTTAGTCATATGAAGCACTACATGCACCTCGATTAGTGTGGTTGTTGAAGTGGCAGTTTTATAAGTTGATACATAACCATATGTCAAATTTTTCCTTGTTTTATTCTCCTCGTAAACTTTATGTGATGCATCATACTATTGTCATATAATATTCAAATTTATTGTGATGGTCGATGAATTCTTTTAACTTACCTAAGGTTCTTTACATGTTCATCCTTGGTTATCTAAAATTTATTCTTGAAAATTTTGACCTTGGTTACTTTATTTCAGGTCTTGCTCAATTTTGAATCTATCTCTTCAAGTCTTAAGGCTTGCAAACTCTATTTGAAGTTATCTACAACTTTTTGAATAAGTTTTTCAAAATTAATCCTATAGATTAGATTACTAGTGGC
This sequence comes from Torreya grandis, assembly GCA_037957365.1. NCBI lineage: Eukaryota > Viridiplantae > Streptophyta > Pinopsida > Cupressales > Taxaceae > Torreya > Torreya grandis. The sequence continues at coordinate 2,176,411 of JARHVA010000268.1, read as the reverse complement.
ATCCTTCACTTTAGATAATTTCAACTCATGTAAAATTTTCAGGACTTGGGCCTCATGCACTTGATACATAGGGACTAAATTCCTAACTAATTTTAGCCATTAATTTTCCTTTTATTACCTAATGATGACCAAATTAAAGACATTAGATACTTCTATCACTGTCATTAGGCTGAGATGATTGTACAAAAAGTTTCTTATGTATATAACTAACATATTTAATTTAGCATTTTCATCTCTCAAGGAATTAAACAATTGGTTTGTGTTGTTCATGTGAGGGTCCATTTTGGCCTTCATTAAATTCATGATTTCCATGAATTTTTAACATATATAAGTGGCTTTATGTACCTCACCTTCTATACTTTCAAGAATCTGTACCATATTTACTTGCTCCTTTAGTTTCTCCATCTCAACCTTTAGTGTCTACACTTCAGCCTCAAGATCCCATCAAGCTAAGTTTGTGCTTTCGTGGATAGAAAATATTGCATCCTTATGTACATGTTCTAGGTCTACAAGATTTTGAACATATGGAGACTACCCTAGATGCATATTCTACCTCTTTGTGAGAGAGAACACTTCTTATCTTTCCTCAAGGATGATTTTAGTACCTTTGTCATCTTCTAACTTCCTCTTCCTCACTCTCTAAATGTTTCTATATGGGGGATCAAATAGAGTGGACACTGAGGGAAGCTTAGTGATTTTGAAGCTTGGCATTTGGGAAGCCTTACTTCTCAAGTTAACTACCCATGGAGGCATTTAAAATTGAGATGGGTCAAAAGTTATGATAACAACCTCTTCCTCATCTTCTTATTAAACCCATTGTTTATTTTAGGGCCAAATAAGGATGTTGGATAGGGAATGCCATATAATTTTATACCAATCTACTCATTTAAATTGAGGGAGTGGGTGGACTATGATCACTTAGGGCTTAGCCTTCTTTCCTTTTCTATTACTTGCTACTATGGTTTATCCTATGGAAGAGGTGGATAGAAATGGAAGGTAAATTTGGTTGGAATGAACATGAAGTTGTGGGGTGGATAAAGTAGTATGTACCTTCCTAGTCACCTTCTTATTTTTGAGTGATTTTATAGTAGAAGTGCCAATCAGGATAGAGGAGGTAGATAGTGGAAGTGTGATGAAACTAGAAGCAAAGGGGTCAAAGGTAGTGGTGGTAATAGAGGGGTAAATAGAGGTAGAAGTAAGGACTTCCACCCAAGGTGATCTTATCACAAAAGAAATTAAAACTTGTCCAAAAATTAGTACAAAATATAAAGGAGAACTCACAAGAGGCTAGGTACATGGAGAAGTTGGTACTATGGGTCCTACTCAAAGGCTCATGGTCTTAGATACCTCTAATTCTACTTCTTCATCAGATCCTCCTTAATGTATTTGATTATTATAACCTCCCCCTCTTGAGATGTAGGAGTAAATCCTTGTGCTAGATAAACTATAAGACTCCCTATGGGAGTCCTAAGCTTCTTCTTATAAACCAAAGGAGTCTTCAGTTATGTGGGGGAGTCTTGGGGTGTTGATGATGCTACTTCTAATGTTACTTTCCCAACATATGTAAAAATATATACCTAGGGCCTACCAATAGATAACTGAGTGGTTCTCATAGTCAACTATTTTGGTGCTCTTCCTTCCTCATCATAATCTAAGCTAATGGGATCCCTTGCTTGTGATCCTCTATTAAAACTAGGCTCAAGAAGCCTAAGATATTTATTTATAGTGATTAGATTTAATGAGAGGGATTGAGATGAGGGACCTATTGGGTCCTTAGATTTCTCCTTGGATTATCTTCTCTAAAAATTAATATGCTCCCATCCCTTGTATAGAGCCTTCCTACTATCTAATTCTCTAGTAGTGATTAATGGATCATCTTGGATTATCCACAAATGATATTCTTTAATCCCAATGATCCTAGTTATCTCTAACAGATCCACATCAAATTTTTCACTAATAAATAAAAAATCATATCAATATGGGACATGGATGTAAGTAATGTTGAATCCCTATATGTGAGTTTGAACCTACCTATGAAGATCCCAATCTCTATGTGTAAGGATGGGGAATGTGTAACTTTTGCACTTGTTGCCCACTTACACAAAATGCTTCCCTATTGTATAAACCATTCTTCCAATTATCACATGGTGATCAAAGAATAAGGTTTTCTTATACATGTAAAAATCCTCCTTGACACTTCACCATAGTTGGAAAGTAATTTCATACTCTACCAACTTGTCTAGGACATACTTGGGAAGACACAAAGGATTTACCTTATTCTCCCAAATCATGATTACTATGACATTTGGGTAGAGGAAATAATCCCATTTTACATCCAAGTTATTTATAATATTAGGCTTGATTTTAGGCATAGATGAGCCATAAATAACTTATCATAATTGTGGATAAATACCTCTAATATCTTGACCATGTTTTTGGCATATGTGCATGAATTGATAATGGTTGTAAATCCTATTCTTTTCAAAATCCATGGCCAAAGTACATAATTCCATAAGATATTTATAATAGGTACCCATGACTACATCCATCAAATATGACATCATGTAGAAATTATTCAAAGGTATGGGACACTTGTCCTTGTGGATTATTTTCTCTCTCAAGCATAACCTTATTATTTGACCCAAGGCATATGCATCATCTTAGGTGAGCATCATATAAAATAATGGCACCTAGTCTAAATTGATAAAATGAATACTTGGAATACCATATAGATTATTGAGGAGAGCCATGCCAATGAAAATCCCCATTCTAAATTAGTCAATCAAAATATCTCATTTTGGCTTCTTCCCCTTCCATGTAATGGTCTAGTCTAGGATAGTGCCTTATCAATTAAACTCTCTTAATTAAACTACACCACTATGTGTTTATCAAAATAGGCATTGGGTATGCTCAAAGGTAAATACCTTTAGAAGTAAACTCCTAATATACATACAACCACTATGTCATTTCTTGAATGAAGTAGGAAAACATCTTGTGATATCATTCTTGAGAAAAATAAATCTTGTAGAAGGTCAATACATAGCATTACTTCTAGCTTGGAAGCAACAAAATGTAATCTTTGATGTTTGAATGCTAGTAGTTCCTTTATGGATAGTCTATCTATAAGTGTCATCTCATCTTCTAGTGAAAAAACATCCAAAAAATCAATGACATCCCATAATTCTAAATAGTTATGGTACATATCTATAAATATCATTGCATAAAACACTATATTTGTGAACTCTATGGAGTCCTTTATTGAATATGGGGATGATAGGTTTGTCCCTTTAAACACCCTTGATGAAGATTTCATTATGGATATATATGCATTGTGTTGCTTGAAGTCTTCTTCTTTAAGCTATGTATGTTATGCAAATAATTTGGCTCTAGATTAGTCATGGTTTTACTTGTAGTGTTATTGAGATAGCATCTAGGACTATTTATCATTGTAAGAAAGTAGGAGACTTCAAATTTTACCAATTTCAAGGGAAATGAAACATATACAATACAAATGATTATCTCCAATGTTAGTTTGAAAGCATTGATAGCTTCAATAGCTACGAATCACCTATATAGAATTTTGAATAGTAATTCATGTGACATAAATGCATAATGTTCACTTTGTTTTTATATATATTTATAATTCAAACTTTGTTAGCTCAAGTTGGTTGGGGTATTTTAATATATTGATGGGAAATATTTTCACTTTTGTTTTGGATATGTCAAAATTTACCAATTTCAAGGGAAAGACATCATCCATAATTCAAATAATTATGTTTGATGTTAGTTTTAAAATAATGATGGTTTCAATAGTTGTAAATCACCTATATGGGATTCTACATTGAATAACAGTTCATGCGACATAAATGTGCAAATTTCACTTTGTTTTTATATATACTTATAATTCAAACTTTGTTAGCTCAATTTGGTAGGGGTATTTTAATAGATTGATGGGAAATATTTTCACTTTTGTTTTGGCTAAGTATGGTAAGGCTAGTAGTGATCTTGGTAATAGGGAACTAGGGTGTATATCAAGAAAATGTGCTTTAGCAAGATGTCCATTAACTAATTCCTTCTGGGGAATTATTTAAAATAAAATGTCTACAATAATTTCCTCAAAGGGCTATTTCACTAGTCAAAATTTTTAAGACAATTATCTCAAAGGTCACTTTCACACAACTAAGGGTCATTCCAAAAGTCCCATTACACAAAGTCTAAAGGGTATGTGCCTTTAGATGCAAAGGGCCTACTTCATGGAAAAATACTTGAAGGGTCTACTCTATATGGTATTTTTAGTGGGGGAAAGGGATATGATAATTATCCCAAAGGGTAAGTAGTCATTCAAAAAGGGGTCGAAGGCCTAGGAAGACAAAATATTGAAGGGTAGTCTATGGCAAAGGGTTTTTTATGAATAATCCAAAGGGCACTTTTCATAAGGTGAAGAGACTAAGACAAATATATCAAAGGGTAGGGATAAATTTATAAAGGATAGGTCCCATAGGGTAAAGGGTCTAAGAAAAAAGTCCCAAAGGGTAAGTGGCCACTTCAAAATGTCTAAAAGGTCACTTTCAAAATGCCCAAAGGGTAGGTTCAAGGAGTCTGAAGGCAATGTGTCCTTCAAGGAAATTGTTTTAGGAGAATTTTTTTTGAATAAAATATTTATAACAATTCTCTTGAAGGGTCACTTCTCTTAGACAAAATGTCTAAAAAAATAGCTGAAGGGTTGGGACAAAAGTGATCAATTTGGAAAGGCCAAAGGGTAGGTTCATGAGGCAAAGGAATTCTATCAGGGGATTCATGTTGAAATTTTGTGGGTTCATGAGTGCATGCCACATGTCCTTGACTATTGAAAAATGAAGTCTTATTATGTCATAGGTACCCTTAAAGGTACTACAAGTCCCTTCAAACCTTTAAGGGTACACATACACATGTTTGAAAGGTATATCTTAAAAGACACCTTCAAACTTTTATGTCCATAATAGAGGTTCAAATCAAATATAGGATCCCAAAATATAAGAAGATAATTATTTTCCATAATTTTACACAAAACCCCCATTGTTCATTATCATTTTGTATTGTAATAAAATACATGGTTGAATATTGACTTAATTAGCTATTTTTATCTAAGTGACTATTCCACTCTGATGCATGTTTGAAATGTATCTCTTAGGAGATACCTTCAAATAATGATGAAGCAAGAATTGAAGTATGTAGTATATGATACTAAAAGCTATTATTTTTTTATATTGAAATAAACTATGTCATTTAAAAAAAATGTTATACATTACCTTTTTAAAAAATTTAGGTTTTAACATATCTCCATATTTATGTTCTAGTATAAATTTAGTTTTATCTCCTACATACAAGTATAAATTATATTCATCTTATAAATAACCTAATTAATAACTCTTCTCATGTCTTTTGCAAATGTCTAGGCTATAAAATCATACATTAATAACTTTCCATTGTGCAAAATATGATTCTCTCATAAATATTGGTAATGTTTGTGGTGAAGGAAGAATACACAAAGTGGTAGGTCCAGACGCTAAATCTCTGGAACCCATAAATCTCACTTCCACATGCCACAATGAGGAAATACCTATTGAATGTGTAAATGTTAATATGATTATATATTTTGATCCAATTCTACCACTTCCATCTCCTACAAATTTTGTGGACAATATGGGGGATGTAGTTGATATTTTTACTATATAAAGAACAAGAATGATGCAACACATCATAGATAAGTTTTCTATAGAAAATGACATGGAAAAAAGACAAAATAATTTGAGTTCAATTCTGCATATACAACCATTGCAAAAAGAAAACCCTCAGTTGGATTCCTTTTTTTGATATATCAATGATCCTACCACATTTCAAATCCCAAGGAAAAGGGTACATTTGTTGCACAAATGTATAGCTCTTTCAAATGATGAAAAGTTTACATGTGGTTATGTTGAATTTGCACAACTAGGAGAGATTTTTGGTTGAATTCTTATCCCAATGTTAGAAATGAATTGGGAATTTACATAAGGTAAGTTATACAACATTGTAAGACTTGAAGTATAGAGGTCACTAAAACACCTATAATTAGGTGGCCTTCCAACAAAATAGTGAACACTAAGACTTGTAGAGCAATCAATTTACCATACATGACACTAAAGGAGAAATAAATTGGAAATGTTTGGGATGTAGTGGATAGTTAAATCACTCCTTTCCTAAAATTCCTATCATAAGGGCATCCAAAACAATGAAATTGTACTTAAAAATACTTGATCCAAAAAAGAAATCAGCCAAACACTTCACTCAATGAAGTGGAATTTAATGAAAGCATAGATAGTGAGATTTTAAAAATGTATGAAGATAAATGTTGCACTAAAAAAAGTTTTTAGTTAGGATTATCATTTGAGATTATAAAATATGCAAAGATGAAGTTGCTTTATTCCACCAAAATAGATGGGAGGCAATATGTCTTGGATGCCCTTTCTTTTAGTTTGTTTAAGAAAAATAAAAACAAAACTAGCATTGATTTTTAGGGTACAGAGATCTATTTGGAAGCTTGGATTAAAATATATAGATTAGAGAGAAGTAGCTTTTTTACATTAAAATTTTTCATAGAAATGGGAAATAAAATGCATTTCATGTAGGGAAATATTGACAAAATACATAATAGAAGACAATGGTAGCTAAATATTTGTTGGACCAATTGGTGGATGATTTTACAAATGTTTCTCCATAGATAACATGCCAGGTAGATATAGACAGGTCATAAGAAAATGTTTGACATCTTCATCATGTTTGACTCAAGAATTTATGATGTGTCACACAATTCACACCTAAAAGATATGCAATATGAGCCAATATCCTAGAAATAATTAAATAACATGTGGAGAACTATTTTTCATGATGTGACCATTACCACATATGATGAATTCACTAGGTGCAAAACATACATCTTATTGACTCAACATAAATGATCTAGGTCCCTTTTTAGAGATCAAAAAGAGCATATCAATCAAGAATTTGTGATACACTCAAATCAAATACTTTCTATAAAATAAATATATTACACACATAAATAAATGTCAAAGAAATATCATAAAGAATGCCTTAGTGTCATTCAGGACAAGGTGTAATGTCAAAAAACATTTGTGTCAAGGACACTAACAAAAAAAAAGGAGTTATCAATAGAATATTAGAGTTGTTAATGGCAGGGATGGTCATGGTATAGGTAGATATGGGAATTTTTTTATCATACATTCTTTGAGGGTATAAATTTACTATCACCTCATGGAACAAGTGATTTAGGGATATAGAAATAACAATGCTAGATACTTATGGATCTTTACTATATAAACCTAGATCTTGAAAATATCCATTATATGATGCATTTTTGTCTAAAAACTACTACCCTGAATCCAAGAAATATAGATAAGAAGCACAATCAATTGGTGCCTTTAAGAACTTCCATCCATGTTATACCTTCAACTAGACAACTATTGTGGGGATAATAAGAACAAGTACTTCCATGCATAATTATATTTAAAAAATGTTGAACCTTATATGGAACTAATGTTACATTTATAAATTCATAAAATCATACTTTTTTATATAGGTATGTGTTGAAATATTTCTCTCTCCTTATCTAAAAAGGTATTTTCCTCGATGTCAAGGTTGGATTTATCCATATAGGACATACCCATGAGGACATCGATGGCACATTTGGAAACATATCTGAATGTATAAATAGGAAATATGTATGGAGTGTGGAAGAGATGATGGACACTTATAGGATGTGTGAAAATAAAACAAAACTTCATGCCATATTTGATTGAAGTGTTAGTGGATTTAAAAGAGTATGTTAATAGTTACCAGTTGAAGAGAAGAAATAAAATAGTAGGCTTGAAAAAAGGTCAATACTTTCTTCTATGCATGGAGTAAAAACACTATAAGAGATAGAAATTGGTCACCCCTAATTACATTATGGGGAATAAAATAAAATGATGAGCCAAATGTTCCATAAGGTAGTTTGAAAAAAAAAATCAAAGACTTGAAAAATAGAGAAATGTCTCAAGATTCCATTATTGAAAAAGACTGGGATAGAAGTATAAAAAAGAGTGAAAAATAAATTAAATATAACTTGAATAAGTATGTACAAAAATTCAATGAATTTTGTTGGAATAGTAATAATAAGTGGAGGGATCTAACATATTACTTCCAAGACATCCATGACATGATGAAAGAAGACATGTTCCCTTATGAAGTTGAGTACATTGGATATTTTTGGCCTAAAAATTATCACAACATACTCCTGCATAGAGATATGTACAAAATGGTTCAGGATAAGACCCTTGATTTTGTAGTGGAATCTATGCATACATATGTTGGTCTAAGAAGCAAAAGAACAAAAATTACATTTAATCCAGCTCAAGATGTGAAAATCAAAGATATGTTATTTGTTAGAAATGACGATTCTATAGGAGTGATCTACATAGTATGGGTTACTAGAGCTAAATTCAATATCAAGATACTAAAAAAAATGGGTATATATAATGAAGGTTCAATATAGCTTGGTTCATCTAGTTCATGCAGGGAAAAAAGATGTAGAAGAAGCAGAAATTTATTTAGGTTTCTTGGACAAGAAATGGAAGCCAAACCCAACTAGCAAATCTTTAACATCCATACTCATAGATAGTATCATCTATGCTTGGAAAATAAATAAAAATTAGAGAGGTCATACACTTGTTCTCACTAATTTTTTGAAAGGCATTGTAACAAACTATTTGAATGCATTGTCCCACTAGGCACTAAAAAAAATAATTATAAATGGATTGGGGAATTTGAAATGGTCTTTCCTTAATTTTGGAATGAGAAATATGAATGATTTTTCAAAATTTAGTCCATTTTTTGAGAATCTATATTATTTTATTATTTTATTTATTTATGTTTATTTCTAGTGGCACTTCACATTTTGGTTAGAAAATACACTTCAGCATTTGAGTTTTATATTTTCTACTATGATAATTTATTATTTTGATAACTATGCATCTTTTTAATAACATTTAATTGTTGGAACATCAACTTCACATTTTTTTGATTCAGAATGGTTTTTAGTTCTTATGTATTCCAAATAGCTAGAGCACATTTTATGAATCATAAAAATCTCTTCATATTTTTGGTTTTTCAAATTAAACTTCACATTTTCCATCCTTCAAAATGGTCTTCATAATTTTCGCATCTGATAATTTCCACTTTGGATTTTTGTGTTTTAAAAAATACAATTCAACATTCCCATGTATGCATAAAATTATTTGAGGTTTATGGCTCAGAATGTCCCCCTTGTGCATCAGTATTTGTTCTGTAGCAATTTTGTGTATCGATAAAAAAAATTATTTGGCTTTTTAGTTTTTCAAATTACACTTCATACAAGAACCCAAGATTGTGCCACATGGCACAATCCTAGCAACTTGGCTATGTGAAATAATGACCAGTCTAAACAAAAGTCCCAAACAATGAAAGTACTTGAGAATGTAACACATGTCACAATCTTGATAACTCAATTATGTGGGAGATTATATTAATAATATAATATTAGAACACCCATGATTGACACGTAAAATTTACAAAAATATGAGATAAACTTTGATGATTGTGAGGATGCCAATTGAATTAGATTAAATGGATATTTCACAATCTAATCACCTAATGACACATGGCATCCCAATCATCCCAGGTATTTTAAATCACATCTCACCTGAGCACCTAGTTGATGTATGGATTATTTTTCCTTAAGAAATAAACCACCAAGTATTATTATCTATAAATGGATAGTTTGTGAACTAGTTTAAATGGCCACATAATTTGGACTTATTACAAATATATAATATAGATGTCATTTATTTTTAATAAGTCCAATCAATTCTTGATGGAGTCTAATTTATTTATGATAATTTTCAACTACTAATTATTTATGATCATTTAAAATGATTTGGACTTATCAAAAATACATTAGATAGTGTGATTTATTTTTAATAAATCCAATTTAATTTCAATATAGTCTAATTTAATCTTGATATAATCTAATTTATTTCTGATAGTTTTTGAAAATTGGACTATCAATAAGTCCATATTATCTAAAATAGTCCTTATTACTTATTCAAGCTTCAGTGCATTCATTATTCCAACTTTGATTTTTTAATTCAAGTGGAAAACAAAAGGTTAGGTGAATTTTATTTGGAATATTTTAATTTGTTTCTTATATAAAAACATTATAAATGGATGAAGTATTTTTTAATTATTTCTTATAAAAACAATATATTGTAATTGATAGATCTATAGGAGACATAAGGAAAAAATTTAATATTTTTTCTTGATCATCCATCCTCATACACCTATAAAAGATGGAGAGTGAGGTATGGGTAGGTAGGAAACCAAACCCCCTCAGAAGGAAACTAAAATTTCATCTCCTTCTCTTCTTGTTTTCTCACTATTTTATTCGTGTACTCCTCATTTAGGCACATTTTTAGTGGTTACCGACATCTATTTTGGGGGAAGACATTTTTGGTTAAAATTGGTGAATTTTGGGCAAATCTAAGTGTTATGCCCCTTGACCCCACTGGATACTCTACCCTAGACCCCCACATCATGACACCTTATTCAGTACTTACAATGTACTTTCTTCTACTAGAGGGTGGGGTCTGATTTGACAAGTGGTTATATCCCTCATAAAAGCATTTTATATGTCTTGTTGAGATTTTTGGTAGAGTTTAACATCCTCATATTTCCCAATTTGATTTTTCACTTGTGGTGTCAAATAAATTGATTGCTTGCATTTGAATACATTATCAGCTGAGTTTGATGTCCATTTACTATGACATGTGTTGACACTTATGCAATGTTTTATCTTACCTATTTGGATGAATTTTTAGTTGAGTTTGACATCCATACATTTGAGCATGTTGCATTACTTGAAAACATAGGGGGTTCATTTTTTATTATCTTCAAGGGGTTATTTTAGGCCCTACTTTATCTCTTTTGCACACACTCATTTTTTATAACTTGTGTGCCATTTTGGTGTCATTTACATATATTTATATCACATTCTTGGATGCATTGTTAGTAGATCCTGATGTCCATTCACTAATCATATATCATCACTTATGTAGTGTTTTTCTCATTACACATTTTTAGTGTCTACTCTCAACCATGTTAGCTCCACTTGAGAGATTCTAGCTGATGATGAGAGTTTATTTTACACCAATGGAACTTCTTAGAAATACCATCTATGTTTCTTATCATGATTACATGGAACAATTTCTCAAAATCAATAATCATATTCCATTATTATATGGATAAATTCCTACTCCCATTGATCTTGTTTATTTTAATAAGTGGTATAATTCTTGTGGAAAGTTTCTTGGTACCTTATTATTACATGTTTCCATGGATTTTCATTTCCATGTGGAACATAAAAACTATCCCTACGTTGTTTGGATTATCCTACAATCTATTTTTGAAGATCCTACTAAGATCTATATCACTACTCCTCTTCTTATCATCTCTTCATAGACTATTGTACTCACTCCTACTACTATTTATAATGATGACACATTTTTGGTATACTTTAATCTTCCTTATGTCGATCCACCACTAAAATATGAGATTATGCATGACCTCAGATATCCCATTGTAGATTCTAATTTTGTCAATATTCAGGATGTTGCTCTTTTAGATCCTTAACAATATTATACTTTGAAGGACTATACTATTTCCAATGTGAGTACACCCACTAAGAGATTTGATGACTCATATGTCCCTATGAATATTCATATTGTATATATGTGTGCTTCATCTATAATATATTATTCAAATTTTATGGTTTTTGAGATAAACTCTCCTCTTCATATGGACATTCACCTAGTGAATTTTTTATGTCCTTATTCTAATAGGTTCATCTCAATGGCATTACATCTAGTTCTTGTGCATGATCTTTTCAAACCTATGACACACCTTGTTTTTGGACCTATTTAATATATATTCATAGTAATGAATTAATCCTCCTTTATGGATGGGTATAATTTTGGTACATGTCTCGTGTTCTTCATTAAGCAAAAGGAAAAAAACATAGTTTGATGTTAGTGAAGCTTATTCAGTCTTCAGATAGAAGATCTCATCAGTGACATTCATCATTTTTCAAGTTTTATTTTAAGTAGATTTAACATATTATATGGATAATTCTTATCTCTTCTCTTTATATGATCTATTTCTCTCACTTTTATATGTATTTCCAACTATGTCCCAACATCCTTCAAGCATGCACTATCTTTGGGGGGTGGGGGAGGGGGGGGGGGGGCGGAGTACTATGAGATTTCTCTTTTTCTCCACTTTATGAGAGTTTATTTATACATGGGTACATCATCATTCCTTATTTTTTGGATTCATTTATTTTACCCACCTAATTTTATTTATGGATGGGGTGGTAGTGTAGGGTATTTATTTTCCTTTTTTTAGGTTTATTCCTACACCCATATTCATTCATACACTTGAGTTATCTTGATTAGGTGTACTTATATCATAATATTCACTCTTTGATTATTCTACCATAGGAAATACATGTATATTATAAGACTTTGTGGAGGAGTTACTACTTTTCTCTCCTATTTTTACATCTCTTGGTGAGCTATTCTACATAGAGTGTTGTATCTTTGTGGCTACATACTTTTGCAATTATCTCATTTATGTGATTTTAATTACTTGAAACTTGTGTATGTTTTATGCATTTTTTATTTAGATAATCCATGTTTCAAATCACTCATGGAACTTATGAATTTGTTGATCAAATAATCTTGGCATAATCCCTAAAAATATGTAGATAAAATTCTCATTACTAGTATTCAAACTTCTTTGATTCTTAAATATAAATCTCAAAAAAATAATTGTTTTGAGATGTTTGATATAGGCATGATATATTATTTTATAGTCATGGTTTTATTTTAGGATAAAAACTCTACATTAATATCTCTATCTCAGTATGTACATAAAATTCTTGTTAAATTTAATATAATTGATTATAAGCCTATTTCTACACAAATTGAAGTTGGTTTTAAGCATGATCAAAAACCTATATGTGATAAATATAATCTTAGTTTATATAGATAATTAGTTGGAAGTTTGATTAATCTAACTATTATGAGACTATATATTTCATATAATGTAGGTGTTACTTCCATATTCACGTAAGATCCATATTTAGATCATTAGAAATTAACAAAAAATACCTAGATATATCAAATAAACTATTAATTTTGGCTTATATTATTCTTTAATTGATAGCACTAATTTATATGGTTATATGATGTTGACCATGTTGGTGATGTTATAGATCAAAAATCTACTTTTGGATATGTGTTTAAGTTTGGTGTAGGTGTTATTACTTAGAACATCAAAAATCAACCAACCATTTTTATCTCTTCTACAAAATAAAAGTATAAAAGTGATATGGAAGTTTCTAAATAAGAAATGTGGTTGTGAAGGTTTTTATAAAAACTCTATAGGGATGTTTATCATAGTATAACTCTTGTTTGTGACAATAAAAGTTATATAACTATGGAAAGAAATATGGTTCAACACCTATTTCAACCTTTTACATCTTAGGTTATGTAAATCTTATGTTGTTAAAGGGTTGAGAATAATAATAACTTAGAATGAAAATTATAAATAATTGATTTGACAAGCCTTTGCCAAAATATCAAGGATATAGAGAAAAAAACATTTAGCTAAAGTAAAAATAGTATTTATGTGGCTTAGGAGGTTGAAATAGGCTATATAAATAATTAGACACCTTTCATTCTATGACTGTAAATGAAATTTGGCTTCAACCAGTAACGTCCTTATGTGGATAGTAGTGTTATGTGGTGTTAGTATCTAATTATGGTTCTAGTGTCCCTCTTGGAGGAGATATATAAAACTTTTAGGAAAGTTACAAGATGTTTTAGGGGACCTTTAGGTGGTTATATGTATTTCATAAGCTTGTATGTGTCACTATTTTCATTGAATATATTTTTAAACCCTAATAAGTACCTACACACATAATGTGACAACCAAATCAAATGTAAAAGAAAGGGAAAAATTGGGTTGTGGGATATTATGATCATATGGAGTAGAACCCATGTTATCCTATATTTTACCTATATTAACCCCAATGATATTCGTCTTAAATCTCATGTAGTTATCCCTTAAGGAATGTACATAATCAATGTGCATAGTATGCTAGAATGAATTTCACTTAGACCCTTCTTTCATCAATCACACAATGTATAAATGTAATAACTGAGTAGTATGCATAGTGTTGAGCTATACTATTAATTAATTTTATGTAGTTATGTACCAAAATAGTAATTTTTATATGTAAAATGACTTGTGAGGTTGTTTATATAACACACTTTGATTTAAATGTAAGACCTTATTTATTGGCTAACAAGTCATAAAAGAGGGATAAAACATAATAGAAGGCTCAATGTAGGTTTAAGACCCAAAACATAAGTTAAAATGACCATTAAACACTAGATCAATAATTAGACACTAGCACCACATAGTGATATTATCTTAATAATGGTGTTAGTTTCCTATGGCCTAAAAATAGAGTTAAGACCATGTAAAATAGGCAAGGGCCCTTATGACTGGGAGTAGGTGACTTAACACCAATAAGAGTGTAACACATAGGGAAAATAAGACATAATAAAGATAAAAAAACTAAAATGACCATGCAAATAAGGGTTATATTCATCATTAAGACCTTTTACATGAGAAAAAGAATAAAAGACATAGTACTTATGGTTTCTTAACTAAATTAGGGTGTATACATTCTCCCCCATTTTATTCTATTAATGTAATGAAATTAAATTACTAGAGTAAAATAAAAAGAGGAATGCATACCTATGATTACCTGTGTGGATGTGTTCTTGACATGGCCCACTTCTTGGCTAGAGAAGTGAAATAGATCTAGAGTGAAATATGTGAAGAAGATCCATAATGTGGGTGTCCTCTATAGTAAACCTAAATAGTGAACTTAAATATGAGGAACAAAAACCTATTTTACCCCTCTTTCTTATGTGTACTAAATTTGAGTATGTAAACTAAACATGTGGAGAAATAAGGATTGCTTTCCACCACTCTCATGTGTGTACCAAATTTGAGTATCTAAATTGGATTTGGTGAAAAGCTATGGATCAACCACTATACATTATCATATGATCCAAATTATTGAAACCCTAGTGGCATCCTAGTGATGATGTGAGTGTAACCTAGAAATCTAAAAATAATGATCAAGGATGTGTGCTCTGTATCATGCCCCAATCCTGATATTTGAGTAATCTAGTTATGTATCTAAACATTTATATATCTGAGTCAACTTTATAATTGAGTAAACCTATAAATTTTATTTAAGATGTATATCTACATAAACCTATATATCTGAGACAAACTATATATCTACATAAACCTATATATCTAAGTCAAATTATATATCTATGTCAAAATTGTGTATCTAAATATCTATATCTGATTAGACATTATATCTAATTAAACTCATGTGTCTAAATATTTTTATTTTAATGAACCTATGTGTCTGAATATCTTTATTTTAGTGAATGTGTGTGTCTTAATATACGTGTCTAATTAAACCTATGTTTCTAAATATCTATATGTGAGTGAAATCGTGTGTCTAAATATATGAAGAAATCTATGTGTATTTTCCCCCTTTTTAGGTGAGAGAGTCAATAGTGAGGTAAGGGTGTCTAATCAAAAGTGGTAACTACCAAATGTGTCTATGTGAATTAGCAAGGGTGATGTTTGTTGTAAGTTGGAATATTTTGTTTATTGTGATGGAGTTGATTATTGATATTGGTAATGGTAAAGACATTTGGTCTATATTGATTTTACTATAATAATATCATTTTTAGAGTTAAATGTGATTAGTATATTAGTTTAACCAAATAGGGTGAGGTACATTGAGGTCAAGTCCCATGCTCAAGAAACAACTCACAAATCAGAGTTATAGTTCTTTAGATATCATATTGGAAAGAAGTTGGTATTAGTTAGTGAAATTAGCATGCAAGGTCAACCTTAGTAAGGTGGCATTTAATAAATGTGACATAAATAGATTATTTTGACAATTCATTTAAATCATTTGAGTTGATAGTTATTATTTATCTTGAGCTAAGTAGTATGCTGAAGAGATGAGGAATAACTTTGACACAGTATGAGGAGGTGGAGGCACTTATCTAGGTCAGGGAAGATGTTACCCTCGTGAGGATCACATACTTTTTCCTATTTGTATCACTTGTAGTAAATTTTTACTATTTTTGTTGGAAATTTGATGGTTTAGGGCCATTTTTGGAAATGTCACATTTCTATCCTGATATTAGTGATAGTGTCAAAGACATGGCACTAGTGTCCTAGATATGGTACTACTATCTTGTATGCAACACTAGTATCCAATATTACTAGATTGTGATTCTTGTTATTTCCGACTAGTGTTTGATGACTATTTTTTTCTATTGATCTTATATTTTATGTTGTTAATGCTAGATTTATTTATAATTTTGTAGGCTGATGAATGCATGAGAGAGTTCTAGAGTGGTCGAATGATTCAGACCTTATGTGGTTTTCCCATGATAGACATCAAGATGATTTTGGTAGAGAGAGTTGGTCTAAGTTATGTGGCATCCTTATATTCGATGCCCTAGGATAAATACATGATGACTGCACTATGTGAGAAGGGAGATGTAGAGACATGCATGTTCTAGTTACCTACAAGGGAGATGACTGTCACCCTAGAAGGTGTGTATGGGATCCTTCAATTACCTACTATTATGTAGAGAACCATATTATAGGTAGATACTAGTGATCAAGCTATACAATGATCAATTAGTTATTTTTCTACTATGTCTATAGGTGTTCATCATATAGGGAGCCACAATGATATATTATTGTCATTGATTATCACAATAGATGTTCTAAGATTGAAGAATTTCTTAATGATTTTATTGTCTTATTTTGTGGTTATATATGGGAGTGGGGTACCAATCTCCTATAGGATGCATGAGATATTTCAAGTCATATAGGAGAATGGTACTCTATATTCATGGATTTACACTATGGTATCCCACTTTTATTAATATTTATACCATTTTGTGCAAGAGATGCATGGAGGAGGTATTTCATCTTCCACACTATTACAATGTTAGGTATATGCACATATAATAGTGAGTAAACTGGCATTGCCTCTATGAGGTGATTGGTCCCACCCACATTCATTTTCAAAGAGGTGGATTAGGGTGACCTATGTACCTAAGAGGAACATGTTTTAGTTTTAGTAGGTGCTAAATAGGTTGACAAATAGATACATTATCTGGAGTCCTTACATGGGGTATGAGGGATGGCTTGAGGATGATGCTCAACTGAGATGGGTTCAAGTGAGTTTTTGGCTTCATTACCACTAGGTCAATGCATATGAGAGGTTCTAGTATGATTGGGTGACATAATAGTTTGATGTTACTTAAGATGTGCCCCTAGCTAATTAGTGTGGTTGAGGAGTTCTCAAGATCCATTAAGGCTAGGTAGTAGGCCTAGACCATTGACTGTAGATTTAGCCCTGATTTCTTTAATAGAGTGGAGTCTAGTGATTGACATACCAAATATAGATGATGTAGGATTTATTAATGCCTATATAACCTAGTGGAGTGATCATAGATGGGAACCTCTATTTCTAAGAGGTGGAATTAATGTAGAAGATGTACTATAGGTGGATCCCCTTAGAGATATCAATGGTAAGTTATTATTGTATATTTGTATATTCTATATATTTGGTTAGGAATCTGATGCATTATGTTGGAATGTATAAGTTCATGTGATGATGAGTATTGGGAAACTACCATTGAGTCTGTGCTCTATGTAATAACATGGCATATTTATGATTATTTCTTGAGGGCCATAGATGTTTCTAGTGTTTATGTACATTTTTTTAATCAATCTTCCATAACTACCATGGTGTATAGGTGAGTAAATGTGGATAGGGATGAGGCATGCATGAAGTTGTATAGATAGATAATGACTGCACTTAATTCTATGAGTAGGGAAAGTATATGGATATTGGATGATTACATACATCTATATTGATATCATGCAAAGTGTATATTAAATTTGGGTATGTTTCATGAGAGAGAGTAGACATAGTCATCAATAGATGTCACAGAGGGATAGTGGGGCCTCCAGTTCCTATATAGATATGTCTAAGAGTGAGAATGAAGGGGGTGGTCTAAGTGGCCATGTCCATATTATTGAATGATGTACAATATTTATATTAGAACTATGTTATGAGTTATATATGGATGTTTGGTTTTATATGGGCACTATGTATATTGATATCTTTATCTAGTTATATTTTACATGTTTACATATGTTTAATTGTTCTAATTGTGTTAAATGGTGATATTGGTATATGATATTTATCTAAGTAATGGTAATGAATTTTTTATCTAGTTCCAAATGTTTTTATAGACATGTGTATTAGACTAGGAATGCTAATTATTGGTATAGGTTCTTACAAGTGTTTCCTATGATATCTATGTGTAGATATTGTAGCTTTAGTATGCACTATATGAACTAGGATAGGATTGTGAATAAATGACCATACTACTCATGTTGTGTTGATGTCAAATTAGACTTTGGAACTAGTATTATGTGTGATACACTACTAGTGGCTAGTTGTGTAGAATCTATAGCAAAGAGCTTGATTGGGTATAATCTTAAAGCTATGATTTGAGCTTTTTGATCTATGAAAAATAACTTGATTGGTTTTTGGATGATGTTATGATGTCTATGATCTCTTTAAAATATATTGATTGGTGGTATAATTGAGACAATGATCTGATCTCTGTGATTGTTTCCAAATATCTTGATTGGTGTGAAAATTGAGACTATGCTCTGATCTCTATGATTGTTTCCAAATATCTTAATTATTGTGCAAACTAAGGCTATGGTTTTATCTCTATGATTATTTTCAAATATATTAATTGGTGTGAACTGAGGCTCTACTCTGATCTCTATGATTATTTATAAATATATTAAATAGAATTTGAACTAAGACTATGCTTTGAACTCTGTGAATTGGATACCGTATATGTTAAATTTATGGTTCATGAGATCACTCATAAATAGATGTCCTAGAAACCATGTAGATCATACAATGATTAACTAATGGATCATTAAATGGAACATCATGGGATAAATTTATCATAGATTAGTGTGATCTAAGAGGCTATGGAGACTAAGATCTTGATGCCCCTTGTGTGAATGTTATAATGCCTCAATTGACATATTGGTCAATTCAATCTTGGAGTACATAATAATTATTGTCTAAATGTCCATATATCTTATGAAAATTATAATATGGATTATTTTTTTACCTTGTGAAAATGGTGCGATGGATGATGATTATTAGGAGGAAGTATGATCATAGCCTTATTTAATAATGTAAACAAGATGTCATGAGCCCTATCCCTATCTGAAAAATGTATAACCCCTTTGTGTGTGTCATGTCATCTACTCACAATAGAAGGTGCTCTATGAAGTGGATATTTTACCTTATTGATTATTTTAATTAGTTGTTTATGTTCCCTTGGTTTTTTAATTTGGATTGGAGTAGGTTTTTTTACCATGTTAGATGACTATGACTATGAGAGATCTAAATCTAACTCTATCTCTGAATGTGTCTCAACTAGTCCCAACATTATCTCTAATCCTAGATATTTTTAACATAAATTTCTAAATGATTTGGATGTCTCATATGCTAATTTATCTTTAGTAGGAAGAATGAGTCCTCTATAAAAAAGGTATTGTACCACTAAATTTATCAGCTAGTAGATCGATTGAAGCATACATGTTTTTGATATTAGAATGTATCCATTTATTTTTTATGATCCACCCTAATTTAGTGAAATAAACCTCCTATATGTGAATCGAGGTCCCTATTAGAGGTATAATCACTATGGGGGTGAATTAGTGAGCCTATATAATCTAAATTTAATTTCAAACCTTTCAAAACTCTTAATCAATTACCATAAGCATTCATGAAGCTTACACATCATTAATATTAATGAAAAAGAGAGATAATGCAAGATCAAGCACATAACACATGACATATGTGGGAAACACTCTTGGGGGAGAAAACCATTATAAATTGAAATTGGAATATTATCATATAATAAAAATAACTAAGTAATACCAACTACAACTAATTAGTGAACTACCATCACTTATTTTTGTGATACTACAATCCCACAGGGAGCTACTACACCTATCTATCAAGCTACCACAAAAAATAGACATTTAAAAAGTTTCACCTTTCAATGAGGTTATAACCCCCTAGATGTTGAGAATCCTAAACAACACCTAAGAATATAACATCTCCTTGAACATTGATTTCCTACCAATCTGATGGATATATAATGTATATCATCTTTCTTCAACTCTACACACTCAATGCATCTAAATCCAACTTTTGGATCACTCTTCACTCCTCAACAAAAACTTTATCACCAAAAAAAAACATGACTAGATGGTCATACACGTAATCAACACTTTGATCTATATCTTAAATTAGCCACCAAGATCACATATACAACATCTATCCTTCACTCACACTCAAAGCATCCAAAACATTCTTTTGGATCACCCTAGATCTCTTTTCTCATCCTCAACCTAAAGGAGCAATATTATAACATAAAAAACATGACCCATAGGTTATAAACATAGTATTTAGTATTATTTGATCATTAATCCATCCACTAGGCACATAACCTCTCTTATTTCCTTCATACCAATGTTATCTATGCTCACTAAAGCCTCTCACAAGTCAAGAAACCATCACATTTAGTTTCACTATTTATATATAATTAATTATCATCACCATATTTATCAGTTAATAAACATTAATTAACCATTAATGCATATATAACATTAAGACAAAGCTTAATACTATCTACATAGGCCTCCCATAGAATTCATAGGTCACCCTTAAGTAGATACACCTTTCAATTAGGCCCTTGTAGTTCTTACAGGTCTTATGGAGACCTATTCACCCATTTAGCACTTCATCAAGAAAAAAAAGAACACATGACCACTTTAAAATAAATGGATTAACTCCTTATGTCCCCTTAGAAATCCTCAAATGATCACATTCAATTCTACTCACTTATGTGTATTCTCATATAACTCAAACACTAACCTAGTACATAGGAACATCATGAATAAATACACAATCAACTTATTAAGAAATTTTAATACTCAATATAGATTTATCACACATAAAAAATACACACATATCATCATTATGGAATCTTCAACACTCTCCAATAGCAAATACAACATGAAACATCAAAATAACATCAACACAAGCTCAATTATCCTTCTTAGGTTATTTTTAGAATATGGTCAAACACATAGTCAAATTTTTAGATCAATATATTTAACTTTACAAACACTCAAAACATATAATTAGGTTTAATATATTCATCTTTGAGTCTTATTCATATTTTATTTTTACAACACTAGCAAATTCTTCCTAGATCAAAAGTTATGGATAAAATACAAAGCACTACTTCTTCCTTTACATATTCAAATATTCAAATCCCAATAGTCATAGTTAAACTTTTAATACCTTGTCCTCATATCATTTTATAATGTATTATATTAAACATTCACCATAGATATTCCTTGAATTATCTTTACCTTTACCTTGTATTGCTCATTGTTAGATCTTCATCTTAACTATTTGACTTAATGTGCTCCATTGATCTCTTGTGCATAGCTCGGTCTTTATCTCTATTAAATATTTTATACCCTTAAATCCTCTTGATCAATACTCACAATTAATATGTATATGTAAGATCACCCATGAATTGTTGGATCTTCATTTGGTCCTGGTCTTTATCTCTTTAAAAATCAAGTATGGGAGCCATTGTAATATGTGTGTAAGGCCAAATTTGGACCTCAATAAAAAAAATTGTGCTTAGAGACATGATCTAAAATTTAGACCATATGATATCCTCACATAGGATAATCCAAACATATGTAAATTTTCTCCTATATCTTTTTTTTTTTGAAATATATAACTCCATTAATTTTCTCACACAATTTTTTTTGCCACAGAGCCAACTATGCCTAAAACTCCCTGGAAGGCTAACTTTGCACATACATATCTTTTGATTCACTTCATTGCATGACCTAAAACTTATATCATAATAAATAAGCAAAAAAAAAAAAAAAAAACTATGTGATCATGTAATTATTAAAATTCCACATGTGAAAAATATGACTATATCAAAATTCCTACTCATCTTTTCTTGCCACATGAAAATTTGAATAAGTATGGGAAAACACTATCAAACTGCTTGGGAGCCCAACTTTGCACTTGCATATATTTTATCACTCTTAGTTTCATGACCTAATATTTATCACATATGATATTTTCTCATAGGGGAATTTATCCATATATCAATATACTCCTGAAACATTAATATGTGTGAGATATGACATCACCAAACTACTTACTTGACTCTGTTTAAACATTAAAAAACACTATCAAAATGTTTGGAAGCCCAACTTTTCACACACATATCTTTGGCTACACTTAAACGCATGAATTAATACTTGGAACATATAAACTTAAGAATAATTTCATAACAACCATATGAACAACTCCCCCTAAATCATCCACATGTGGAAATTATGATGTCATCAAATTGCCTACTTAGATGTTTTGCCTTTAGACCCAAAATGTCTAGATAAAAACTATGAACTACTAGATGAATTCCAATTATAAACACAATAACGCAATTAATTATTGACCTTTGATATGACCTATTTAACAAGCTAAAAAATTTAGACTCATACCTAATCATCTCTAAATATTCAAACTCTAAAGATCAACCAAGCATCCTAGGATAAGCACATTGCACACTTTGTCATTGTCACTTTCAACTATCAAATAACTTCATCCACTCACTTAGACACTTCCATGACATCACTAAAAACTCTCCAACATTCCCTTGTTCTAAATATATTTCATGATAAAGACCTCTTATAACTCATCTTAAGTGTATAGTGAACAACTAGGGAGTGAATGATGAAACCACTCTATTGTCTGACCCCTCAGAGTCTGAGGAAATAATTGTAAGAGAATAAAATTTCTAATGACATGTACCATAGTTTTCCTATAATATTTGAGATGAAATTATGGATATCCATGTCCATTTAACTTTGGTAATGTTGGTATTTGTAAATTTTATGGCAACATTGAATTGAAAATTATACATGGATGGGATTATTATGGATGGCATTGGAATCCCCCCATGAGTGATATGCTTTACTTTATAATGTGATATGGTGTACTTGTTTTTGTAAAGTATACAACACATGAATCAAGGAGATTACCTATTTTGAAGGTATATTAACATCATCAAGAGGTTCATTTAATTATTTTAATTTGTATTTATCTTATCTATTGGTACATTGCATTAGGAACCTTTTTTTATGGAGGACTAGTTTTCTCTCCATAATATTTGGAGGTGTGATAACTTGGACCTGGTTAGAGGAAAATTATATATCACCCTCATTTAGGCTATGTTGAGATATAATTTATACTTTAGTAATGGGGGTTGAGTTAGATTCATTAGTATATCTTATTTTATTAGTTTGCAAATAATTATGACATGTTAATGGACTATAAGATACTTTATTATCATGTGAATGTAAGTGATGTAAAATATGAACATAAAAATAAGTTTGTGTGTGTTTTTCAAAATGTGACCTAGAATTTGTTTAAACAATAGAGATAGGTGAAGTAGGAGGAGAATAAGAAGGTGTAGACTCATTGTATTCTTCACCATAATAATGTTAATCATCATTATTCTAAGGCTCATCAAAATTAGAGCTTAATTAACTTGTAGAAGTAAGAGTAGAATTATCATTTTCATTCTCACTAAAAGAGAGAGTGAGAGAAGATTTTTAATTTTACTACTATGAAATCTATCATAAAGTGTGGGTGTAATGCAATTCATTTATCCTTTAGCTATGTGTGGAGTTCATGAATGATTATTACTTTTAATCTTAGAGTTAAGGGTAGAAGAAGTAATAATCATGTTTTTATTTCAAATATTATGACATCTAGAATAAGAGTTAGAGACATTTGCATTATCAATATGTTTAAAAGAATCATTTCATTTATCTTGGGATGTAAAATAAGGTGATAAAATAATTTTTTATGCCTTAGTTTGGGCATTGGTAAAATGTGTAATATCATTGGTACATACTTTTTAAAATTTAATTAACAAGGGTAAATAAGATGCATTGCTCTTGTCTAATTTACTTGAATCATGCAAAAGTGGATTTCATGTATTTCAATTATATTAATTTTAATTTGAATAAGGAGGTAGTGAAAATAGTTGAAAATATAGGATCACATTAGAATAAAGAACTACCAACAAGAGGTTCTTTTGGCATTATATTATTTGTTTGATTTTTTGGTGTAAGAGAAGAAGAAGAGGAAAGAGAAGAATATGTATATATTAGATCCTCATCAATGTTTTCATTATCATGTTCATATTAATCCTCATATCCATAATTACAACAATATTCATCATCATTATTATAAATTAAATAATTATCATGTTCTAATTTATAATCTTGAAAATTTATCCATTCATTATTATAATTATGATCAAAATTTATAAATTCATCAACTATGTGAGGGGTAGGAGGCTTATTAGATGCCATTTTAAACTTTCTAAATAAGACAATGTAACTAAATAATAAAAAACACATGAGGTAGAATATAATATAACATAAGTATATGTACAATTATGAGAAATAATTAACCTAATGTGTAGGAGAAATTAGGGTTGTAAGTAAAACCCTAATTGCTAGTATTTGGATGTATAGGGACTTGTTATGTGGATCTAGGGTTTGAATGAGGTTTGTTTCACAAAAAAATAAATTACATTAAATTAATGAAACCTTAATATAGGATTAATTATAATGAGCTAGGTTTTGCTAAAAATTAGGAGAAAATAAAAGTTTATAACCATAATTTAATGCATAAAAAATTGGAAGAAGGTAAACCCTAGGAAAAACTATGGATTTAAGTAATATTCGAAGTAGGAAAGGTTCTCCAAATTTTTTTACATTTTATAACTTAGGATATGTAAATCCTGTGTTGTTAAATGGATGAGTATAAAAATAAACTAAAATGAAAACTAGAAATAGTTGATTTGACAAAACTTTCCCAAAATAGTAAGGATATATAGAAAAAACATTTATCTAGAGTAAAATAGGTATTTATGTAGCTTAGTATGTTAAAATAGGCTAGATAATAGTCACACACCATTTGTTTTGTAACTATAGCTAAAACTTAGATTCAAATAGTAGTACTCTTATGTGGACATCACACCATGTTGTGCTAGTGTCAAATTATAATGGTAGTGTCCTTCTTGGAAGAGTTTTCTAAAAAAATTAGGGAAGCTATGGATATTTTAAGGGAATTGTAAGTGGTTCTATGTCTTTTAGAAGTTTTTCTATGTCACTATTTTCATTGAATATCTTCCAAAACCCTAATGAGTTTTTGCACACATAAAAAAACAACCAGACCAAATACAAAAGAAAGGGAAAAACTAGGTTGTGGGATATTATGATCACATAGAGTAGAAACCTTATTATCCTAGCCATTGCTTATATTATACCCAATAATAGGGGTCTAAGATTGCATGTAGTTCTCCATTAGAGAATGTGTATACTCAACATATATGATATGATAGAATGTGTTTTACTTAGGACCTTCTTTGATCAAGTATGAAATGTATAAATGTAATATTTTATTATTATACATAGAATTGAGTTATATTATTTAATGATTTTACATAATTATGTTCCAAAATAGTAAGTTTTAGATGTAAAATTCCTTGTGAGGCTCTTTATAAAATAAAATTTGATTTGAATGTAATACCTTGTTTTTTGGTTGACAAGTCATAAAAGAGGTATATAAACATAAGAGAAGGATAAATATATGTTTAGAACCCAAAACATTTCATAAAATGACCATCAAACACTAGAGTTATAATTAGACACTAGTGCCACGTGGTGATACTATCTTGATAATGGCACTAGTGTCTTCAGGCATAAAAATAGAGTTAAGAATAGGTAGGTTACCCTAGATATGATTTTTAAATACTAAAATATATTGAGTTGAACATTGGATTACCTATAGGCTTATGGGTTGACTATAATAGAGGAAAACCTCTACATTTATGGGATATCTCCCTAAATTGATCTTTGATATCTTATCACCTACACTACTTGTTTTATTAGATGAAAATGTATATAAGGAACATAAAAATTAACTAATATATTTAGGTGATACACTATAATTATCTACACTATAATACCATACACTTTGACTATGAAACATGACTCATAAAACTAGTCTCAACATCCTAAATTACCCTAACATAAGTATTTCAAACATGGGGGTGATATGCATTACACTACTCAAGGTGAGTGAATATGAGTTCATATTTTAGACACTAATTCAATTAATTACACTTGAAGATGGAAAAATACACCATATACACTTCATGTGACTTTTTAGAGTGAGAACTACTTGCATCAAACATGGGCGAGTAAAGAGAAAGCAAGGTTAAATGCTTATCACTTGGAATTCACTATGGACCACTTCACACACTTAGAAGAGAAGATTTTGAACTCAAAACCAGATATAAAATATTTATTTCCAATGAAAATATAGTATTTAAACCAATAGGGATTCTTGATACTAGGTGTGGATTATTCTACTAAAGACAAAATGGCTTGCATTTATATAGCATATGAGATATAAAGAGGAAGGGAATTGGAAAGTTAACAAGGAAAAGTTTCAAGATATGAGAACCAATATTATTATAGGATAATTAAATATTTAAAATAGGTATAGATTTTGTCATGGACAAGTGTCCATTATAATTGCATCCTTCTCTTTTAAGTTGGCATATGGTCCTCAAATTACATCACTAAAAAAATTGAAACTAAAATAAGAAGTCTTGACACATATGAACTATATTATGGAGGTTTGAAAAAATGTATGAAAATCATTATATACTTCCCTAATTTATATCCTCCCTCATGACACTTTTATTCACTATTTGTAGTCACTCATTAGTCTTCGAGGCCTCACTCTTCACATTTTTCATCAAATTGACTAGCAGTTGCTTAAGGAAATCCATGGAAGAGGTTTTAATACACCTATTAAATACATATTTTCATTTAAATCCATTATTTATGACTTAAAAAGATAAAAAAATAAACCTTTCATCTTCTCACTAGGTAGTCACTTCTCATTTTCACTATATGTCAAAGACTACCTATAGTAAACTATGTAGTAGAGATACTTTCATTCATATATGTGGTGATAAATGAATATATGTAGTTATAATAAGTCCCTATTTACCTTCTTCAATGACTCTAACCTATTCATTCTCTTCTATACCTATAAACCACCCAAAAACTTATAAAAACCCCTATGTTAGGCTTGTATGTACAAGTGAAGTATGAACCAAATGGGTGTCATGGATCCTTATAGAGTATTTCACAAGTCAAAAAAACTTTAGAGGACAAATTACCCCCTTGAATTGTATATTCTTTCATATTTTATCCATTGGATCTTGAACAAGGGTTTAAGGAGGGTTTTGAGCTATTTTTCTTCTTAATGATAATTCATAAAGGATAAATGACCAACATTATAACTATCTCCACAAATTTGGAGTTCATTACCTTCCTAAAATACCCATATCTCCTTTATTTACCATGTAATGTGTCCATATAGGTATGATCATTTGAAAATGGCCTCTTGAGCTTCCTTTTACATTTTATGTACTCTTAAAATGGTTTTTGGTCAAATTAACCACTCTATGTTATTCCTCTACAAATTTATGGTATTGATAAACCTTATACCTCCCATTTAAGTCTCTAAATGGAATTATAAATTCCATATGGTCATGGTATTATAAATAGATACCCTAATCGTTTAGGCCTAGTTTTAGGCCTAATATGCTCGACTATGTCTAATTTCCCATGACCACCTCTGAGTGGTTTCCAATGGCCATGAGTGATTATAAACATTTATATACCTTTGATATAAATTTTCACACCTTTATAAAAATCCTTTTGTTCCCCATTTCATCTTATCACCATTTACACACTATGCATGCAAATATCTTACTCCTAGAGTACCCTCAATCTGAGATAAAATAGAGGACATCTCCCCTATTTGATTGGAAAAATTTAAGTCATGGAAATATATATTAGGTATTTAAGATCATATTTACAAAATTACAAATTTATATCACCTCTAAAACTTTCTCAATATTACAAAACCTAAGACTAGTTTTATAATCCTAGTGACTGTTTGTAGGGTCTAGAGCTGACTATAGGTTAAGGTTAAAAACTTGGTATTTTCTCTATATTTTAATGTTAGTATCACCTTAAGATACCTTGGATAATTTTTAATAATGTTTACAAAGTTTCACCTACATTACACCTTTTACAACCTTTAAAGCCATCTCTCCATTTGCCTAAGACCAATCTACTGTATATGCCAAACTTAGTTGGTAATAGGTAGAAGTTATGAGACCCCTATAGGTTTTCATTTTGTGTGAGAATACTAAGTTGTATTATATTTATTATATTTGAGATAATTTGGTAATTTCCAAATTGAATGAACATCTATGTCTATAAATCCCTCAACTTTTGGTTTCTCACAAACAACTTTGTGGGTCTACAATGAAGTTGTAGATGCTCCATTTGGGAAACCATGGGGTTCTTATAGGTGTTCATTAGGGACTAAGTACTAGTCTTCACTAATTTGGTTCCATCTTGAAGTCACTAAGAACCTTCCATATTTTTTTAACTCTTATCATGCCTAGATACCATAGTCTCATTTATCACTATAGGTCACTACAAGTTGGGTTGTTGTTAGTCATCTCAACATAGTGATTTATATAGTGTTTTAGGTCAAAACCTATCTAAGTTAGAAACCACTCAAAAAACACTCTATCTTGATCAAATAACCACTTTTTGATTAAAATGTGACATCTAGACTTTGGATACTATATGGAAACTACTAGGCCTGTCTAGACCTTAAGACACTTTACCATAGAAAGACACAGTGTATGGGCAAAACTTGATTCAAAGAAATTAAGGTAAGTTGTCTCAATTAAAACCTTCCAAACTAGGAATAAGGATCTAAGTATACCTGCATATAATGGATTTACCATTGTCACAATCATGATTTTAATGATATCATACCTCAATGAAGGTTTCAAATGAATTCAAACATCTCCATTTCAACATTCCTTTGTCTGTTTTGAGTTGAACTTAAGGTACTACTAGGAACTGCCTATAGGTGCATGATATAAGACTATGTATATTGAATTGGTCTTCAAAATCAATATCTAAACTTTTGGATAAATAAATATTATTATTTTTAACTTAATAATCCTCTCAACACCTTTAAATATTCTTATTTCATCAACATAATTGGTCAGGGTTTAGCTCCATTTGACTATAGGTGACAGTCATAAATAAGTATGACTATGTGTATATTTTAGACCTTGCTCTTCTAACCATGGATAATAGAGACCAATATTTAAAAGGATAACTAATCATCATTCCATGAGAGTTTTAAAACAACATATCATGCTTTGATCTAAAATAATTTACAGATGGGTAAGCTCTACTACTATGAAAACAATTTCTACAGACTTCAATGGAGTCCTTTACTAGAAAGATGTGATAGTATTACTTATTCCTTGACCAAAAAATGTGAAAAGTATACTTATAATAATATTATTATTATGATCACACTCTTAAATATAATATGTAACACTTTTCTTGTTCATATCAATGCAAATAGATAAGGAAAACTGAGGTGTTGGGGATGTGCAAGTAAAAAAGAGTAACCAAACTTATTAGCAATGGTTCATGAAGCAAAAATTACCAAACCTATGACTATTTATATGAATTATAATTAAAAATTGAGTACTATCACCAACCAAAATAATTTTCTCTAATTCACCTAGTCCTATGCAAACCAAGTTGAAACTGATTAACCTTTTTAGGTTGTCCAAGAGAATGATGAGAGAAAGAGGTCAATTTTTATATTTTTGAGCCTTTGAATTTTGCCTAAGAATGGAATTGAATATTTCATATCTAAATAGACACTTTTTGAATTCTCCCACATGTTATAACTATTATACAGGCTATATAACTACCTAAAATTGCTTGAAACTACCTAATCTTCTCTTTTCCACATTGAACCTATAATTGTCAATTTAAAACCTCCATCTATGACATGAAATTGACATATGGGACATTATATATTATTTTTAAACACTTATCCTATTATATAAACTACACAACTCTTTGAAATGGCCAAAATGTGGCATAATTCAACATGAGACAAACTGTACAACTATGACTAAGAAGAAGACATATTATATGACCTTATTATTACCATAGGACACATTTTACACCATAGGGGGCCCTATGAAATTTTTTAACTACATAAGGGGTTGACCTAATTTGACTTGTGGTCAAGTTAGTCAACATTTTGATAATTTCCTAGGGGTATCAAGCTAGTTATACTAAAGAATAGTAGCCTTATCCTATCCATTGGGATATAGAGTCACATATACACTATAATTGACCCTAAATTACCTTTGAAAAGATACCAAACCACTCCAAACAATATAAAATAAACACACAAGATAACACACCAAAATAAAAACACTTGTGTTCTCAAGAACACTTAGGGAAAACACACATAACATAAGTAAATAACACCTATCCTAGTATATATAAGACCTCAAACACTTGAGGTGAATAAAAATCACCATTACTTCAACCAGGGTCAAATATAGTACCTATTGAATCATTATTGATACATGAAATAAATCCATCATGTGAAGCCTTATCAATAAACACTTGGTTATGGAGATATTCAAATGACTTAACCTCTTTGGATATTCTATTGACTAAAAGTCTACCACTTAGAATTCTCAAAAACATTCCATCTTGCCCTCCAAGAAGCTTGTTTGAAATTGCAACTTGTTAGATCCTATCATGTTTAATTAACATTTCACAAACTAAAATTTGGGAGTAATCAAAGTTTCCTCATATTTTCCTTCTTATTAAACATGATATACTTTTTGTATAGGACCATAAAGTTTCTCTTCCTACTATTCCATCATGTCTAGAAGTATTTCAACTTTAGACTAATGTTTAGACTATTCTTCAAACACTTAAATTTTTACTTTGGCTTCATTAGGCTCCTTAATGACTACAAATTATTTAAAAGTGGTAAGACATTCATCCTTACTCTTAATCGGACACTCTCTTTCATGCTTAGGAGATTCATCAACAAATTTACTATTAGATTCATGTTTCTCAGGAAGGGGATTTGACTTAGCTATTCAAATTCTTGAACTATGGCATAGAACTTCTACCATAGGTCATATTATTCTTCATGGATATCATATTCTTGGACTCATCCACATTATTTAATAAGAATGGAATTATCTTTATGATTATCCTAATCTATAATAATTTTAATAACATCATCGTCATGCATATAAACAAGGTAATTTCCCTCAATAACTTTTGGAAAATAATTGTCAATGCTTACTTCAAAAAATTTATCACCTTCCTTATGGATTATGTATGTTCCAAGGTCATTTTAATCAATTAAAGTGTATGGATCATGTCCACAGTGTCAAAAACATACTCATCTAGGAAAATATTAGAGATACCTTCAAGCTTAGATGATGCTCTATCATCCATAACATACTCTTCTTGATCATTGATGGTATAATTGAGATTAAATCTTGATTTTTCATTTCTAAATATGAAAATTATCCATTTGTTGAGCCCTAATAGTTACCTTTGTTCCATACATTGTCTTGAAGTTCAAGAGGGACCATTCATCTAAGATGTATCCTCTTATTTTTTCTATGAAATGCCTTGAAAGGTAGATAGTAAAGTGAGTAGGCAGATCAACCACTACTATATCTTAAAGGATTAGGAACCTTGGACAATCATGCAAGGAAAATATCAAACCTTTGACAAGACCTACTAACTTAGTTGGTGTCCCATAAATCTACATCACTCCCTTGCTATAT
The DNA here is from genome assembly GCA_037957365.1 of Torreya grandis. Lineage (NCBI taxonomy): Eukaryota > Viridiplantae > Streptophyta > Pinopsida > Cupressales > Taxaceae > Torreya > Torreya grandis. The sequence goes on along the minus strand of JARHVA010000268.1, from coordinate 2,144,132 downwards.
GTCTCATTTTTGAACCCAATTTATCTACCATAAGTTTGGGCATCACTGTGTTACTTTCACCACTATCCACAATACAATTTTGAATAAACTTGTCTCCCATAATGAAAGTGAGGTATAATGGTGAAATATTTCCAAATTTATAAGAGGGTTCAAGAATGTGAGTGGGAGAATTAGTGAGGGAAACATCATCATGTCTTGATGGCTAAGGACTGAGGTAGATTTGGAACAACTATTCTTGAAGAAGCTCCTTTTCATCACGCATGTGAATCACTTTACAAAGGGATATAGATGTTTTATCACTCTTCAAAGAATAAAAAATATTAAAATTATGAATTCTCACCTTTTATTGTATTATTTAAGGTAAAGAAGTGCCTTGAACTTGAGACAATGGAAGATTTTGGGTCATCCTTCCTACATTTTGAATTGAAATAGGTTCAAAATTTATAGGGACCATTACACTTACAATTACACCTTACTACCTTGTAGGAGGGTTACTTAAACTTGTGTCAACACCATGAACATCTCTAAAATCTTTACTTTTGGATATGATATTATCTATAACTAAAGTATCTGATTGAGGATAAATGTATCTTCCACTAGGAAGTTTGTAAGGTTCACTCTTTGGGGCTGCCATCATTCATTTACTTTTGATTTAATGTAATTATCATATTCTATTGATAATTGAGGGGTAAATCATTCTTAAAATACCAAATATTGTTCCCCACCTTCATTTATATCTATGTATTTTTGTTTCTTCCATTCCTCTCATAGGACCAAGTTACTATGAACTGGGACCATGGATCTTGTGTTTGGAATAGAGGTTGGGTTATATGCATTATATGGCCTATTGAAGTTAGGTTGTCCTTATCCCCTAACTTTACCATATTTCTAAGGTGGGAACCTATTTAATTGATGAGTATAAGGGTATGGATTTTGTTTAAATCCATACTATAAATGTAATTTTCTAACTTGAGCCTATAAGGCTTTGTACCTTGCATCTGAATCAATGGTATTTTCTACCTTTTTAGAGATAAATTTGGACTTGTTATTTTAATTTGGGATTGGAGAAACACTTATATTATTATTATACATATTGGGAAGAAGAGACATGGATAATTTTAGAGGGATTTTATTATCAGTTCTAATGGCTATGTCATAAGCTTTAGGTAAGTTGTAACCACCCATGTACTACAACATGATGGTTATGTCAATTTTAATAGCCATTATTATGTATGGAAAAAAATATTGTAGGTGATCTCATTGGAGGAGGTAGCCTATACCAATTTGTTTGAAATCTCTCATTGAATTCATGTATGGTATCTTTAGGACCTCTTTGAATCACATTGAGTTAATGATTGAGTGATGTGTGATGACTTTTATAATCAAACCTTGAGGTCAAAAACTCCCCAAAATCATCTCAAGTAGTTATATCTCCTCCCAAAAATGTCTTATACATATCAAGGACATTCCCTTTAAGAGACATGGAAAGTAACTTGATGGCAATGTTAGCTTTAGTGACATTATGAAAGATAAAAAAGTTAGAAATGTACCTAATATGATCACTTAGGGTGACATAACCTTACCCATTAAAAGTGGGAGCACTCTTAGTAGCATTAGGAGGTATATCATCATATGCATCGAGGTGGATAGTATTTTTAGTGTTAAAGGCTAGGAAGGCATGCTATATATCCATGTTTTCCTAAAGTTAATCTTCACTCTCTTGATATTCTTGGCTTTCAAAGTCTTCTTGATCTTCAAATTTCAAGATAGGTTGAGGGTGTTGAAATTCAAGATGAAATTTAGGTTGAAGGAGTGGGTTTATGGGTTTTTACCTCTAATAGTAGTTGACCTAGTAAGGACCATGAGGTATGAATAAAAAAATGATAAAAACTGGTCTATAACTAGATTTTACCTTGAATGGAGTTTTCAAATATTGAGTAGAGCACTATTTTTAGCTTTGATGTTTTCAAGTCCAACATTCACCTTGATAAGATGTACTTGAGACAATAGTCCCACCAGGCATTCCAAAACTATTGTCACTCAATCTTTCACCCTAGAGATGGTTTTTCAAGCCTAATCTATATTTATTGTAACATTTAATTACTTCTAGGCTTGTGGGTTGCCTATAGTAGAGCTAAACCTCTAGGTTTAAGGTCTAACTCTCTAGATTGTTCCGTGATAGATTATCACCTACACTACTTATTATCTTGGATGAAAATGGATAGAAGGAACATTAAAATAGGCTACTATAATGAGGTGATGCACTATAATTGCATCCACTAGACTACCATACACTTGTACTATGAAAAATTACTCATAACACTAGTCTCAACATCCTAAATTGCTCTAACATAAATATTTCAAACATGGAAGTGATATGCATTTCACTACTCAAGATAATTTAACATGAGGTTAGAATATAGACACTAAATCTAATCCTTACACTTGAAGATATAAAAATACACTAGCTACAATTCATGTGACTTGTTAGAGTGAGAACTGCTTGCATCAAACATGGAAGAGTAAAGAGAAGGCAAGGATATATACTTATCACTTGACATTCACTATGCACCAATTTACACACTTAGACAAGAAGATTATGAACTAAAAACCATATTTAAAATCTTTATTTAAAATGAAAAAAAATATTCAAACCAAAAAATATTTTCCATACCAAATGTGGATTCTTCTACAAAAGCTAAAATGGTTTGCATTTATAGAACATATGAGAAGAGAGAGAAGAAAGGAAGTGGAAATGTCATAAATAAAAGTGTCAACCTATGAGAACTAGTTACATTATAGGATAATTAAGTGTGAAAAAAATTATATACTTTATCATGGACAAGTGTCCATTAGAATTGCATCATTCTCCTTCAAGTTGGCATAGCATCCTTAACTAGCCCTCTTGAAAATTGCCTTCATGATGAAGCATCACTTGACCACTTAAAAATATACTATGAAATCTTGAAATAGATGTAATATCTTAGGGAGGTTTCAAATAAGGGGTGATAGTAATTAGATACTTTCCTAACTAATAACCTCCCTCATGACACTTGTATTCTCTCATTAGTAATATAAGCCTCACTCTTCACATTTATCATCAAAGTGACTAGAAGTTTCTTAAGGAAATAAATTTAAGAGATGTTATGACACGTAATTAATACCTATTTTCCTTCCACTCCATTAGTTAGACATTAAAAATATATAAAAACAAACCTTTTATCTTCTCACTAAGCAGACACTTCTCATTTTCACTATATGTCCAAGACTACCTCTGGTGAACTGTGTAGCATTGATACTTTCATGAAAATATATGGTGATAAATGAATTAATAGAGTTATAATAAGTCCCTATTGACATCATTCAATGAATCTCACCTATTCATTCTCTTTTGTATTTACAAAACACCCAAAAATGTATAGAAAATATTGTGTTAGGCTTGTACATACAAGTGATAAAATAGACCAAATGGTTATCATGGAGATTTAGAGAGTATTCCATAGGTCTAAAACACTTTCAAGGATAAATTGTCCCCATTTAGTGCATATTATTTCTTATTTTTTATAGCAAGTCTTATATAAGGATTTAAAGAGGGTTCTGAGTTGTTTCACTTCTTAGTGATAGTTCATAAAGGTTAAACATTCAAAATTATAAATAATTACATAAATTTGGAGTTCATAACCTTAATAAAATAAAAATTTATCTTTTAGGTTCCATGTAATGTTTTTGTATAGGTATGGGCATTTGAAAATGACTCTCAGTATTTCTCTTGCATTCTAGGTACCCTTGAGATGGTTTTAGGTCAAATTGACCACTATGTGTTATTCCTCTACAAAATTATGGTCCTAATAAAAATTATACCTCCAATTTAAGTCTATAAATATAATTTTAAATTCCATATGGTGATGTAAATATAAATAGACACCCTGAGGTTTTAGGCCTAGTTATAGGCCTAATAGGCCTAACTGTGTCTGATTCCCCAATACCACCTATGAATGGTTTCCAGTGGTTGTGATTGATTTCAAAACTTTTTATACCTTAAATAAAAATATTAAAATGATTTTTAAATGTTTATTTTCCCCCTTTCACGTTATCACCATTTATACACTATGCATTCAGCTATCTTACTCATGGAGTGCCCTCTATCTAAGAGAAAATAGTAGACATATCCCCTATTTACTTGGACAAAATGAAATCATGGAATGATATATTATGTATTTAATATAATATTTAAAAATTTACAAATATAGATCACCTATATAACTTTATTAACATTCAAAAACCTAAGACTAGCTTTTCAATCCTAGTGACTATCTGCAGGGTCTAGAACTAACTATAAGTTAAGGATAGAGACCTAAAATTTACTCTATCTTTGCATATTGAGATCACTTGAATATTATTTGGAAAATTTTGAATAATTTTTCACCTACCTTACACATTTTCCAACCTTTCAAACCATCTCTCCATTTGCTTAGGACCAGTTTATTATTTGTGTCAAACTATAGGTGGCAATAGGTAAAAGTTATGAGACCCCTGTAGGTGTTCATTTGTGTGAGAATACTAAGTTGTATTATATTTATTCTCTATAATATCATTTTTTAATTTAAAAATTTAATGAAAATCTATGTCTTCAAATCTCTCAACTTATTATTTCTCACCATCAACTTTATGGGTCTATAGTCAGATTGTAGATGTCCTATTTGAGAGACCATGGGGTTCCTGTAGGTGTTCACTAGGGCCTAAGTAATATTATTATATCCCTTAGTTATATATTTAATTCACTAAGACCATTTCATAATTTTTTTAACTATTATTATGTCTAGATACCATAGTCTTACTCACCACTATAGGTCACTGTAAGTTGGGTTGCTCTTAGTCATCTCAACACAATGCTTTACTAAGTGTTTTACGTCAAAACTTGTCTAAGATAGAAACCACTCAAAAACCAATCTCTCTTAATTAAAAAACCAATTTATTTTTTTCAAATGTGACCTCTATACTTGGGTACATAATGTAAACTACTAGTCCTATCTAGACCTCAAGACACTTCAGCATGGAAAGACCTAGTGTACAGGTAAAACTTGATTTGAAGAAGTTAAGGTAAGTTGTCTCAATTGCAACCTTAAAAAATGGAAACATAGATCTACTTTTGTCTACATATAATGTATTTAACATTTTAAAAATTATGTTTTCTATGTTCTTGGACCTTATTCAATGTTTCAAATTAGTTCAAACATCTCCATTTCAACACTCCTCTACCTCTTTTGAGTTAAACTCAGGCCACTATTAGAGACTGCTTATAGGTGCTTCATATCAAACTATGTATATTTAGTTAGTATTCAAAACTAATCTCTAACCTTTTGGATATATAATTCCTATTTTTTCATTTAATAATCCTCTCAACACCTTGAAATCTTATTTTTTCATCAACATGACTAGTTAGGGTTTAGATTCATTTGATTATAGGTGCCAGTCACAAAGAGGTCTGATTATGTATATATTTTAGGCATTGCACTTATAATCATGGCTACTTGAGAATAATATTTCAAAGGATAACTGATAATAATAACATGATAGGTTGAAAATAACATATCACCCTTTGATATAAAATAACTTACAGAAGGGTAATCTCTGTTATTGTGAAAATAATGTTTGCAGACTTTAATGGAGGCCTTTAATAGCAAGATGAGATAGTATTACTTATTCCTTGAACTTCACATGGGAAAATAAGATAAATAATAATATGATAAGTATGTTCACACTATTAAATATCATGTTTAAGACTTGGATTGTTCATATCAATGCAAATGAAGAAGGAAAGCTAAGGTGTTTGGGATGTGGAAGTAGAAAAGAGTAACCAACTTTCTTAGTAATGGTTCATGAATTAAAAAAAACATGTGAATATCTCCATTAATTTTAATTAAAAATGGAGTAATATCATCCACCAAAATCATTTTCCTTAACTCACCTCCTCCTATTTGTACCATGTTGAAATTAAATGAATTTTTTAGCTTATCGAAGAGAGCAATGAGAGAGAGAGGTTGGTTTTTTCCATTTTTGATCCTATAAAATCTAAATGATCATGGAATTAAACATTTTTTTTCTAAAGAGACAATTTTTTAAGTCTCCCACATTCCATAACTATTATACAAGCCATATAACTACCTAAAATTACCTAAAACTACCAAATATTCTCATTTCCACATTGAATCTATAATTATCAATTTAAAATTTCCATTTATGACATGCACCTAACATATGATATGTTTTTTATTATTTTTAAACACTTTTCCTCTTTTATAAACCACAATTCTTCCAAATGGCTAAAATGTGGCATAATTCAACATGATACAAACTATACAATTTTGACCAAGACCAACACATATTATATGACCTCATTAAGACTATGGGACACATTTTACACCCTAGAAGACCCTATGACCAATTTAAAATACATATGGGGTCAACCTAATTTGACTTATGGTCAAATTAGTCAACATTTTGGTGATTTACTAGGGGTAGCAAGCCAACTATGCTAAATACTAGTATCCTTCTCATATCCATTCAGATATAGAGTCACCTATACATTATAAACTAAATTTTATTCGAAAAGACACCAAAATAAACCAACAAATAGAAAACAAACTCATAATACAACACACCAAAACAAAAAACAAGTGTGTTATCAAGAACACTTAGTGAAAACTCACACAACATAATCAATACACACCTATCCTAGTATATACAAGACCTAAAACACTTGAGGTGAAGAAAAATCACCATTACTTAAACTAGGGTCAAATATAGCAACTCTTTCATCATTATTTATCCATAAAATCAATCCATCATGTGAATCATACTTATCAATAAATACTTGCTTATAAATAGTCAAATTACTTAACCTCTTTGGATATTTTTTTGATTTCAAGTGTTCCACTTAGAGTTCTTAATAATAATTCATCTTACCCTCCAATAAGTTTGCAACTATAACTTGATTGGCTCTTATCATGTTCAATTGACACTTCTCAAAATAGAACTTGGGAGTCATCAAAGTTAACTTAACTTTAACTTCTTTTTGAACATGATATACTCAATGTATAGGACCATCAAGTTTTTCTTCCTATTGTTCCATCATGTTTGAAAGTAGTTCAACTTTAGAGTAAGTTCTGAACTCTTCAAACACTTGACTTTCTAGTTTAGCTTCAATAAGCTCCTCCATGACTACAACTTATTTGAAAATATTAAGGCATTCATCCTGATGATTAATAAGAAACTCTCATTTATGATTAAGATATTCATCAATAAATTTATTATCAGATTCATGCTTCTTAAGAAGAGGATTTGACTTACTCAGTTGTTCAAATTTTTGAATTATGGCAAGGAACTGCTACTCTAGGTCATCTTCTTCTTCATGTCTATCACATTACTGGACTCCTCCATCTTATGTAGGTAAAATGTCATTATCTTCATTATTATCCTAATCTAAAATACTTTTAATAACATCATCATCATGCATATAAACAAAGTAATTTCCATCATTAGCTTATGGAAAAGATTTGTCAATGCTTACCTCAGAATGTTCATCACCTTACTCATGGATGATGTATGTGCCAAAGTTAGTTTTTTGAATGAAAGTATATGGATCATTTCCATATTTTTTATCACCATAATCATTTACATAAATGTTAAAGATACTATCAATCTTAGAGGATGCTCCATCATCCATAACATACTCTTCTTGATCATTTATGGTACAATTGAGATTATAGATTGATTCTATATATGGCTCAATATGAAAATTAGCCATTGGTTGAGTCCTAATAGTTATATTTGATCCATACCTTGTCTTGAAGGCCAAGAAGGACTATTCAATTGAGAGTTAGCCTCTTATCTTGGTTATGAAATCCTTTGAGAGGTAGATATAAAAATGGGCATGCATATTAACCACTACTATATCTTGAAGTATTGGGAAGCTTGGACAATTATACATGAAAAATCTCAAACCTTTGATAGGACCCACTAATTTAGATGGTGTCCCATAAATTTGTAGCACTCAATTATTGTGTGGTTCATATTTCAAACCCAATTTATTTTTCACATGTTTGGGTATCACTAAGGTACTTGCCCCACTTTCCACAATAAAATTGTCAACAATCTTGTCTCCCACAATGAGAGTGAGGTAGTAGGGTGGGGGATTTTTAGATTTAGAAGAGGGTCCAAAAATTTGAGTGGGATAATTAGTGAGGTAAAAACCATCATGTCTTGATGGTTAAGGACTGAGGTAGGTTTGCTTTAGCTATTCTCGAAGAAGTTCCTTTTGATTGAGCATATAAAGAACTTCCCAAATGATATAAATGTTTTAGTGAACTTAAAAGGATCAAAAATATTAAAATAAGGAACACTAAAATTTTATTTTATTATTGAAGGAAAATAAGTGCCTTGAGCTTGAGATAATGGCACACTTTGAGTCACCCTTCTTACATTTTGATTTGAAATAGGTGCAGAAGTTGTAGGAACTATCACACTTGCACTTACACCTTACTTATTTGTATGAGGGTTACTTCAAATTGTGTCAATACATTGAACATATACCAACTACTTCCTTTTGGATTTTTTATTAGCTGAAACTAAAATATTTTGATTGAGGACAAATGTATCTTCCACTAAGAAGTTTAAAAGGTTCATTCTTTGGGATTGTCATCCTTAGTTTGCTTCTACTTGCATGTAATTTTCATCTTTTAATAACAATTTAGGGGTAAATCCTCCTTATTCTACCAAATATTGGTCAACACCTTCATTTACATCTATGTATTGTCCTTTCCACAATTACTCTCCTTGGAACAAGTTACTATGAATCGGTACCATGGCTTTTATGTTGGGAGTAGAGATTGGGTTATATGCATTAAATGGAGTATTAAAGTTAGGCTATCCTTGTCCCCTCACTTGACCATATTTTTGAGGTAGGAACCTATTTATTTATTAAGTATACGGGTAGGGGTTTTGGTTAAGTCCATACTAAAAATGTATTTGTCTAATTTGAGCCTCTAAGGATTATCACCTTGCATTCAAATCAATGGTATCTTATGCCTTCTTAGGGTAATATTTGGACTTTGTATTTTCATTTAGGATTAGAGAAACACTTATAATAGCATAAAACATATTGGGAAAAAGAGGCATGGAGACTTTTTGAGGGATTTTACTAGCTTGGATTAGGCTATTCTCAGCTCTAATATCTATGTCATAAGCTTCACGTAAGGTGTAACCACCGATGGGCTACAACATGATGGATATGTTAGTTCCAATATCCCTTATATATGTATGGGGAAAAAAACTTGAAATTGGTCTTATGGGAAGAGACAACATATACCAAGTTCTTTGAAATATCTCATTCAATTCATTCATAGTCTCTTTAGGACCTCTATAAATCACATTGGGTTGATGAATGAGTAATGTGTGATCACTTTTTTATTAAAACCTTGAGGTAAATAATTCTCCAAAATAATCCCAAGTGGTGATACATCTTCCTGACAATGTTCTATACTAGTCAAGGTCCTTTCCTCTAAAAGACATGGAAAGTAACATAATGGCAATGATAACTTCAGTGCTATTATGAAAGATGTAGAATTTAGAGATGTCCCTAATATGCTAACTTTGGGTGACATGACCTTCCTCATTAAAAGTGGGAACACTCTTAGTAGAATAATGAGGTATATCATCATAGTCATTGATTTGGATAGGATTTTTAGTGTTAAAGGTTGGGAAGGCATCCTACCTATACATGTTGTCCTCAAGTTCCTCTTCACTCTCTTTATATTCTTAGCTTGTAAAGTCTTCTTACTCTTCAAATGTCAAGATAGGTTGAGGGTGTTAAACTTCAAGAGGAAGTTTAGTTTAGTTTACCTAGTAAGGACCATGAAGTATGAATAAATGAATGATACAACTTGGTCTACAACTAGATATTACCTTTAATGGAGTCACCAAATGTTGAGTAGAGCACCATATGTAGTTGTGATATTGTCAAGACCAACATTCACCTTGACAAGATATACTTGAGATAATAGTCCCATCAACCATGCCAAAACTATTTTCAATTAATATTTCACCCTATATATGGTTTTTCAAGCCTCATCTAGATTGAGTGGAACATTGGATTACCTCTAGGCATATGGGTTACCTATAACCTATAGGTTTAAGGGATAGCTCCCTAGATTGATCCTTGATAGCTTATAACCTACACTAATTATTTTTTTATATGAAAAGGGATAGAAGTAACATGAAAATAAAATACTCTAATGAGGTGATACACTATAATTTCATCCACTAGACTACCATAAAATTGCAATATGAAACATGACTCACAACACTAGTCTCAACATCCTAAATTGATCTATCATAAGTATTTTAAATATGGAGGTGATGTGTATTAAAATAATCAATGTGAGTGAAAATGAATTAATATATTAGACACTAATTCTAATATTTACACTTTAATATAGACAAATACACAATATATATTTCATGTGACTTGTTAGAGTGAGAACTACTTGCATCAAACATGGAAGAGTAAAGAGAAGGCAGGATAGATACTTATCATTTGACATTAACTATGAACCACTTCAAACAATTAGAAAATAATATTATGAAATAAAATGAGATTGAAAATATTTAATTCAAAGACAAATACAATATTCAAATCAGTAGGGCTTTGCCATACTAGGTGTGGATTCTTTTAAAAAAGCCAAAATGGCTTGCATTTATAAAGCATATGAGAAGAGAGAGAAGGGAAGTGGAAAGGTCACAAATACAAGTGTAAATATATGATAACTATTTAAATTTTATGATAATGAAGTTTGAAAATAGTAATGGATGTTTTCATGGACATGTCTCCATCAAAATTGCATCTTTCTCCTTCAAGTTGGTGTAGGATCCTCAAATATCCCACTTGAAAACTACCTTCATGATGAAACATCACTTGACTACTTGAAAATAAACTAGGAAGTATTGGAACATATTAAATATATTAGGTATGTTGAAAAAAAGGTGTGATAATCATCAGATACTTCCTTAACTAATAGCCTCCCTCATGACACATGTAGTCATTGTCTGTAGTCATTCATTGGTCTTCTAGGCCTCACTCTTAACATTTGCCATCAAATGAAATGTAAGTTAATTAATTAAATACATGAAAGAGGTATTAGGAAACCTATTTAAGACATATTTTCTTTATACTCCATGATTTATACCTTAAAATATATAAAAACAAACCTTTCATCTTCTCACTAGGCAATCACTTCTTATTTTCACTATTTTGTCCAAGACTACAAATAGTGAACTATGTAGCAGAGATACTTTCATGAATATATATGGTGATAAATTAATATAGTAAATTATAATAATTCCATATTGACCTCCTTCAATGACTCTCACCTTTTCATTCTCTTTTGTACCTATAAAACACCCAAAAACTCATAGCAAACCCTATGTTACACTTGTTCGTATAAGTGATAGCACAAACCAAATGGGTTTCATAGATATTAAGAGAGTCATCCATAGGTCCAAAATAATTTCAAGGCAAAATTACCCCATTTTAGTGTATCTTTTTTCATATTTTCTCCATCGGGTCTTAAATAAGGGTTTAAGGAGGGTTTTGAGCTATTTTGCTTCTTAGTCATAGTTCATAAAGTTTAGATGTCCAACCTTATAAATAATTCCAAAAGTTTGGATTTAATAACCTTACTCAAATACCCATATATCCTTTATGTACCATTAAATATTTGTGTACATGTATGAACATTCTAAAATGGCCTCTTGAGATTTCTCTTACATTTTGGATAAGCTTAAGATGGTTTTAGGTCAAATTGACCACTCTATGTTATTCCTATACAAAATTATGGTCCTAATAAAGATTATACATCCAATTTAAGGATATAAATGGAAATTTAAATTCCATATTATCATGTTAATATAAATAGACACCCAAAGGGTTTAGGTCTAGTTCTAGGCCTAATAGGACTAACTGCGTTTGATTGCCCATGACCACCTTTGAGTGGTTTCTAGTGTATGCAGGTGATTATAAAAAAATTTATACCTTAAATAAAACTATACAAACCATTATAAAATTATTATTTTCCCTCATTTCACCTTTTACACACTATGCATATTGTTATCTTACTCCTATAGTGACCTCTGTCTAAAACAAAACAAAGGATATCTCCCCTATATTCTTGGGAAAAATGAAGTCATATAAGGATATATCAGGTATTTAAAAAAAATTATACAAATTTATAAATATATATCACCTCTAAAACTTTTTTAACATTCCAAAACCTAAGACTAGCTTTTCAATTCTAATGACTATCTATAAGGTCTAGAGCTGACTATAGGTTAAGGATAGAAACCTAGTATTTGCTCTATCTTTGCATATTAGGATCACCTAAATATGTGTTTGAAAAGTTTGAATAATTTTTAAAAGTTTTAACCTACCTTAAACCTTTTATAACCTTTAAAACCATCTCTCCATTTGCCTAGGACCAATTTGATATATGTGTCAAACTATAGGTGGCAATAGGTACAAGTTATGAGACCCCTATAGGTGTTCATTTATATGATAGTAATAATTTGTATTATCTTGATTATCTCTAATATAATTTATTAATTTATAACTTTAAGAACATCTATGTATACAAATCTCTCAATTTCTTGTTTCTCACCATTAACTCTATGGGTCTATAGTTAAACTATAGATAATCCATTTGGGAAACCATGGGGTTCTTATAGGTGTTAATTAGGGCCTAAGTACTATTATTCTCTCCCTTGGTTCCATATTTAATTCACTAAGACCATTCCATATTTATTTTAACTCTTCTCATGCATAGATACCATAGTCTCACTCACCACTATAGGTCACTACAATTTGGGTAGATATTAGTCATCTTAACATAGTGCTTTACTAAATGTTTCAAGTTAAAACCTATTTGAGTTAGAAACCAATACAAAAACACTCTCTCTTGATCAAACAAAACACTTTATTTTGTTCAAATTTAACCTCTATACTTGGACTAATAGATGGAAAATACTAGGCCTATCTATACCTCAAGACACTTCACCATGGAATGACCCAGTGAATGGGCAAAACTTGATTCAGAGAAGTTAATGTAAGTTGTCTCAACTACAACCATCCAAACTAGGAACAAATATGTAAGTATTACTATATATAATGGATTTACCATTGTCACAATGATTCTTTATATAATATTATACCTCAATTAAGGTTTAAAATGGGTTAAAACATCTCTATTTCAACACTCTTCTACCTCTTTTGAGTTCAATTCAGGGCACTAGTGAGACTGCATGTAGATCGATGATATGGGACTATGTATATTGAATTTCTATTCACAACCAATCTTTGACTTTTTGGATAGATAATTTTTTTTTTTTCACTTAAGAATCCTCTCAACACCTTTAAATCTTGTTTTTCATCAACATGACTAGTTAGGGTTTAGCTCCATTTGACTATAGGTGACAATCATAAAGAGGTCTGACTATGTGTATATTTTAGACCTTGCACTTCTAAAAATGGCTACTAAAGACTAATATTTCAAAGGATAACTGATGATATTTCCATTATAGGTTTAAAATAACATATCACCATTTGATTTGAAATAATTTACAAAAGGGTAAGCTCTACTACTATGAAAATAATGTCTATAGCCTTTAATGGAGTCCTTTACTAGCAAGATGAGATACTCTTGCTTATTTCTTGACTTCCACATGTGAAAACTAGTCTAAGAATCATATTACAAGGATGGTCACACTCTTCAATATCATATGTAGCACTTTACTTGTTCATATCAATGTAAACAAAGAAGTAAAACTAAGATGTTGGGGATGTGCAAGTAGAAAAGAGTAACCAACCTTCTTAGCAATGGTTCATGAAGAAAAAATAACCAGACCTATGACTATTTACATAATTTTAAGTACAAATGTATTAATATAATCAAATAAAATCATTTTCTCTAACTCACCTCAACCTATCTATACCGAGTTGAAATTGATTGACATTTTTAGCTTATCCAAGAGAGCGATGAGAGAGAGAGAAAGGTTGGTTTATCATTTCTGAGCCTGTCAAAGTTGCTTGAGCATTGAATTAAATAGTGGAGATCTAAAGAGACACTTTTTTAAGTCTCCCATGTGCCATAACTATTTTATAAGCCATACAACTACCCAAAACTTTCTAAAACTACTCAAGCTTCTCTTTTCCACATCAAACTAATAATTGTCAGTTCAAAACTTCCATCTCTAACATGCACCTAACATATGGCACATTGGATATTATTTTTAAACACTTGTCCTCTTTTATAAACTACACAACTCTTCCAAATTGTCAAATGGTGGCATAGTTTGACATGAGACAAACTATAAAACTATGACCAAGACCAAGACATATAATATGACCTCATTAATACCATGGGACACATTTTACAATATAGGGGACCCTATGACAAGTTTTAAATACATAGGTGGTTAAAATATTTTGACTTTTGGTCAAATTAGTCAATAGTAGAATAAGCTACAAGCCCCTGTGATTGGGAAAAAGTGACTTAGGACCATTGGGGGTGAAAAAAGTAGGCAAAATAAGACTTAAGAAAGATAAAAAGACCCAAAATAATTATGCATACAAGGGATATATTCATCACTAATAAATTCATGTGAAAGAGAAACAAAAGACATAGTACTTGTTGTTGTTTGACTAAATTAGGGTGTATATAAAACTATAGAACAAAACATAATGAAGTTCATGTGAATTTTATCCAATAAAATGTCCTCAATGGTTATATTGATCTAATTTTTTTTCTATAAATTATCAAGTGGTAGATATCTTCACAAAACCACTCTGTACTAATTTTTTTTTCCAATTGAGAAAAATGTTGGACCTTTAAAAAATTCTATTAAGGGTAAATTTACATGACAAGTCATATCCTAATGACCATGTGTTCCCTTTCATCTCTATACTTCTTGTATATTATAAACACATTGTAAAAATTTGTCCTTTATGATTTTTATGTAAACTTCACCCTATGTGAGTTCACAATATACCTGATAATAAACATGTTTTGTAATGGATGTCTTTATGTTATAAAAGATTCAAAATTCTTGTAAGTTTATCCATTAGAAATTGAGGGATGTAGTCCCACTATCATGTTACCCTAAATCAACCTATGTGGTTTTTAGATTCTAATTCATTTTGTATAAAAAGGTGATATTGGCATGTTGAAAGTGTTTAAATCCTTCAAGTGTTACACACTATCCTAAACTCATCATAGATGGTTTATGGATGGTATTTACTTTTGTATAAAAATGTGACTATGGAATGCATCCCCACTAGACATTAAGGGGGATGATTGGAATAATAATATTTGTGGGGTTACATTATGGCCCACATTGTTACATAAAATAAATAAATAGTATATTTATTATTTACACAACCAAATATTAAAAAATTGGTTGTAGAAGTAATAAATTATTATGTTTAATTTAAAGAGGTATATCAGTTGGTTGTAACTATCCACAACCCTTATAAAGGTGTTTTAATTTTGGGTGAAATATCATTTTTTTTTTATTACAACATTGTGATTTATGGGGGTGGTGGTATCCAAATTTTATGCGAAGAAGTGAGGTGAAGAATGAATTTACTAGGTCTGTAAATATTTTTCAAATAATAAAATATGTTTTGTGAGTTTTTTTACATCATTGAAGTTTTCCCACATTAAAATTGTGTTATGTGTTTTCTCATTTGTTTCATGCATTATTCCATTGTTATTACAAGTTATGTACTTAATTAATTAAAAAAAAATTATGAATAATTCATATTAAACAAATATTATATTCCTTTTGATTGTTATTCTAATAGAATTGACCAAGAAGAGTCATAGAGGAAAACAAGATCTAATAATTTGGTAATAGGGAGAGAATTTGAGGGGCTGAGTCCTCTAAAAACTTATAATATGGACGTTTCAAGTACAAAATGGATTATGTGAGTGTTTATATCTTATTCATGTGTTTTAATAATCCTATATAATCAAGTGTGTGTGTGAGAGAGAGTGAGTGAGTGTGCATTCAATTATAATAGTTTGAATATGAATTCAATAAATATGATGTTTTTAAAAGTGTCAAGTCAAAGAGTGCACTTAAGTGTGTCTATAAAAGCGTGTTTATCCCTAAAACATAGAGTTGAAGGATAACCGTAATTGGTACCCATCCATGATTGCATTAGATAGCAAATTGAGAAGATCAAGCTGATAAAAATCATGTAGATAGGAGATAAGGGTGTGTAAGAGCCATATGTGTATTCACAAGTCATTTAAGGTAGAGATAGGTCAAAACTAACATTTAAAAGTGTATAATATAATATTTTATTATCTAAAAATGTCCACATTTAATTATTGTATTGGAAGTGAAACTAATGTAAGTATACATCTTCTAGGTCTCGTACACTAAGTCTTATAGGTCTTCATTATTGTAATTTAGTCACTTGACTATTATTTGAACTTAAAAATCTTGTTAAAACCTTCACAATAATTTTTCAATCTGATGTAAATATAATTACAAGGGTCTTCTTATCTTACACTAGATCTATCTTGACATGTTCTTCATGCTTGAAACCTTATTAATTGGATTTTGAACTCAAGATCAAAATCTTGAGACTTAAAAAGATTCATTCCATACTTTATAATGTTAGGTCTATCCTGACATGTTCTTCATGCTCAAAACATTATTAATTAGATTTTGAACTCAATATAAAAATCCTGAGACTTAAAAAGATTCATTCCATACTTTATAATGTTTTATATATCCCTCTACATACTTCAACCTTCCTCCTCTATCATTATTTACGAAAGAACACAAAATTAGAACTTTTAGGTCTTGTATCTAGACTTATAAAACTAATCAACTAACTATAATTTGAGGTATAGAGGTTAATAAATTTTAAAAATATGTCAAAATATTTATAAATAAGTTTTTATATCTCCTTTCAAAGTTTCAAACCTTCTTACTTCTTCCTTTTGAAGTTGTGATCTCTTTTTGAACTCTCAAATAGGGTTTCTAAGTTTCCCAATTGGTCCCCAATAATGAGTTTTGATAATATTTTTATTATTAGGTAATTAAAAATCATGAAATAAATTTTAAAACCTCACAAATATATTCCTTAAACTTTCTAAAAAGTTTAAATAATTTTGAATCCATCATTTTGAAAATATCTCAGTTTTAGTCTTCTTAAACCCTCATTTTAAGACTCCAAAAAACACAATCATGTATATATGTTTTTGTATGAAGTTTAAAGGAATTAAAAAAAAATTACTATTTTAAAACCATTATATATAAACTACCTACAAAATTTTATGGACTTTTGATTAGTTTTTTAAAATATATTCCATGTTTAGTGGGCTTAAACACTTTAAAAACCTTCACCTATAGGCCTACTTATTGTATTTTGATTCTAAATCCTTATACATATTAAAAAAACACTTGAAAATATATTTTAAACATTTAAAAAATTATATTACATCATTATTTAAATTTTCATGAATGTTTCACAACTAAAACTAAAGATATGGTGTTTTTACTACCCCAAACCTTAGGCTTCCTATACACAAGCTGAGAGCACAAACAATTAAATATTTCAAATTTAAAACAATTTTAGTTATTATTTACTATTTTAAAAAGTATATCACACATTATTATTACTCTTTGCATAAACTATAATGTTTCAAAAACCTAAGGATGAAAGAAACTAGATTTTACCCTGACTATTATAACCCAGAATTCTATAACTTGGATCTAAGAGCACACTTAATGAGATTTATTAGGGTTTAATGGATTTTAAGTGTTTATTCCAATTTTATTAATACCTATATATGTTACTCATACTATATAAATTAATCTATAATCCTAAATAAACATGAAAGTTATCAATACGTCTCTTGTGTTTAACTGTCATAAACTATAAACTATATTTCAAACCTCTATAAGCCACAAACAATCGTAAAAAACATGAATTAAGATAAAATAAAAATTGGAAAAATGAAATTAAACATTAATAAATTTTATAATTCATTCCAAGATCATAAAAAAGTCTTATTTACTTAAATATATTCAAACATACATACAATTATACAGACCTCTCAAGACAGACTTACTTATCTTCATAATCAAACCTAGAGACCTTCAACAAGAACCTCTAACTGAGATATTGTATCATTTTTATGTGTATTTTACCTAATATTATATTTTTTTGAATTATATCATATCTAAACTTATGTTATAAACTTGTCTTCTCCTTGTTTCATTCTTAATATTCTCTTAACAACTTTGACTATCTTAAAATATGCTCTTCTTGGCCTTCTTCAATGTTGGATAGTTTTTTCTAGATACCATATTAATAACTTTAATACTTTAATACAATATATAAAACCTTATGTAACATTTAATTACACTTTAATTTACCTTTCACATGTTTAATTATGACTTTAAAATCCCTTAGGAGATATGAAGAGCTTCACAAATGCTTACAAATAATTTTAAATTTTTAAATAGTGATTTTGGTAGGAAAAAATAACTAAAGACTTTGAGAAAATTATGGGTTTTTAAGACTAAAATTGGCATATACACACCCCATAGACCTCATAAACTTATAAAATTCAACATTTGGCATATTTACATAGTTATAAATGATTGATCGTGATGCTCCCACATCATACTCCCTAGGTGGGAAAATTTTGAGCTCTTGTTCAAATGGAGATTTGAGTTATTTTTCATTTTATTAAAATTATATTTTACCTACACACTTATTATTTCCTTTGTTTCAATATTATTTTCTTAATTGCATTCTTCTTCCATCTTCTTCTATGTGGGTTTATCCTCCAAGATGAGGATGTCTTCTCTTGCAACTCGAATACTATTTAATTGATATCTATCAAGAGATTATCTCTCTATGATTATAAAATCCTTAAATAATGAAACTAAACATACACAACTCACCAAAGTATAAGATATAAAATATAGAGACCTTTGGGTCTCATCAAGTGTCTCTTCATTATGCTCCACTTATCCTCTATTCAAGGCATATTCTAATGATTTCATCTCATATATTAGTTTCTATTTACTCTCTTAGATAAAAATAATAATCATATTTTACATTTTGTGTCATGGAAATTTATTCTATGAAGTACTCCTCAAGTCTGATCCATTATTTATTTAGTTTCATGGACTAATTTTGAAATCTTTCATTAGATTCTTCTTTATTGATTTCATCTTTTCCACATCCATCAAGTACTTTCAAACACTTATCTTATTTAAATATGTTATTTACTTATTCATTAGGTTCTATGTACTATATCATGTAATGATCTTAGAGGTTATCTTCATCACATGCCAAATTAGACACTTCTTCATGTTGTATATTAGCTTCCATAAGCATTCCCTTAAGCACTTCATCTCTTCTTTTAGTGATCCTACTCAATGGACCAAATGTTTTATTATTCAAGTCACTTTATAATGCCTTCATTTAATCAAGTTTCATTCATACATACACATAATCAAAATAATCATTAGAAATAGAAAATTGAGGCCACCTTTCCCCTTGGATTATTTCTTGCTCCAAAAATTATCCTTCTTTAGGATAATAAATATTTATTTCCACATCATACTTCATGAATATCTCATCTTTCTCAAGGTGATGATCACCTTTTTATTACTTAACAACCTATACATTATTTTTGAGCTCTTCATACTTAAGCTTATCTACCTCATTCTTAAGTTTTTTTCATTGTAACTTATCTTTATTTTTCTTGACTCTCATGACAATCCTTCTTATATTTTTCATAAGTAACTTCATATTCCACTTAACTCTTTTTCTTATCTCTATGCCAAATCTTTGGTTCTTGTTTTCATCTATACTCTCCATTAGAAACTTCACCATTACCATCCTCTCTTTCAACTCATTTATTTATTTTTGAATGTACATCTCAATCATCACTATGTTTTGTTTCTTCCTATGGCACTCTCTTCTAGTATACCCCTACATCTTATTGTCTTTTTCTTTTCTCAATGCCCCTTTCTCTCTCTAGAACTCAATATGATTCTCACTCTCTCAATCTCTTTTATCTCTTCTCTTCAAGACCTTTTCTTCTCTATATCATGCCCAAATATGTCTTAGAAAATCTATTTCATCTTATTGTCACCTTCTATGTACCATGCCTTAGGTTTCACCTAGTCTTTTGGCACCTATTCACTCTTTTTTCAGCCTCACCCAAGTATTTTTTATCTTGGTCTATTGAATCTTCATCTAAATCTATCTCACCTTAGAATTTATTAATCTTCAATGATCATTTTCTTGTCATTTATATTTAATATTTATGGATACATATGCCATAAACATTTTTTCATAATATCCCCAAGAGATTTTGAGTTATAATACCATCTAATGTAAGTAGACCTCTTCTAGGTCTCTTATACTACATCTTCGAGGCATTATTTTATGTAATTTAGTCACTTTAATATTATGATA
The DNA here is from genome assembly GCA_037957365.1 of Torreya grandis. NCBI lineage: Eukaryota > Viridiplantae > Streptophyta > Pinopsida > Cupressales > Taxaceae > Torreya > Torreya grandis. The sequence goes on along the minus strand of JARHVA010000268.1, from coordinate 2,123,566 downwards.
ACCTAAAATACTTGTCAAAACCTTAATAAATTATTTCAATCTAATGTAAATAGACTTAAAAGGGTCTTCTTGCCTTACATTAGGTATGTCCTCACATGTTCTTCATGATTGAAACCTTATTCATTGTATTTTGACCTCAAAATCAAACTTATGATTATTAATCATAGTCATTACATTATTTATAATAATTCCTATCTCCCTCTATATAATTTAACCTTACTCCTTTATCATTATTTATGTAAGAACACAAAATTATGCCTTTTAGGCCTTGTATCTAGACATAAAAAACTAATCAACTTAATATAATTTGAGGTATAGAGGTAAATATATCTTGAAAACACATTGAAAATTTCAATATATATATATATATATATATATATATATATATATATCTCCTTGAAAAGTTTAAAACCTTCTTACTTTTTCCTTTTGAAGTTATGATTTATTTTTGGACTCTCAACATGGTTTCTAAGCTTCCCAACATGTTTATAGTCAAAGGTTTGGACAATATATTTATTACTAGGTGATTCTAAATAATGCAATTGATTTTAAAACCTCATAAATATATTACTTAACCTTTATAAAAAAATTCAATAAGTTTGGATATTGTGTTTTCAAAATATCTCAGATTTAGTCTTCTTAAACCCTCATTTTAAGCCTAAAAAACACAGTCATACACACACACACACACACACACACACACACACACACACACACACACACACACACACACACACACACACACACACACACACACACACACACACACACACACACACACACACACACACACACACACACACACACACACACACACACACACACACACACACACACACACACACACACACAAAGTCTTGAAATATATTTTATTAGTTTAAAAATATTCTATGATAATTACCTACAAAATTTCTTAGAATTTTTATGAGTTGTTTGAAAGCACACACACACACACATATAAAGTCTTGAAATATATTTTATTAGTTTAAAAATATTCTATGATAATTACCTACAAAATTTCTTAGAATTTTTATGAGTTGTTTGAAAGATATTCCACTTTTAGTGGGCTTAAACCCTCCTAAAACTTTCACCTATACGCATATTGACTATATTTTTGATATAAATCATTTTAAATATCATAAAAACACTTGATACCACATTTAAAACATTTAAAGTGTTTTATTACATCATTTATAAAAATTTCATGAATTATTCACTATTAAATCTCAATATATGGTGTTTTTTCTACCCAAAACCCTAGGGTGTCTATACATAGGCTGAGAGCACAAAAAATTACATATTTAAAATTTAAAAAACTTTAAAATATTATTTACTATTTTAAAAAGTATATCACACCTTATTATAACTCTATCCATTAACTATAATGTTTTAATAATGTTAAGGATGAAATAACTTAGCTTTTAACTTGACTGTTATAACCCAAAATTCTACAACTTTGACCCAAGAACACACTTTGTGCTATTTATCATGGTTTAGGGAATTTCAAGGGTTAATTAAAATTGTATTATTACCTACATATTTTCACCATACTCTTTCAACTACTCTCTATTCCTAAAAAATATGAAAGTTGTCAAGACATCTTGTCTTTGACTGTCATGCACTATAAATTGTATTGCAGACCTCTTCAAGCCATAAATCATTATTTTAAAAAATGAAGTAATATAAAATAAAAACAAAAAACATGAAATTAAACATTTATATTATTTGATAAGGCATTCCAAGATCATAAAAAAGTCTTATTTATTCAAATATATTCAAACATACAATTATGCACACCTCTCTTGACAAACTTCCTTATCTTCATCATCAGACTAAGAGACCTTCAAAAAATACCTATAACTGAGATAATTTATCCATTTTATGTCTTTTCTACCTCATATTATCTTGGTTATAATTATATAATATCTAAACTAATGTTCTAAACTTCTCCTTTTTTATTCCCAAGATTCTCTCAACAACTTGGACTATCTTAAAATATGCTTTTCTTGGCCTTATTCAACATTGGATACTTGATTTTAGATACATGTTTAACAACTTTAAGACTTTATTACAAAGTTTAAAACATTATATAACATGTATTTAGACTTTAAGTGACCTTTTACATGTTCAATTATGACTTTATATTCCTTTAGGAGATATGAAGATCTTCACAAATGCTTACCAACAAGTTTAAATTTTCAAATATTAATTTTGGTGGGAAAATAGAAAAATAAAGACTTTGAAAAAATTATGGGTTTTTGAAGAATAAAATTGGCATATACACACTCCATAGACATCATACGCCTATAAAATTCAACATTTGAAATATTCACATGGTTACAAATGATTACATCATGATGTTCCTACATCATAAATAATGCTTGAGAAAAAGGATAAAGAAATGTACATTAGTGTGTAAACACATTTTATCTTTAGGATAAGGATTTAAACCTAAAAAATTATCCATATAAACCTTAAATGACATTTTTAAATCAATTTCTATTTATTAAATTTATATGAAATGAATTAGGTAAATTCAATTTTTAAAATTTAAAGAGCAAGGAAAGAATACAGTTGTAAGTGGGTGAACCATGTTGCCCTGTGACATGTTTTAGATGATGATTCCTTATGAAACATAGATAATTTAGAGTGAAAATTCCTCAATTATTTTCATTCACGCACATACACACACACATTAAAATTATGGGAGATATATTTCAAAATTAAGATATGCAATGTATATGCAAAAAAAATTTAAGATCAAAAGTTACAAGTTTTCAATTTAGGAGAAAGTAATATATATATTACTTTCTCCTAAATTTTAAAACTTGTAACTGGTGATCTTTTAAAAATTTTGCATATGCATTACATATCTCAATTTTGAAATATATGTCCCATAATTTAAACCAAGCTGAAAATACGAACCAATCTAAACTCTTTTAATCATTTAATATGTATTAAAATATTAAATATATATAAACATAGGATTGAATATATATGACAATCCCACAAATATGCCTCATTTTGAGGTGAGGAATGTAGCTTGTGAATTACTCATCTTAAAATAAAATAGCTAATCACATCATGTGATATATATTACTTTCTCCTAAATTTAAAAACTTGTAACTTGTGATCTTGTAAAATTTTTGCATATGCATTGCGTATCTCAATTTTGAAATATATGTCCCATAATTTAAACCAAGCTGAAAATACAAACCAATCTAAACTTTTTTAATCATTTAATATGTATTAAAATATTAAATATATATAAACATAGGATTGAATATATATGACAATCCCACTAATATGCCTCATTTTGAGGTGAGGAATGTAGCTTGTGAATTACTCATCTTAAAAGAAAATGGCTAATCACATCATGTTATATATAAATACGTAAGTAGATAAAATCATGTACTAAAATGTGGATAATATGTCTTCATAGTATGTATTTATCATTAAATCACATATAAAACATGTAGTACAAGGTATAAAAGTGTCATGTCAAGATAGATATGGAAGTTAGGCACACAATAATAATAATCATAGCTATAACTGATGAATAGTAAACTACACAAGAAGATACATGATATGAATCATATAATCACACATAAGAAAAAATGGTGAATGATATGGATCATGGTACCAAAAAATCATAAAACAATCCTAGATATATCCACTCATAAGCATGGACATGATGCATATAATAAAATCACACACAATAGCACTTAATGTCTACAAGGAAAGATGCAAACTCAATGTATGATCAAATGTCAAAAAATAGAATTTTCATATAATTATAAAATGAATAAAACTAGAATTCATAAAAGAAAGGAAAATCCTTGAAAAGCTCAATTAAGTAATGGTATGCACTAAGGTAAGAGCCAAATAAAGAGAGAGTCATACAAATAAAACTCAATGAAGAAATGTTATAAATGAAGGCAAGGTCCATACAAAATGGTAATCAATGATCAACATATATGAAATTAAATATTAACAATGAAGCATAAAATAAGTCAAAATAGTCTACACCATCAATCTATGCCAACATCACATCATATAAAAGTAACATATCCATAAAATTTATCACTATAAAGGATATAAGTGAGAGTAAAACACACATAATTAAAAAATGCATCATAAAATGATAAATAAAAAGGTCATATAAAGATATAACATGTAATAATGTAACCTATGGAATAGGATTCCCCCAACATTAGCATGGATATTAGGTATATGAGTTTAATACATTTGTGTATCCATGTATCATGTATAGTCTATATGTCATATAACTTACTCAAATATACCATGAAATGAATAAACATAGGGAAAATGATATATAATCTAACAAACATGTGATAAACATCGAATAATGTAAACTATCAAACATATCATCTTAGGTCCTAATTCTTTATTTTTGGAATAGATATTATATTTTTGAAATATTTTTCATGAGTGTGTAGTCAAGAAAGTCCATGTGGAAAGGAATCATAAATATAATAATGGAAGGAATCTAGACAATCCACAACATATGTCATGCCATAGTGTGTACCAAGTGCAAATATAAAGATGGTGTCAAGGAAATGAAGGAAATCAACATGCCCTCACTTTATATGTAAGTCACAACATACTAGATCAAGAGATTATGTTGGAAGTGGAGGGAAATGAGGAGGAACTACTACATAAATAAGTGTTTGAAATCATGTAAGCTTAATGTAAGGCATAAAACGTATATATAGTCAATTTATATGAGTAGAAATTTAGTATGCCACATAAAGTATGCATTAGAATGAGAGTGTATTAAATAATGCATCATCATAAGATAGATGTCACAAATGTCTATATCAAGATAAAAAATCAAATGAAAAGGTCCAAGATAAAAAATAAAATAATGATAAATTAAAAATCATATGAACACATATATGTCAAAATAGAGGATTAAAGGAAATAAGAAATCAAGAAAACATAACAAAGTTATGTACAATTGATTATCTTCCTAATATTTAATGATCCAATCGATGGAAGGTCATGTATCTCTCAAACACCATATATATATATATATATATATATATATATATATATATATATATATATATATTGTGTACTCTATTGTATTATCATTTAGAATACAAATATATTTATGTACATAATTAATTTTATCATCTTCATCTTCACTTTCATACTAGCTCTCCATATCAAAATCATCAGTGTAGTCATTTTCTTTAGATATAGCTATTTTCTTGGGTTTTTCTTACTCTTCCATATGTACTTTATTATTTAACAATTGTATCTTATTTATAACTATATAATGATTTGATATTATTCCTTAAGAAGTAGTTAACTAAATTATTTACTTTGTCTTTTTTTGCTATTGAACTTATTTCATAGAAACCAATTTTCAATGAAATCTAATTTCTTAGTTAAGTCAATTTTTTAGGTTCATATTTATTTTTCCATTTACATTTATATCACTTTTATTATTTAAAAATCTAGGAGACTACGTTAAAATATAAATTATTATTCTCAATTTGTCAGGTCTTTAGCAAGACCCATTGTCAAGAGGAAGAGACCGATAAGATCCATGCAAGTAAACTCTAGTGAAAAAAACATAAATATCCATCATTCATAAAAAATTGTGGCTGGGTTAGCTCAGTAGAAAACAACAATTTTAATAATATATTAATTTTTATTCTTTACCATCTGAATGATAGGCAACCAACTATCACTAAGAAACAAACCACCATCTTGATTTAAATTGTTTAATTTCTTATCAACTTCGATCGCTTCACGGACCTTTCTACTTAAAAAATGATCATCTCTACTGATAATGTCAACTTTATCAATGCAAATGTGATGACCCTAGGTATAAAAATGTTCCACTAAAGCAAATTTTTAGATTTGGTTGTGAGATAGATCAACACAATGCTCTTTAATCCTAACTTGAAAGGAACAACCTATTTCATCGATGTAGACTTTACCACAACTACACAAAATAAAATAGATCCTTTTATTAAACTTTGTAGACTTTTGTTGTTGTAAATTTTCCTGTTATATTTGTTCCTCATGTAACTTTTATTTTTCCAACTATTCCTTATGTAAATTTTATTTTTCCATTTTTTCCTTATGTAACTTTTTATTTTCCAATTTTTATTTAGAAGATTTAACCATAATTTGAATAAGTGGTTCAATTATATAAGGTTTGCTTTAATATAGTGGTGAAGAATGGATGTATATAATGTAGGATCACCACTATCATTGATATTTTGTAATTTTTTTAAAATCCCAACACTTATTCGTATGATGTCCATGAATTTTATGATAGTCAAAATAATATTTGGATCTCATTATAGGATGCACAGGAGGTAATATTCTTAATGTATTTTGAATAATATTAATTAAATTTTCACTTGGAGTCTTGTTAAGCTTATGAAAATTATTGAACCAATAGTTATATAGGTAATATGTTTTTGATCCCATACTTGAGATGAAATGTTATGATGAACATAATTCTTGAACAGAGAGGTAGAAATTCAATTGACATTAACATACTCAAAATTGTTGACATGTGTGATCTTATCCTCAAGTGATGTAATATTTATAAAAAAATTCTTTTGTATTTCCTCTATGGACTCCATAATATAAACCATATATTTTAAAATAGTCTCATTAGACACATTATTACTCATACGTTGAGAAGATACAATGCCCATACAATACTCATTAAGAGGGTGTAGCTTGCCTTTTGGGATAGTGATATCATGTGACTCTAAAATATAGGTATGTTATATATCACACACTTTATATTTAAAATTGGCAATAAAAAATAATATACTAACCCCACTGCCAAATAATTATGAAATATTTAAAAAATAATAAGACCCTAAAGGTACATATATGCAAAAAATGATGACTTCATAAGGGTAAAACAAAGAAACAACCACTCCAAGATAATTGTGATTAATTTTTGGAGAAAAAATTCTTTTTGAAAAAAATAAATAGACAAATGAAACCCAAAAATTATTTTAAAAATAAATACACCATTTTCCATATAGGCTAAATTTACTAGAAATAGAAAAACACTAATGCCAAAAAATCTACATAATTTTGGTGAACTATAATAGGTTTTTTATCCAACCAAAAATATGAGAGTTCTAAAAAAAGAGTTTTTTCGAAAAATATATAAGCCAAACAAGGAACAACCCTAATAGAAGAGGAAATAATAGGAAAATAGGCATGAAATTGTTAGGAAAAAGAGGAAAAACATTATACTTGCATCTATGAAAATGGAAGAGAATAAAAGACAAGTTTTTAAAATAAAACCCTAAGGTAAGAATATAAAACCATAAAAATAAGGATGAAACCCTAAATTAAAGCTTAGTGTTTTACATTCTTACTATAAGGGGTTCACCAATATGTTTTACCTTATTTTTTATTTTGTTATCTAAACAAGCATAACACTATGAACAATTCAAATTATATAATATATTAAAATAATACAAAAATTTGAATGCTATAATAGAATATACTATTTATGTAAACTTATAAGAGGATTTAGATACTTAGCTTGTTACTATTATATCTAAGATTGAAACTATGTGAAGGTAACAAAAATGAAAAAATGGATTAGGATTCATTCATATCAAGAATATAAGTGTCTAGATCTACTTAGACAAGTCCATAAATATCAACATGCCTATGTTAGTATGAAGGAATTTGTTGTTTTATGGATTCATCCTTGTGAACTTGCCTTCTTGTTTTCACATTGGTCATGATGCTATCTTTAAAATTGTCATCCTACCATACTAGTTATTCACTTTGTGTATAAATATATAAACATGTATCTTTCACTTTAAAACCATATCCTAACGTTCAACACCAATTTTAGGCTTGAAAAGGTGAAGAAAGGTGGGTTGAGTTGACCTCAACCACTCTTCAATTAATCATTAAACTTTGCATAAGTTTTTAATACTTTGAGGATGTAAGTCAAACTATAAATAGTTATCCCTATTAGGTGTATGTGTGAAATGGTGATCCTTTTATGAATAAAACATGTAATCTAGATTTTGATACTTGAAAATGGAAAATTTGACTTGGATAGGCATGTTCCTTGTGACTAATTTTTGTATTGGGAAGTTTAAGATAGTTATTTTAAATTTGAAAGTGATAAAATATTCTTGCATAGTTCTTACTTAAATAATATTAGACCTATTGTGTATTTATATGGGATTATTTAGGTAATTTATCACACCATCAACATAGTAAATATACAGGTGGACCCATAAACATAATTTGAATTTAAAAATGATTATTTTTTAGCATGGGGATATGTATGTTAGAGTTAGATGCATCCATAATTACACATGTATTTGAGTATGATGGAATCATCTATAATGAATGAAATAGTGATATAATGATTTAGAGATAGTGTGTGTATGATAATGAACATGTTCAACATAAAATAGGTAATTTTTATAGGTGACTAATATCAAATATGGAATATTAAGCCCATATAAAGCATGTGGAAATGAGATAATGGTGTGAAAGAGATATGTGTTTATGTACAAGGCATGTAAGGTAGAGATCAGTCAAGATTGAAATTTTAAAGTGTCTAATGTTATATTTTAGTGTCTACAAGAAATGACACCAAATGACTAGCACACCATAATCCAAGAGCATAAATTTGTGATGGATCAACATCATTACAACCCAAATTCATCATCACCTCCATCATCCTAACTTAGAGGTACATGCATATGTGGAGATCACTTTGCAACCATAAAAACAAAAAAATGAACAATAAAACTTAAGAAAAACATTATCAAAATATAAAAAATAACATTTATGTCTTGAACATTAAAAATAATTATATTTTACTAATTTTGAGTGTGAATATACACCTTTAGGACCACATTGGAATTAGTATAGCCAAAATAATGGCCAATTTTAGGATACCCTTTCTAATTTCAGATAGGATCCACTATTTTTAGTTAGGGATGACTACTTTTAGAGATACTTAAAAATAAACTAAAAATACTATTTTATAGTTCTAAATTTTTTTGATAAAATTGAAAATTACTTAAAAAGTGATTAAAATGATCAATTTTGACACTCCCTAGTTGTATGTTCTCCATGGAGGTGATCCATGTGTTAACCAATGTAAATCATCTAGGAATAACAAATCTTTGGCAACAATAATTTCTCTCGAGCTAAACAATTCTAATCTTTGATATAAAAAAATGAATATATTTTTAGGCTGAATTGGCTTTATATATCCCATTACTTATTATAAAGTTGTTTTATAAATTATCAAATTGACTATATCTATTTTTTTCATGATTTGGTGATATCACTTCATCTACTACGACATATGTGGGTACATTTCACTCCTCTCTTTACAATCGTTAGACTTTAACTTTGATATTTGTTATGGGTGGATCATTTATTTCATGTTTATTATTAATTTTATGGTCTTTTATTTACACTTTAATGATTATATAATACTATCTTGGACATCATACTATTACATCAATGTTATATCCTATATATCATGAACACATCAATGTTCATGTGGGAATGATTTTTTAAATTTTACCATAAGCTTCATCTACTACATATCATGACTAATGGGGCATGTTTCACATGGGAACCTACTTATTTATTATATCTTATTCACACTAGAGGCAAGACTCTTTACATAATTTTATTACTTATCAATCTAGGGATGACACCTCCATGCATGTTGTTGATAACATATTATCTTTTGAGAATGTATTAATAACATGAGAATATATATCTTACATTGATTATATTAGGATGTTATTTCATTTCCCATGTCCTTCATACATTAAATTAAAAACTATTATATTTGGTACATTTATTTCAATAAATTATCCATATTTTGGCTTATGGTTTTTATGGGGCATATCATTTGTCCCTATTTTTAGGTAACATTGATATTGGAAATATTTTCATTGATGTCAAAGGTATAGAATTATTGGTGATAAAGGTCCCATAGAATTTAATTGTTTTTTTAATGTTCATATCTTGGATAATGTGTGTTAATATTTATTTAATATTAATGAGTATATTTTTGGTTGCATAAAGTCAAAAGAGGACCCATGGAGAAGTCAAAGAATCATGAGGTAAAGACAAAAGATGAATGGGATGAATTTTCCCATGAAGAGTCATCTTGAGGAATTATAAGAGTCACCAAGTGAAGACAAATGAGAATATGGCACATTTTTCCATGAAGAGTCATCTTAAGGAATTCAAAAGGTCACAAAGATAAAGACAAAATAGGAAAGGATGCATTTGCTTATGAAGGGTCACCATGTGGATTTTCAAATGCAAGGATATGAAGGGTCATGTAAGTTTGGAACCACTTTCCATGAGGATTTAAGGGTCACAAAGGGTGAATGCCAAAGTTCATTTGGAAATCTATAAATAAAGTCTTGAAAAGATAATTGCAATATGCAAAAAGAGAGCATGATTTGTAATTGTCATATATAGCTTAGAAGAGAAAAGGAGAGAAAATAAAGAAATATTGTAATGTTCTATCATTTGTTGAGAAGACAACATTGAGAGATAGTTATGTGGTATACACAAAAGGGCTTGGTTCTCTTATGGGTTGGTGCTCACAAATAATTTTTGTGTTGGTGCTCAAAAATATTTTTTGTGTTGGTGCTCAAAAATATTTTTTGTGTTGGTGCAAAATAAATGGGTTGGTGGTTCTTACAAATATTATAGTTTGAGTTGGTCCTCATTCATATACTTGAGATTGTTCTCCATGGTTTTCCCACATTGGGTTTTCACATTAAATTTAGTGTCTCTATCTGTCTTGTGTGGTGTTTATTGTTTTAGTTGTATTTAATATCTTGAAGGTATGGTTAAGTTGAATTTGCTTAAGTGAAAGTTTATAAGATATATGATATACTAATTCACCCCCCCCCCTCTCAGTATATCTCATGCTTAACAATTGGTATCAAAGCATGTTCCTTTGGAAAGAGTTTAATAGTTTGAAGGTAGATCAGGGAAAACATGATGGTTGGATCATATGGAGATTTTTATACAACTAAGTCACCTTTGTTTGATGGGTCATATTATGCATTTTCAATCATAAGGATGAGGACTTACTTGATGGCCCTTAGATTTGACATTTGAAAAGTAGTGTTAGAGGAATATGAAGAGCCACAAACACTTGTAACTACTCTGACAAAAAATAAGGCAAGTCAAAATAATGCTAAAGATTTAAATGCTAACTCTTTAAATGATATTTTATGTCGTTTATGTGAATCAGAATTTGTTAAAGTTATGCAATGTAAATCTACTCATGAGACCTGGGTAAAGCTTGAGAATATTTACAAAGGTGATGAAAAGGTTCAGCAGGCTAAGCTTTAGACTTTCAAAAGATAGTTTGAGAGTTTGAAGATGGAAGAGGAAGAAAATATAGCAAGTTATCTTTTGTAGGTTGATCAAATAGTAAATCAGATTCAAGGTCTTGGAGAAAATTTAGAAGATTTAATGGTGGTATAAAAGGTTTTGAGATCTCTACTAATAAGATATGATGTAAAGGTTTCAACAATCAAGGAGATGAAGGATCTTGCCAAGCTAAATATGGATAAACTACATGGTATTATTATGACATATGAGATGTGGGCCAAATAAGAGAAACCCTCAAAAAGGGAAGCTACTTTCAAGACATCAAATAAATATAAGGATAAGATTAAAAAATCAAGTGATAGCTCTAGTGATGATGAAGATGACAATGAAGCTCTTTTCATTCGTAAACCAAAAAGGGGCATAGGTAAATATCAAGGAAAATTTCCATTTAAATGTTTTAAATGTGTTAAGATTAGACATTTTGTAGATAGATGCCTAGATAAGAATAATGATGATAATAAAGAAGGAAAGTCTACATAGAAGAAGAGATTTAAGAAGAAGAGTTTATATTCTAAAGATCTTAGCTTAGTCAAAGATAGTGGAGTCAGTGACTCAAATGAAGAAGAGAATATATTCATGACCATACATGAAGATCCATCTATAAACAAAAGTATAGATGATCAAGAAGAATAGGATGAAAGTGAGAATGAAATAAGGTAAATTTGGAAAAAGAACTCATTTGTGCCATAGAAGAATTAGAAGTTGTTGAGAAGAAGAATCAATGATTGAATCACTAGATCAAGAAAAATGAAAAGGAGTTAAAGGAAATAATTGACGATCTAAAATCACTCTTTGAAGAAGCTAAAAATAATAAAAATATATATATAACAACACAATTGCAAATAGTAATTAAATAATGTGAAAAGAATGTTATTGAAATTGCCTCTTTAAAAGAAAATATTGAGAAAGCAGTTAATGATAAAGTAGTTAGTGATTCAAAATTTGAGGATATCACTAACATATTGAATAAGATATTGGAAATCCAAAAGGCAATATCAAATAAGATAGGTATCATATTTGAAATTGAAAAGAGCTATGTTGAAGCTCTTACAAAAGAGGAAACAAAAAGTGAAGAAGTGAAGAATACAAAGGACATCTCAAAAAAAGAAGTCTGGAAGGAATGAAGTTAAAAAATACAATCAAGATAGAGATACACAAATAAGTTCTATTTTTATAGTTATTGTTTTTGTTGTAATGGATATGGTCACAAGAAAATAGAATGTTAGAAAAGAGCTAATAATTTTAGAAACAGGGAGAAGGAAACTCATGTAGAGTCTAGCAGAAGCTATAACTCTTTTGCTCCTCCATCAAGATTTAATGAAGAGGCCATATTTTGTTACATGTGTAATAATTTTGGACACATAGCCTGACATTGTAGAAGTGTGTTTGAGTCAATCAATAACGACCAAATTTTTAAGGTTCTATTTATCAAGAAGGTTTAGACATGTTTATGGTAGAGGAAACAACCTAAATATTATATGTTAGTTTAGATAGCTTTGCATGTAATAAATGAATAATAGCCATGGTTCATTAATAGTAGATGTTTGAGGAACATGATAAGATAAAATATCAAGTTCATAACTCTAAAGAAGATCAATGGTGGTACAGTGAAATTTAGAGATAAAATAATTACTAGGATAGTTGGAAAAGAAGGTTATGAGATTAGAAGAAAAGATTTAAATGAGTTGATTTCAGATGCTCAGAGGATAAGTAATAATTTATATGTGTTATTAGATATCTTCACAAAGGCATGATCAAAGGACACATTCAAAGATATGTGAGAGGAGTTGGGAGTAATTTATTTTACTTCCTACCATTGAGGATCAACATAAGTTGAGAGGGAGCTAAGTGTTAGCTCCAAGATAGGCCCTTTTCCATTGATTTCAAAGGGGGAGAAGTGAAAAAATAGGCATAGGTATAAGAACGGGTATATGATGATACAACAAGGGGGAGTTACTATATGTTTTTTATTTTGAATATATATGTAGGTTGGCATGTATAATATAGGTTTTAGGATGTGGAAATTTTAGTTTGAGGTTTCCATCAATGACAAAGTGGGAGATCATTGGAAATATTTTCATTGATGTCAAAGTTCTAGCATTATTGGTGTTAAAGGCCCCATAGCATTTAATGGCGTTTTTAATTTTCATATTTTGGCTAATGTGTGTTAATATTTATTTAATATTAATGAATATATTTTTGGTTTCATAAATTCAAAATAGGACCCATGGAGAATTAAAAGAGTCATGGGGTAAAGACAAAAGAGGAAAGGATGCATTTACTTATAAAGGGTCACCATGTTACTTTTTAAATGCAAGGATAGGAAGGGTCATGAAATTTTGGCATCATTTTCCATGAGGATTTAAGGGTCACAAAGGGTGAATACCAAAGGTCATTTGGAAATCTATAAATAAAGTCTTGATAAGCCATTTGTAATATGTAAGAAGAGAGCATTATTTATAATTTTCATATCTAGCTTAGAAGAGCAAAGGAGAGAAAAGAAAGAGATATTGTAATCTGATATCATTTGTTGAGAAAGTAACATTGAGAGATAGTTGTGTGGTAAAGGGGTTGGTGTTCATGAATAGTTGTTGTGTTGGTGCTCAAAAAAGGGGTTGGTGCTCCTACAAATTGGTGCTTGCAAATATTGTATTTTGAGTTGGTGCTCATTCGTATACTTGAGATTGTTCTCCATGGTTTTTCCCACATTGGGTTTCCATGTTAAATATGGTCTCTCTCTCTATCTTTTGTGGTGTTTATTGTTTCAATTTTATTGTATATCTTGAATGTATGGTTAAGTGGAATTTGATTAAGCAAAAGTTTATAAAATATATGATATACTGATTCACCCCCCTCTCAATATATCCCATGCTTAACAATTGGGGCATATAACTTGCCTCTAATTTTACCTTTTTACACCATTACTCACCATGATTTAGTTTTGGAATATTAATATTGGGTTACAAGTTACATATTTATCTTACATGGTCTTATGTTTATATGTTTGACTATGTTGTACATGAGCATTCATGATGTTTACAATTGTTTCTTTTATCTATGTTACACAAGGTGTGTACAAATCTTTATTTTGAGATAAGTGATTTTTAGGAACATATCTCACCTTAAAATGGGGTATACAATTAGAATATTCTATTTTAGATTATAGATTACAAAATCTTACAAGGTTAAATATTATAGGTTACAAGCTATAGACTCCATATGTTTGCTTCTTTAAACAAGATGTGTCATATCTCCATCTTGCACATTATGATTACTATTATAATATTACTTTTTAATACATTATTATTGTTGTAGAGGAAAATTATGCATTGACAATGATCTATTTTATTACTTGCATATTCATAATCTATGTTATTATTTTGATATTAATGTTATAGCTCTTTGTTGGTGGATGATGTAATTATGTTCAGTTCAATATTTTATTATGTAATATCTTCCAATATTTATTATGATATGGGTTTAATTAGATTACTCATAATATCTTCCAATATTTATTACGATATGGGTTTAATTGGATTGCATGAGTAATAATTACACACACACACACACACACACACACACACACACACACACACACACACACACACACACACACACACACACACACACACACACACACACACACACACACACACACACACACACACACACACACACACACACACACACACACACACACGTGCACGCGTGCGTGTGCGCGTGCACACACACACACACACACACACACACACACACACACACACACACACACACACACACACACACACACACACACACACACACACACACACACACACACACACGTGTGTGTGTGTGTGTGTGTGTGTGTGTGTGTGTGTGTGTGTGTGTGTGTGTGTGTGTGTGTGTGTGTGTGTGTGTGTGTGTGTGTGTGTGTGTGTGTGTATGTGTGTGAGAAGATGCATAAGGAGTTATGGCATATACAAACAAATAATTATTTAGATAACAAGACATGTATGTACACTTGGGTTTTAGTAATTACATATGGTAAAATTATAACATTCATATCTATACTTTTCATTTGATACATTGTTTCCAACTTGTACTTGCATCATGCTTGTTATATTGTGCAATAATTAATAATGTCAACATGTCATGTTGAAGATATGAGTATCAGTGTTGATGGATAAATACCATAAATCTCACACATTTATCACCATTAAAATAAAAACTAATAATTAATGAAACCCAAGTGTACATACATGTCTTGTTATCTAAATAATTATTTGTTTTTCTCTGCCATAACTCCTTATGCATCTTCTCACGCACACACACACACACACACACACACACACACACACACACACACACGTGTGTGTGTGTGTGTGTGTGTGTGTGTGTGTGTGTGTGTGTGTGTGTGTGTGTGTGTGTGTGTGTGTGTGTGTGTGTGTGTGTGTGTGTGTGTGTGTGTGTGTGTGTGTGTGTGTGTGAGCAGATGCATAAGGAGTTATGGCATAGACAAATAAATAATTATTTAGATAACAAGACATGTATGTACACTTGGGTTTCAGTAATTACATATGGTAAAATTATAACATTCATATTTATACTTTTCATTTGATACATTGTTTCCAACTTGTACTTGCATCATGCTTGTTATATTGTGCAATAATTAATAATGTCAACATGTCATGTTGAAGATATGAGTATCAGTGTTGATGGATAAATACCATAAATCTCACACATTTATCACCATTAAAATAAAAACTAATAATTTATCAATTGTTGGTATTTTGGATTTTAAACTACTTATTGTAGTTCAAATCCTTGAATGACTTTTGACACTTTTTGAGATGTTTTAGTGACCTTAGATTAGGATATACATTATAATTTTAATGAAAATATATTCCAAAAAAATATTGAGAAATAAAAGCGTTGACCTATTTCAATTTATATAATTAATTAGGACTATGATATCCTATCACTTTTAAAAGAAAAAATAAATACACATGTTTCTTAGGCTATAACTTTTGATTAAGTTATATTTATAAATGTAAATCCCTTATGATCCAATGGGATTAGAATTTGATAATTTTATACCAAATTGGTTAACCTACTTAGAATATGTGAAATATATAAAAAGTGTTAGTGGTGAACAACACTATGACATTCAAATTTATTTCAATCTAAGTTTTAGAAACTTAAGAAATTGAAGAAGTAAGTTGGAATGGGTCACATACATAATAAAAAATTGAAAAGTAATTTTGGAAGTTTAAAATATGTTTGGAAAAATATTTTTAATGAATTTTTTTAATATATGGATTGAATCATCTACTATTTACTATAAAAATTAATTTATATATTATTAAATATGTTCCATAATTAATAGTTAATCTAGTAGTGTTGTAAGTGTGATTGTTGATAAAATATACACTAAATAACTTCAAATAAAGATTACAAAAGCTTGATGGTTTTCATATATGAATACATGTAATTAAAATCATAGATAAAAATATGCAAAACTAATTTCCATGAATAATTATGGAACCACACTATTGCACCATATTTTATTAATAAGGAAGGCTAAAACTAACCAATTACAAACAACTTTCATGACAAATCATGACAAGTGAAAGCATAAATAGACACATAAATAACATAATATAAATAAAAATAGACTAATATAACTGAAAATATACTCAATATAACAATTTTGAATCACTAATAAGATATGGTCATCATGCAAGATGTCTTTCTCAACAAATAAGCAAAACATGCACACTAGACAAGCTTGGCATCCCAAATCACTATAAAGTAGGAGATTGAATAAAATAATATTAAATTCAATTATAATTGTATTATAAAGTGTTTCACACCTCTTTGGGATAAATGGATAGGGATTTAAGTTTAGTTAAATACACATTTAGTGAACTAGACTCTAACTAGCACTTATAACTATTTTTAAGAAAGTTCTTGAAAAGTGTCCAAAATTGAAAAAATAATAAATATAGGACATAAATATATTAAAAAACCATAATAAAATAATAATAAAACATCTTATAACTTCAAAAATAAAATTTTGACATTAGAATGACACTCAATAATTACCCATTTTGATGTAAAGAGAATAAATGTTTATCTTCTTAAGTCTTCCATGAATCTGCTTATGAAAACCATGTATGTGAATATATAATTTAATTATCTTCACTTCTCACATAATTAATTAAATTTTTTTTATCATTGACCAAGTCTTTGAATAAATTATTTTTGAGTTCAATATTCTTGGTTCTAACATGGAAAATTATATTCTTGAATTTATTTGCCCCATTATTATCACAAAAAATATATATTAGCTCATGTTGAGCCTCTCTAAAATTAGATAAGAGTTCTTACCTAGATAGAGGGTGTTGGGCACTCTAGATAGAATATATATAGGGCTCGAGTAGTGAACCATTCTTAGCCATATTCTTTGTGTGCAAGCTGATGCAAGTGATATTGTCGATGCACTTAATGTTCTCCTTATGTCATTAGGGAACAAGGGAAAAGTAATAAAGTCAATTATGAGTCCTATAAGACTTGGGGATTGAGTTTATAACATAATTAATACTAGAAATAACACAAATAGTAGAGATATGGTCATACTTAGAAGTTTACAAGCGGACCCTATTGTAGGGATAATAGATATTACACAATGACATTTTATTCTTATTAATGTTTGTGAAATTGCTCTAAGATTTGCCAATTATTACCCAAAATACAAAAAATAATGCATATTTATAGCATGAACTAAGCTAAAGTGAGCCATGGGTGGATCCAAAGGAGATAAGGGTAAGGTAGAAAAGAGAATTTGCTTAAGATGATAAAAAGTACTAGTTCTTCTAACTTCTATGACAATAACACATAAAAATAGCATCTACCAACTCCAGCGTATTACTCAAAGCTAAATAAATGTAGTAGAAGCTTTAAAGGAAAATAAATACACAATGACACTTTATTCTTATTAATGTTTTTGAAATTGCTCTAAGATTTGCCAATTATTACCCATAATACAAAAAATAATGCATATTTATAGCATGAACTAAGCTAAAGTGAGCCATGGGTGGATCCAAAGGAGAGAAGGGTAAGGTAGAAAAGAGAATTTTCTTAAGATGATAAAAAGTACTAGTTCTTCTAACTTCCATGACAATAACACATAAAAATAGCATCTACCAACTCCAGTGTATTACTCAAAGCTAAATAAATGTAGTAGAAGCTTTAAAGGAAAATAAATACAAATATCTATAAGCATATGTTGCACAAAGATTATTCATTCATAGTAAATTGCATAGAATATTTCATTGCAAATAAGATGAAAATATATCATGTATACTAGCTAATAAATGCATATATTAAATGATATTGCCAAATTAATCAATAAGAAAGAAACCATTAGTAATATAAAATAATGAGGAATATAAACTATATAAATACACAATTAATCACTTCAAATAAACTCTCAAATTCTTGGCTCTTTTGTATTAATTCTTATAACAATTATTTATGATTATAATGAGGGGAAAACCCCTATTTATAGGCTTCGAAATTGCCTAAACAAGTTTACATGGGCCCATAAAAGGTGCCCAAATAGAACAAAGTGGATAAATATTACAATGGAATATTCTAATTTAAATTTATAAAACATAATGGAATATTCCCCAAGGTCTTAGAGGAAGCTATTGGTTAGCATGTTGTTATTGTCTTTGTTTCTTCCTTTATCCATATCTCCATACATTCCAAGTAATCCTGATCAATTTGGGTTAAGTTAAGGATCATAAGTTAGAAAAAGTTAGGTATCTCTTGAATTATCATGTCATGTTCTACTAGTATGGGCCTCAGTACTTCTTCAATGTCATTTACTTTCTCCAACCTCTGATTGGTCAATGCCACAATGCTCTTTACCTCAATATCTATCTTAATCAATAAGAAAGAAACCATTAGTCATATAAAATCATGAGGAATATAAACTATATAAATACACAATTAATCACTTCAAATAAACTCTCAAATTCTTGGCTCTTTTGTATTAATTCTTATAAAAATTATTTATGATTATAATGAGGGGGAAAACCCCTATTTATAGGCTTCAAAATTGCCTAAACAAGTTTACATGGGCCCATAAAATGTGCCCAGATACAAAAAAGTGGATAAATATTACAATGGAATATTCTAATTTAAATTTATAAAATATAATGGAATATTCCCTAAGGTCCTAGAGGAGGTTATTGGTTAGCATGTTGTTATTGTCTTTGTTTCTTCTTTGTTTCTTCCTTTATCCATACCTCCATACATTCCAAGTAATCTTGATCAATTTGGGTTAAGTTAAGGATCATAGGTTAGAACGAGTTACGTATCTCTTGAATTATCATGTTGTGTTCTACTAGTATGGGCCTCAGTACTTCTTCAATGCCATCTACTTTCTCCAACCTCTGATTGGTCAATGCGACAATGCTCTTTACCTTAGTATCTATCTTTGCACTAGTATTATCTTACTATAATTTGGGTAAAAATGCCTTCATTTAGGCCCTAAATTCTTGATCATCCATGAAAGTGCCATTAGGTTTGGTCACCTTTATGACCATGACATCCTTTAGTAGAAGGGCAATCTTGAATTCAATCTTCTCTAAGGATGTATTTTCATCCTTGACTTGGTCTAGCCACCTCTTCAATATCCTTCTCCTATTCACTAGGATGATCTGCACTGGAATGATATCCTCAAGTGGAAAAACCTTGAGGTTTAAGAAATTATTACTTCTTTAAACTCTAGAAAAGTTTTCAAACTTGGAATCATAGAGTTTAAGATTTTAATCAAGTTTAATTACCACCTTAGATTATAGGATCCTATATTCCTAACTCCTCTTCATGACTTTATAAAAGTTGAAAATATTGATAACAACATTGATTATTTTAATTTTAGCACTTTTTGACATAGTGGGTAGTGTTTGATATTTTAATATTTTCAACTCTTTCTACATCCTCTTCATCAAGCCTATTGTGGACTATGTCTGCACTTGAACTATGGACACAAGGTCCTCTACATATTCATTTACCTCTCTAGAGTTAGCCTTCCTCTTCCTTGTCAAATTGAAGAGGGAATCTTCACTCTAATGTTCCACCATTGAGTTGGACTATGGATTCTCAACCTGCCTTCTTACCACCCTCTTCATTGTGCTTGTGTCAGCATCAAATCTCATACCAATTTGAGGGGTAGAGAATACTACCTAAGGCCTCTCCTATCTTACTACTTGTATGATGTTTATAACCTATTTTTAGGTAGTATTAGGTGTTGGATGTGTGGGAGGTGGTTGCAATGGAGGTGTCTGGGTTAAGGAAGATGCCAAGGCTACGATAGGTATGTATAGATTTGTTGGGTCTAGCTTTCCAAGTGTATCAAATAGATATTTGGTAGGGCCCATGTTAAGGATAAATGAATATAGTTTTAAATTCACACTCATATTAGTATATATGGTAATATTGAGTGGATTTTTAAGGGGTAATAATTTTGAGATGGGCCTTAATGGCATAGTAGGTGTAGGGGTGCTAAGGGAAAGTGATGCACTAGTTGTGATTACCTAAGAAAGAGTGGCTATAACTAGTAATTACCTAAGAAAGAGTGGCTATAACTAGTAATTTGGGATCCTAATTAAGATGAAATGTTGGTAGTGGCATGGGAAATGAAGTGGGGAATGGTTAATCTAAAGGAATCACTAACTTGGCTCATGCTAGTATCAGATGAGGACTAAGTGGTGGTGATAGCTATATTGGAAGTGCTTATTGATGGGGAAGAAAATGTATAAGTAGAAGAAGAAGTAGATATAATTGGGAAAGGATTCAATGGTAAATTAATTACATCAATATCCTAGGATGTGCTAGTGGTAGAAATAGTGGTAGCTTAAGAAGTTGATGGAAGAGGTATTGCTCCTCTCATGGTAGTCTTGGGATCCTTCTTTATTTTGTATAGATTTTCAATATTCCTCTCTACCATTTCTTGTAACTCTTAAATATATATCTTTATTATTTGATGCAATTCTTCAAGATCAATGACATCAAGGTCATGTTGACTTATGCTCTCTAGGGAAGCTCCCATAGTAGATGCAAAGATAAATGTAGGACCTTGAGAGGAACCATGTTGGCTACTTGATTAGAGCTTAAAGACATACCTTGATTTGTTTTAGTTGCCTATAATATAGGTTTACATGGTCTATTTATAATGAGAGGTATATTATCTTCTTCCTCTTCTTTTTATCTCTCCTCATAATCTACATCAAACATTCTTGCATGGGCTAGTGGAGGTTGATGTCTTACAATGTCTTTCTTCTTCTTCTCTTTATCCAACTTCATCTCTAACTCAAAATCCTTCCTTAAAAAATTATTTAATACCACTTCATCATTCATATAATCCTTGTATATCTGCTCATATACCTGTTCTTGATGCTTATACTCTATTGCCACATCCTTCTTAAACATGAACAGGTGCCTAGTAATGACATTATTTAGGTCTCACGCTCAAAAGTCATCTTTAGGAAATAGGTATGTGTCCCTATGCCTTGAAACCATAATTATATCATGCCATGTTATGATCTTAGTCCTCCCCACCTTGTAATAATTCTTATAGGGTACTATCTTCTTCTTATTCTTGAAGATGCCGTCAATTCCATGTAGTAGTTGATAGGCCATATCTTTCAAATATAACGTGGTGCATCTATTATCTTCCCATGTCTCTTAAGGTATATTTAACCATAAGGTGACCCTTAACATCTCATACCTAGTGATTGATTTTTAGACCACTAGATATAAATCTTCTATAATCACCTTTATGTTTCACCTAAATTGGTGAATGTGAATTACAGAGAATAACTGGGGCACGACTTCATCTCAATTAAAAGACCATGAATTATAGAATATTTGGGTAATTATGAATATTACATCTAATATATATCTAATCATGAATAATGGGGCTCCATTCTTACAAGTATAATTAATTGCATACACTAAATTATTTCTAATGATATCCACAAGTGGAAGAATCTACTAGTCCTCTAAGATGTTCTATAGAAATGGAAGGGTCCTTATGTCCACATAGTTGATATGCATATTTTTGGATACCTTATTAAGGAGATAAAGGCTAATCTTGACTACTTTCTTGAATTTATGGATAGGTATGTTCCCTTGGTCATTCATGAGAATGAATCCTATTAACTCAGTTACCTAGGTATCCAAGACCTTCTCTTAAGAGTGCACCTTATACCATTTGTCAATTTTACTCTGGTTATAGTCGATTTATGGGGAAGGAATGTCATAATAATTTTCAAAGCTTGGCCCCACTATGAATGTGATTAGTAGTGATTAGGAGTACTTGGTTCATTGATTTGATCAATCCATCCTCACATCTTGACCTCCCAAAGATGCCATAAACTAGGTCAGTACATGACATGACCTGTAGTCTAGTTATGGCCTTGTGGAAACTAGCAACACTAATTGCAAGGATTTTCAAAGCTAATTGGATTATGTGAGGCATGGTTTCATCCTCATAAATTTCTCTATCTAATTCTACATTGATGTAAATTCTACTGTAATGCATGTCACCTGATGTTATGGCCTCAGGTATGAATTTTATGTCTTTGAAAATAACTAAATTACCATAATAGAATAAGAAGTCATCATTTCTGAAAGAAATGTTCTTACTCATAGTGGATGGGCCTTCTTATTCCATCTCTATAATATTATAGGTAGAAACCAACTTCCTTCTATCTCTCTTTGAAACTTTGGAACTCCAACAATGCTAGTCGAGGTGTAATATGTGAATAGCTTGAGCTTTATCTTATTAGGAAAACATATATAATAAAGAGAGAAAACATGTATAGATTATAATGAAAATATAGGTAATAATAGATAAGTTTGATAGCATTTTTAAATATTGCTTTGCTTAATGCAATGCAGATGGTGATTCTGGTTCATGTCAAATTAATGGTGAGCTCATCAACTTTACATATGTTTGGAAAAAATTTGAGCTATTTATTTTGGCATTTAATTACATTAGAATTAAAGATTATTTATAATTTGAATTTTATCCATCATCAATTTTATATTTAAATCTAAGTTTTATAACTTTTGGACACATGACATGCCACCTCAAATCTAGCTAGGTACTCACGAGGTCTGAATGTAGCTAAGCTACTTAGTTGGATCAAATATAGACACATGACACTTTTTTATTACCTCATGTGATCTTTAAATGCATATTAGTGTGATGATTCATTTGTATCATGCCACATAACATATTTCAATTCATGGTGAGATCTCAAGTAGTGCATTTTAGTTTTGATTGATCGTGAGAGTGCCATGTGTCACTCTTTCAAGCAATTAGGGATTTTATTTACTAGGTGGATCTATCTTAGGAAATCATAACTTTATTTTTCTAGGAGTCACGTTTGGAAAGACCTTGCACAACTATCAACAACTAAGCATTAATCATGTGGCTCAAGTGGAGACATGCATCCCTCTTAGAGGTGATCTCATGGATCTTAGGATGTAGCTTCATAGTAATGACATGTGGTATCATCATTCAAGTCTAAGGTGGATGTGCATCCATATCAAAGGCAATATAGTGGATATTGTATAGAAATAATGTAGTAATGACATATGGCATCATCACATGATTCCAAAGGGGACACACATAATTCTCATGGGATTTTATTCATTCTTCTATCATTTATCCTTCTCAGAAGGAGATTTGGATAGTTTTATGCCATAGGGCCTTGATAAAATGGATCAAATCAACCTATATGTTTTCCTTATGATCTCTCATGAGCTTTAAATGAATACAATTTAGTGTGGACACACATCTATATTGGATGAACTTAATGGGAACACACATCACTTTAGAAAGTTACTCAGGTCTATGTGATCATACTTGAGACACTTGGCAACATCTCATGGGATTTTGGATTGTATTTGGATGTGTGGTGGATCAAATTAAGTGGGCTCACTTAAAAATCTAGGATAATGACATGTATCCTCTAGATTTGAATTCCAATGGCTAGTCTCCTCGTGATCTCCCCAAATGGCACCACATAGATCATAAACTTGGTATATTTATTCCAAGTGTCTTTCTCAGGACATGAATATTTAAGGTGATATGAAGCTTGGTGAGGTGTAAGCCTATCCCTTTAAACCATAGTCGAACAAAATTTGACATCTCATGATACGTCATAAACCTTACTTTAAACTTAATGTCTTATAAGGTCAAGAAAGAACCTAAGTTAGTTTTTCAAAATGTTAGAGCCCATCTTAAGCTAATTTAAACAAGTCTAAATTGAAACTATGTAGGTAAATTATTTAAACATAGTAATGTTAGTTCAATAAGATTGATCAAATCTTGATGTGTTCATGTATATTGAAGAACTAGGTCACACGTCCCTAGTGAAAGATTGTTTGCATATATTTTGAACCATCAATGGTTAATAATCCATTATTGAATGAAACTTAAAGAAGAGAACTTGTAATTATTTGAATATTTTCTAAGTGTTAATATCTATTATAAAATGAATGAGTAACCAAATGCTTTATAAGAACAAGTAATGGAAATTTAAATCAATGCCCCATATTTGAATGATTTAATATGTTAGGCATCTTGGGAAATTTTGAAAAAAATAGGAAAGGAGGGTACCCATTCTAGGAATAGAGGGTAGTTGATCATCAATAAATGGAAACCTCTATTGGGAACATTGTAATATGTTAAAATCTAGATATTTTGTTCAAATATGAATAAAAAATTAGTTATCTCATTGTGATCTTCAGTCAATATCAAAACTTATTTTCAGAACTAATGAAATCCCATAAGCTAGAAATAGAGTTTAAATCTTGTAGACAATCATACTATGTGTGTGCTTTGAGGTTCCTTAACCATTTTCATTGGGTTCAAAAATGATAACTTTCAAGCTTCAATAAATCAAACATGAAATGATTGAAGAACTCTTTAGTTTTTATATAGTTATACTTTGCTTAGTTGGGGATGGCTTAGGCATTACTCTATTGCTAGCTAGCCATCTATAACTCTGACATATATACCTTTGGCTCCACTCTGGGCCTTGCTCTAATTCCAGTTAGGCATCCATAGCCTTGATAGAGATGGCTTAAATCACCATTCATGTAATCTAAAGTAGTTTATGATTTCACTTCATTGGTGTATCATTTTTTTTAATACCTACATTTATAAACCAGAATGGTTTGGAACTAGAATTAGACAGGTGTAAGGATTTTATCAAGACAAATTCTAGATTTAATTCACTTTCAGACATCAATTCCCACCTTGGAAATTTACGTAGTGAATTTAAGTGACAACATGATGTCCCACACAAATTCAAACTCTTGTTCAAGCAAATGTTTAGTCATTTGAACTATATTATAGTCTTAAAAATGAATTAAGGTTTTCATGAGAAAACTAACTTCCAATTAATCTTACCCAACTTTTCTAAATTGGAACATTGCTAGAGGCTTCCAAACTTTAGATGACCAACATTTAAAATCAACAATCCCTTCTTCCTCTTTTTAAGATCATATCAACAAAAAATGAGCCATTAAATTATTCTTTAAAGGACTTATTACTAAGTTACAACACACAATAGAAAAACAAATAGAAAATAGAAAGTGAATAAATAAAGGAAACAATAATAAATAAAATCAAGAAAGCAAAGTTAAAGCAAGAAATAACATAACAAGAAAACAAAATAAGAGAGAAAACTAATCTAATCCTACATATTCTAATTCTAAACAAGCATACTATCCTTCTTTAATTTGTGATAGAGTGGTAGAAAAATAATGCTTCATATATTTCCCATTCACTGGCAATGCCAAGTCATTCCCTTATAGGTCTAATCCAAAGAAGATTGAACTTTTCATGTTGTCCTTTCTTCTCATGGGCCTTATCCTACAGTAGGACCAAGTTTGATATTCAAAATGATTTAACTTTCACTTTTTTGTTAAACCATCTCTTAACAACATCCTGATGCTTCTTAAAATTCTTCAATGCTTCATCTCTATTATCTTCCATTTGGATAATGTTAAGTATCCAGGACTGCACTCTTTCATCATCTTCCATGTACTCAAACATAAACTCATAAGTTGGTAACTTTAGCATGATAGGAAAAATAGGTTGCTACCCATAAAATAATAGGAACAAGGACACCTTGAGTGTCTATTTGTATCTAGTTTTATCTACCCATAAAGAATACTTTAGTAGGGACTACCATTATATTTTTTTCTCTTCTACAAACTTATTTATGGCATTCATCAAGTTTTTATTAGTAGATTTAAAAATTCCATTACCTTGAGAGTAGTAGTTTGAAGTATAATTGATGAGTATTTGGTCGTCACATGCCCATTCAGTGAACTCAATTGTGTGATCTAGGAATTTTACTCAAGAGAGGATGGTTAGTATGGTGCTAGTTCTAAAATGAAAACAAAATGAGAGAAACACACTAACTAGCATAACATCTCTAGGCCTAGACACTAGGGAGAGCTTAGTTAACAAAACCAAATGACAAACACAACTAAAAAGTAAGGAATAAAACACAAGAATTCATTCACCTTCCTTGGATGCTCCAAATGTCTTTGTAGTAGTGGCTTGCTCAGATTGTGCACATGAAGTCCTTGGTAATGGAAGATTGGCTAGCTCCATCTCTCCTTGGCACCTTGTGTCTTTGGCTTAGCTTGGCTTGGAATAAATTTGGCATAGTAACACTAGTTGTAATGACTCCTTGAATATATTTTTTCATTATAATTTTTCACCAAAATAGCCTAGAAATGATGTTGTGAGACCTCCTATTTATCAAATTTTTCAAATGTCTAGAATCAACCTGAACCATCCATCTCAAGATTGAGATGTGTGGTTGAGGATTAATTAAATTTTTGGAATTAAGTTTTTAATTATCCTCATCATGACATTAGAATAATGGGAAATTAAGAGCATGGAGGGCATCATGGAAGGCATTGATGAGACATAGAGGGTATGAATCTTGATATATGTGGCATTTATAGCTTAGGGATGTCTTCCCAAGAAATGAGGTCACCTAATGATGCAGATATTTAATATTCATTTCCAAAAATAAGTATTCAACAAGTTTCCATGTTATTCTTATTTATGTCATAACTTGGGTTAATTATCTCTTAAACATGATTAAACACTTTGTCTACAAATTACTCAAATTGAATAGAATACCTTGTTATTGGTCCAAACTTTGAGTAGATTAAAATTGGAAGTTCATGTTAGATAAATTGGAACTATTATCCCATTTAGGATTCTACTAAACAAATTAACAAAGGCATGCATCTTGTGTAATAGATTTGATAGAAAAGAGAAATTTAGAGCACCTAGGTGCAAAATTGGCCTTTTGACTCAAAATGATCTGATCAAAGTTAGCTAGCCCATAAATTACATTACCTCATTTAGGGATACCCTAGCCAAAATCAAAAATTGAATATGTCAGTTTCAAATCTTTTAGTGTGTTTTAGTGTTTTTAGGATAAATTATGCATTTTGGGTAGAATTGGCCAAAACCCTAATTAGAGGTTATCAATAGCTAGTTTTAGGTGTCTATAGTTTGCCCCTATTTGGGAAGATGTTGCAAATCATAGGAAAATCAATGTCTTCTCAAATAATGAGAGATGGATTATATGCCAAAAATAAGATGATGGTTGAAGAATAAATCTCCAAAAGGTGTTTGGGAAGCCTATGATGATGCCCCCTCGAGGGAGTGGTCATCACATTTATTTATGGATGGTCCCTAAAAAATAAATAAGAAGAAAGGTGGAATTAATCCATGGTTAAGATTAATCCAAATAAGAAAATACTTGCATGCATTGATGTAAAAAGGATGATGGTTTACCCAAAGGTGGTTATAATCAATAAAAAGTCAAAAATAATGATTTGTCCATATGCAGTTATAATAACTAAGATGATCTAGATTGGATAAAGATGATGGCACCCTAGTTAGAGCTAATTTTCAAGAATAACTCAAGTATATAACCTAGAATATAGATTAAATATGAGTGGGTGAAAAGTGATGAAATAGATGAATAGAAAAATAAGATTGATTAGTGTGAATGATTTAATTTTACCTGCCAATGAGGAGATGCTCATACTGATTATCAATGATATAACTAGAATGGTCATTGGGTTGATTTGATCAAGGGTGAGATGGAAAGATTTTGCAAGGGTACCAAGGAGAAAATTTTACAACTTCATGGATTGTAGACCTTCTTGAAGATAATTTTTGTTTTAGCATGTGATGGTAGGATTCATGATAAAACACCATGAAGACTTGGCCAAAATATCCATAAGGACTGACTCTCAATTTAATAAACACTTAAAACAAATTCACCAATGATAAAACCCATGATGACAATGTTGACGTATATATATAGATAGACTCAAGAATAATGTGTACAAGGAATCACCCAATGCATACATATAGACTGAGTCAAGGAAACAATGTTGAAATTAAACAAAAAACCAAGTGATCAAACAAAAAAACAAATAAAAAAATAAACAAACAAAATACTTTAAATAAATAAATAAATAGAAAGCCTGAAAACAAAATCAAAAGAAAACATCCTAACAATGACAATGCCCCAATAAGGTGAATCAAGGATAAATGACTAGGATTAGATAGGATAAATGTTTTTGGATTTTGAAATATTATGAATGTTTTTATAATTTTGAGGTATCTTAACTCATTAGAGAATGATAATATACCTACTCACAACATGATGAGAGCATTTAGCTTCGGTTGCTCACAAAACAATGAGAGCATATGGAAAGGGGGACTGAGGTGACCTCAAAATGAATTAAGCATGACCAAAATATTCTTGAAATGACCTCAAGTCATAGTAATTCCATCAACACAAAAAGTGGGGCAAAACCAACTAGGTCCCAACAAGTTCTCAAATATGGCAAATGGCTAGTCAAATAAAAATAGTAATGGTAAGTTGATGTGATAATGCATGATAAATAAGTGTTTCCCCTAGTTTTCCCATAGGCAATTGTAACTAGGATATAATAGCATAGGTCAATGATACTAATTTTCCCATAGGTGGTTATAATCAGTCTCACATAAACAAACATGATAGGATGAAAGATATCTTGCCAAATCAACTATCACACTAATTTCATAGACATTAATTAAAACATGAATTGGATTGATTTCTAAAAATTGATAAGAATCCTCTCATAAAAAGTGCAGGATGAACCAAAAGAACCAAGATCAAAATAGGATTGGATAAAATGACTAAAAATAGGCTTTAGTCAAGATAGGAATGGAATGATATGATGCTATGGTCTTTCTTAAGATAATTATGGTCTAGATATATTGGATAAAATGTTAATAGGGTTTCCCCCAAGTGGTGGGGTGAATGGTTTGGATCTACAATAATGTAAAATGGATATGCAACAATGGCAATGGCAATGTGAGATGATATGGTACATGTTTTTGGCCTAGGTGTGGGTTTTGATTTTATTGTTCCTGTTGATGGGGAGACACACATCCTAATCAAAAAATGATACAAGAAATACTTGATCATGTTAATTACTAGCCCACACCTCATTAAAATAACTACTTTTTCAAGAATGGCTTATAGATTTGGTTGCTGAGAATGATTTTGTGATCTTCATTGGTCATTGAGATAAGGTATCTTTGTAGCCTCTACAAAGGAAAGTGTGACCATGGATGGTAAATAGGGAAACATAATGGATGGTAAATAGGGAAAAATAATGGATGGTAGGTTTTATTAATAAATGGAATTGTTAATGATAATGGAATGTATAATAATGGGGAAACAAATGAAGATTAGGAATTTTAGTCAGACATAATGTTGTTGATACTGGATTCAACATAACTTTGGTTGTGGTAGGGTTAAATAATTATTGTTTTGATAGGACCCCTAGATTTTTCTATTGTTTGATATTGAGAGTAACTACCATCTAATTAGGCTATATATTAGAAGTTATTTTGATTTGATCTTTGATTTTGTCTTCATTAAGTAGTGAAGAACTTTTATGCTTAGTTATTGGTGCCTCAATGAGGTTTTCACCAATGAAGTTGTCTTGATTGTCTCTTAATGCCTTTGATTTGACTTTGATTGCCTTTTAGCACTTTTTAAAAAATTTCACTAAAAGATGCTAAGTTTTGACTTTGATTATTCCCTAGCACCTCTGAAAAGGTTTCACTAGGAGAATGTTCTTCTGCTACATGAATGTTATCATGGCCTCCTTGCTCTTCTTCAACTACTATGTTTCCATGGATACAATTTAGTAAAGTGTGATTATATCTATCCCAATTGACACTTGTGGGAGATATAATGTCAATAATATGGCTATTTTGGTTAATGGTAATGGCTTTTAGAATGGTAATGGAATGGGGAGTGGCTGCACAATCCTCATAGAAGATACTATGATAACTTGTGTCAAAACTGAAGTACTCATCCTCAAAAACTATAGAAGGATCATAAATGTATTCAAATTTATCTATAAGGCATGTTTAAACAATGTTATAACATCCATGAACATATTCTTCTTCTGAATCTAATTCTAACTCAAAGGACTTTAAATGTTGAGACTGATGTTGATTCTGATGTTGATGTTAAATCTAATGTTGGTTCAATAATAGAATTTGACTCTAATTCTAATTCTTCATCTGATGGGTACTTTGTTACAACGATGTCTTGTTGAATATTTGGTTTTGGATAATTAATGGCCTGTAATGGCATAATGGGCTCTATAAAGATTGGTTTGTAAAAGTGAGTCTCCTCTATAATGGGAAAAAGGTCAAGAGACAACTCCTTAGAGACTATCTTGTTAATAGGAGGCTCTTGAAAAATAGGCATATGGTCAAGGTAGTGATTTTCCCAAAGGTGGTTATAATAATTAAGAAGTGACTCAACAAAGATTGGATCATTAGAGTGAGACTCGTGGACAACTGGTATAGGATCAATAGGTAATTTATCACAGGTTGACTTATCACAAATGGTTGATTCAATATAAACATATTGAATTGATTGGTTCTCTTGGCCTCAATTTCTAATGAGTTAAAAAATACCAGTTGTAAACACATCTTAGTCTTCAAATGATTGGATGGGTTGAGGTTTGGATGGGATTGGTACTGGATGAGGAATGACTTGTGGTTGGATAATGGTAGGGCTTTGGGAAGCATGATTACTCATATGAGCCAAAGGACCAATTCTTGAGATGGTAATGATAGGGCATTGTGGGGCTTGATTACTTTCACAAGATAAAGGACTAGGTCCTAGAATGATGAAAGGGTTTTGTGGAGCTTGATTGCTTTCACAAGCCAAAGGATGAGGTCTTGGTATGATAATGGTATTCCTTGGATATTATAGAGCTTGATAGCTCATATAATCCAAAAGAGGGTTAGGGGTAGCTGATGATTTGATAACAAAAACACATCATGAAACTTGATTGTTTGCACAAGTAAAAACATCCAAGTCTTCCTCATAAACTAGATCATCCCAATCTTGAGTTAGATCATAAGCTAGTTCTTGACTGTATTCTATGTACTAATTATTTCAAAGAGGGTATGGATCTATATCCCAAAGAACATTATCTATATTTGGGTCTTCAAAGTCCTCTTCATAATCCTCTTCATACCAATTAAGGTCTCGATTTGGATCGTAATTTATTTCGTGACTTTGCTCCCATGAATGACTAATATGAGGTGAATAGAAATCTATCTCACAAATCATGTTAGCATCATTGGTGTCTTTACTAAAGACATAAAAGTCATTTTGTGTGGCCATTCTATCATAAGTTTGATTGTAAGTAACTCCACCATAAGTGTAGCTATACATATCCATGTAAATGATGAAATCTCAAAAATAAAAAGGCCTAGAGTTCCATAAACTCTATAAAACTATGTCCAAAGGACATATAGATCAAGCTTGGGCCAACTTGGTTGAAGGGGTGGAGTTGTATATCCAATGTCATTTTAAAGTGGAGTTGTATCTCCAAAATGGTTTATGCTAAGACTTGGCATAAAAAAATATAACATCAAATGTCTAATGTCAAATTTCATATGCACAAAAAGTCAAGTGTCTGAATAAAAACTGGCATATCAAAGGTCTAGGTCAAAGTGTTCCAAACGAGGTCTAAACTAAGAAAGGTAAAAGTTGAGTTACTAGGTCTTTTGTCCAAATACAGAGTTAAAAGCTAAGCTCAAAAAAATAGGCATATGCTACTACTTTTGGCCAAATGATGTCAAAATATAGAATTGAAACAAAGACTGATGTGATTTGATTTAATCTAACAAGTTTGGAAATAACTTTGACATAAACTAGACACACAATCAAACATAAACATGATTAGTTGGCATAAGGCATAAGACAAAAGGCTCTTTGAGAAAGGTTATGTTTCTCCCAAATAAAGTCATAAACAATGATGAGGATAGGCTTTAAACAAATAAACCATCAATAGTTTTCAAATTTGGGTAATCGATTAACTGAAGTTATGAAACCCAAAAGAGAAAGATCTATGTATCAGCCCCATGAATTAAGGCCTAAACATAAATCAATAAATGTTTGAAGCCAAAATTGACAAGGCTAATTTAAAACTCAATGGTGAAAATTAGAATTTGACCAAACAAGCTAGACAATATTGGATAGCATGATGACATAAGACAAAGGTCTAAATGGTATACATAACATGGTTTGAAAAAAATAGTTTTTGGTGCAAGGTAAACTAGTCTTGAAACAAATTGAGTTGCCTAACAGTGTAAGCATGCTCAAATGATGTGATCAATGATATGTTTTAAAATACTCAAAGGCATAAATGGTTTGACATGACTTAGGTAGCATAACACTACCCTCCTCAACTCAATTAGCACACACATAAACAATTTAAAAAAAAATTTAAGGAACAAGTGTGGTGTAAAATGGCTAGCATAATGTCTCTTTAGACAAAAGAGTGACATATAGATATATTGGTTCTGACATGGATTTATCAATGTATTGCTTCAAAATAATCAAAGGCACAAATGGTTTGACATGATTTGGGCAGCATAACACTACCCTCCTCAGCTTAAATACATTATTTTGACATTGATTATGAAAAAGTAAATACTTTTTAGTCTCAAAACATACCAAATGGGAAAATGATCTAAAAATACACTAAGTAAAATCATCCAAATTCTAGTAAGGGTATGGAAAAATAAGGTTGACTAAAACTAGCAAGATTTCAATCATTGTAGGGGAATCAATTGTATAATGACTTTCATGCCAAAGAATACAAATAAAAGCACAAATATTGGGTCTGTATCACTTGGCTTATTGAAAAAAGGTTTAGTCCTTTTTGTAACCACTATATCCTATTGTTCACTCAGTGTAGTTTTATGTCCAAAGTGCCACTACATCCTGTGTGCAACTCTAAAGGGGCCAAATAAAGTCAATGTCAAGAGATGAAACCCTAGGTCAAAGCTTCCCTAAAGAACTTGTGGGAGGTGATGAATTCCCCCTCACAATCCAAGATGCATAAAAAATAAAGAAAGCATGAAAGTAGAAAGATTTCAGGTTCATTTTCAAGGTCACCCAAACATTGATGAGTTTTTAGGGAGTACTTTTGTTGACTTTTGTTCTAATCCTTAGACAAGGTTATTTTCAATAGTAATGGAACTTTTGAGGGTTCCCTATAGGGTAAAAATATAAGAGCATTCATGAAACATTCCTCTTTTTTTGAAATAAAATTTTAATTAAACAATTATTCCAAATAAGAATTAACAAGTGTGTTTAGTTTTAAGCCCAAATGAAATATTTGGTGGTGTTAATTTGACCCCTTGGTCTTAGTTATAAACTTTGAAAAAATTCACCAAAAACATCTAATTCCTTTGTTAAACACCAAAACAAGGTTCTTAATTGATTTTTAAGAATGTAAAGGTGATATAAACATGTTTTGAACAAATATCAAGCTTGGTCCTGTAGCAAAAATGTTAGCATGTCTTTTAGTTTTGAAGCTCTTTTTAGCTTGAGATAATAAAATTTTGAAAAATAGCTCTCAGGTCTATGTTTTTTGAAAATCATAGTGATCGACATCAGTTATTACCACCGACGTCAGTTATTTTGGCTAGCCAAAATCTAATCAATGTCAGTTTTGATAACTGATGTCATTTACTATGTAAAATTGTGGCAAACAAAAATGGCAAAATAAAGTTAGAAAATTATTTTGTAAGAGTTTTAAAGGCTTGAATAAATATTTTATAGTTGATAAATGGTCTTACTCATATGTAGGATGTGTCTAGTCCCACCAGGTGTACCATTATGTGATCTAGGAATTTGAATTAAGAGAGGATGGTTAGTATGGTGTTAGTTCCAAAATGAAAACAAAATGAAAGAAACACACTAACTAGTATAACATCTCATGGCCTAGATACTAGGGACAACTTAGTTAACAAAAACATATAAAAAACACAACTAAAAAGTAAATAATAAAACATAATAATTCCTTCACCTTCCTTAGATGCTCCAAATGCCTTTGTAGTAGTGGCTTGCTCAACTTGTGCTCATGAAGTCCTTAGCAATGGAAGATTGACTACCTCCATCTCTCCTTGGAACCTTGTGGCTTTGGCATGGCTTGGCTTAGAATAAATTTGGCATGGTAACACTAGTTGTAATGACTCCTTGAAGATATTTTTGCATTACAAATTTTCACCAAAATAACTTAGAAATGATATTGTGAGGCCTCTTATTTATAGATTTTAGTAAATGTCTAGAATCAACCTCAATTGTCCATCTCAAGATTGAGATGTGTGGTTGAGGATTAATTTAATTTTTGGAATTAAGTTTTTAATTATCGTCATCATGAAATTGGAATAAGGGGAAATTAAGAGGCATGGAGGGCATCATGGAAGGCATTGTTGAGGCATAAAGGGCATGAATCTTGATATTTATGGCATTTATGGCCTAGGGTTGTCTTCCTAAGAAATGAGGTCAACTAATATGCAGCTATTAAATATTCATTTCCAAAAATAAGTATTTAACAAGTTTCCATGGAATTATTAATTAGGCACTAATTTAGGTCAATTATCTCTTAAACATGATTAAGCACTTTGTGAACAAATTACTCAAATTAATCAGAATGCCTTGTTATTGGTCCAAAATTTGACTAGATTAGAATTAGAATTCCATGTCAGATGCATTGGAACCATTATCCCATTTAGGATGCTACTAAAAACAAATAACAAATGCATACATCTTGTGTAAGAGATTTAATAGGAAAGAGCAATCCAAAGCACCTAGGTGCAAAATTAGCATTTTGACTCGAAATGACCTGATCAAAGTTAGCTAGCCCATAAATTGTATTGCCCCATTTAGGGATACCCTAGCTAAAATTGGCAATTTAATATGTTAGTTTCAAATATTATAGTGTTTTTTAGTGTTTTATACCAAATTGTGCATTTTAGGTGGAAATTGGCCAAAACCCTGATTGAAGGTTATCGACGACCATTTTTAGGTGTCTACAAGTTGATGCAAAGGATCAGCCATTATTACATACCAGAGATAGGGGCATCCTAGACTAAGTAATGACATTCTTTTTAAATAATTTTATAACATTAATTGTTTTACTATTCTTGGTGGCTACTACTTCAGTTCACCTAGTACACAAATCCATAGAAGTGAGTACAAACTTATGTCTAACTAAGGAGTTTGGATTGATTACTCCTACGAAGTTGAACCACCATTATACAAATGGATTCACTTCAATTACTAGTCACAAATTCATGGTTACTTTTGTCTCTCATTGATCAAACACTTATCATTGATGACATATTCACACATGAGCATGGGTATATTTGAATATGGTAGGCCAATAGTAGCCTAGTCTCAATATCTTATGTATATTGGTATGTCCTAAAGGGTGGCCACTTCCTAGTTTATCATGGAAATTGCTCATGATTTTAGTGGCTTCATCTCTATAAACACACCTTAGATAGATTCCTTCATAGTTCTTTCTATAGATTACTCCTCTTTTGATCATAACATGATATTATCTCAACCCAAGGGCCATTTTTTATTCTCTTTTGAGGTGTGGGGGACATGCTCCTTACATCAAATAGTTGGTAATATCCTTATACCAATCTCCACTAGTAACTTTTCCTACATCAACCTAAAAAATGTCAATGCATGGATCATTATTTGAAATAAGATAGATTAAACCTTGATCTCTAAAAAACTTAGTGGATTTTGTTTCTAATTCATATTATTAGAGTCTGACCATCCACCTCCCTCTTCATTCATTTTGTCTCAGCATCAACTTGATAGTTGGATCAGACACTATGGCATATGTCTTGTTTCTCAAGATGTAGTGTCTGAATTTATTGATATCCTTTACTAGTGCGTAGGCTTGCATATCTTGCATATCCAAAATAGGATAGTTAAGTTTCACATTCTTCAAATTAGTGCTCATGAAGGCTATAGAGTGTTCTTTATCATCCTCTTTTTGTGTGAATACATCAACAATAGTGTGATTAGAAGAAAAAGAGTATAGATAAAAATCTTTGTTAAAATTAGGGATTACAAAATAGGAGCTTGAACAATAGCATCCTTAATGTCTTGAAAGGACTTCTTTATTTATGTATTCCATTATATCTTATAATCTTTCTTTAGCATGGTGTTGACTGGAATTATAATCTTTACAAAATCAAAGATAGATTTTATTACAAAATTAATCTTTCCAAAGAAATATTTCATCTATTTTTTGTTGTTATGGACTTCTACCTTTCAAATTGCATTTATCCTATCAAGGTCAATAGTCATACCTTCTTGGGTAATTACATATCCTAGAATTTTGCCTTCAGTTACATAGAAGATAATTTTCTTGGATTTTTAAAAAATACCATACCTCATGCACTTCTACAACACTTGTTCCAAATGCATCATGTGATCTCCGCTATTTTTGGATAAAATTGTTAGATCATCCATGTATATGATGATGCACTTACCAATTAATCTATGTAATGCATGGTCAATTACTCATTGGAAATTTGTTCTTATGTTGATCAATCTGAATGGCATTTATTTTTATGCAAATGTTACCCACTTTGTGGTGAAGGTAGTTTTCATTCTATCATTCTTATTTACACTTGGTTACAGCCTTAAAATACATTAATTAATGGCATCATTCTAAACCCACTAACTAGTTGAATGACCTCATCTAAGGATGGCAAGGGATAATTGTCCTTCTTCAAGGATCTATTTAGGTTCCTAAAATTGACACAGAGTTTGATTTCTCTATTCTTCTTTTAGATTAGCATAAGATTTGTAACCCATGTCAAGTGTCATATGGGGAATATTATCCTTGCATCTATCAATTTTTTAACTTCGTTGTAAATTAGTGATTCCAACACTAGATTTCCTAGCCTCTATCTTTGCCTAAAGGGCTTATAGGCCTCTTTCAAAGGGATAGTATGAGTAATCACATTAGTGTCAAATATATTAAGGTCATCATATGATTAGGTAATGATGTCTTTGAAATAGGTTAACAAGGTAGTGGATTTCTTTAGCTCTTCATTATTGTAAACTAAACTAATGTTAACACTTTGCTTGTTCTCAAGATTTCCCAAGATGACTTGCTTATAATCCTTTAAGCTCACCTTATGTTGTATAACTTCAATTTTTTATTTATCAAGGTTAAACATCATTTCCAGAGATATCATGCCCTTAGGCATTCTATTTTCTTTGAGTTGGATTACTCTATCATCCTTTTCTTTTTAAATTTCTATAGGACTTTCATCCTATTCATCAATTATGTGAGATTCAAATATGTCAACACTACATAGGAAGTCATTATCTTCTTGTCATCATCAAAAACTTGGAAGTGATTGATGTTGTCTATCACAAAGGGGCATGAAATTATCTCCACATTAAAATCCTATAATTTCAAAGGCTCTGGAGGTACCAAGTTTGCTATTGCTAAAGTTAGATCATTTGCCACTTGATTCTACTCCCTAGGCAAGGAAACAATATTGAATGAGTCAAAATACTCAATTAAATCCCAAGATCTAAATTTATATTTTCTTAAACAAGAAAGTTTTTTTTGATATCTACTCCTGACTTGGTTAATAACTAATTTTTAATCATCATAGACTAACAATTATTTTGGCTTATGCTTGATTGCAAAGTGAAGTCCTAAAATAAGAGTTTGATATTATGCTAAATTATTAGTACAAGAGAATTGTAATCTATAAAAAGCTAGATACTATTTGCCTTTAGTATTCATTAGAAAAAATCTAATGCTAGAACCTTTTATAGCTCATGTACCATCAAAGTGCAATGTCTAAGGACCTTTGTTGTCTTCTTTCACCTTGTCATATACAATAGTGTTAGTGGTTTCTATAGTGTAAACACCCAAGTTAGAGGATTGGTAAGTTACCATTTAATTATTGGTTTTATACTTAGTGATAATGTATTTAATTTTGGGTTCTTTATTGATCATGATTCGATTGGGAATCCTATGACAAGGTAGCCATATTTGAGAACAATCTATGGACATATATCCATTCATGGATTTAATCTAGTCACAACTCAATATAAATTCATAAGCTTCAAGTATGTCAATGACTTAAATGTTGATGAACTAATGGATTTGAGGTTCATGGGAAAGATGCATGAGGATATTAAATAATTTTCATACCACTTTTACCCTAGATTTGTCTAAATACACCACCTTCTTTGATTTGACTAGGTTTAACATTAATTTTTCATAGATCTCTAAAGGCATAATGTTAGTTAAACCACTAGAATCAAGAAATAAATTATGAAGATTCTTACCGAAAATCCTCATAATCAACAAGAATGATGAAACTTCATGCTTAATCTTATACATTACCACATTTGCATGAGCTTGTTTAGATTTCTTGGAGCTAGGATTTTCACTCAATTATTTCAAAATCAAATCACACTATTTAATGATTTGAGTGATCTCATGTAATGTTATATTGTCATTGAAATTATTCATGTATTTCACTATGTTGTATCCACCTTTTGATGATGTGCAAGGAGCTTCTATTGTTGAATGAGACTCCTTACCTTTAGGGTGTGGAGGATTATTATTTATCCTACTATCAGGAAGTGTATCTAGTTTATTAGGTGGGGTGGAAGTTTTCAAAGGTGGGTTCTAACCCTTAATTCTCAAAGCATAGTTTCTCCTCTGGTATTATTGGAAAGCATGTACCTCCTCAACATTATCTTTAAGCTCATTTTCATCTTGACTGGGAAAGTCATAGGTATCCATCATGAGTATTATTTCTTGAGCTATAAAAGCATCATTGATATTGTTAGAGACTTTATCATTACTTTGGTTAGTGGGATTCAAATTAAATCCATTTGTTTGGCTCTAGATGAATGCATGGTATAACTCAACATAGTCTATTTCTCCATGTCTAGTAGTATTGTGCATGTGACACCAGTTGTGTAAGGCCATCTCACAAATTTTGATCTCAGGCAACTTACTCAAAGGGTGCTCACTATTTTTGTTAAATATATTAAAAGGTGTATTATACCTATGGAAATTGTAATTTCTATTGTAAATCTCACCAGTATTTTCCATATATTTCTTGAGATCTAAGAAATCATTAGCAAGCTTTTGAATAGTGCTTTGTATTGAGTCCAATTACGTATTTGGAGGCTCTGAGTTCTTATTTTAGGTTGCATTCTAAACATTGTTTTTATTTATAGGAACCATTATTTATTTACATTATTTTGGGGATGTGCTCTAAAATTTACTTAGTTAAATAATCTTGGTTGTTGGTTGGGTGCAGTGTGGGTCAAAGCCAACTAGTTAATCACTAGAAGTTGGTTTAATGGAGGTTGTTTCTAATTCATGTCGGTATGACATTTAGAACAGGTATCATCATGTCAAAGTTTAGTATAATAAAGGTAGGATGCCCCTATGGGTGAATTTACTCATCAATATCGATGGCCTCAACATATGCTCAAGGTAATGTGTTAACATTCAAGGATATTCTTAGGAAAATAGTTTCCATTGGATCTAAGGCATTCTTGTATATTTCTAAAGCTAAATTGTTTTTCAATTTATAGGGTGAGGATGTTAAGGTATACACCTTTTGTAACTTAGCATTGAATATTCTAATTGGATCCTTTATGTCCATTTTGAGGGTGGTAAACTATTATTACATAATTTTTTAGCTTACTAACCTACTAAATTGGTTAATAAAAGTATCATTAAACTGACCCCATCCTGTGATGGAATATTTTGGCAAGTTGAGGAACCAATCATAAGTTACATCTAAGAATGTGAAGGGAAATAGATGTCCAACCATGTATTCATGGATCATGTTAAGCAACCTTAAAAATACCTTAAAGGACTAGATATACTTTTATACAATCACTCTACTAGTGGGGGTAAAGAGAGGCAAAGATTTTTCTAGATTTTTTGGTAGATTATGCATATGTCCAAGGACATTGATCAATGAGCTAGCTAATCATGCCATGATTAGAAAAATGGGTTGATAATTTTGGTTAGATGGAGAATTTATTGAAGTATTAGACTTATTATGTTTACCTTTATGTGTTTTACCCTTTTTATGGGTTTTTAGGAATGTTAAATGGACCCTACATTCAGATCAGGATCTGGTTCTAATCCTAGGCAACTCTAAGATGTAGAATCGGTACTAAGAGCAAAGAAACTTCCTAGATGGCTTCATAAATGATAAATATTAGAAATATCAGTCAATATTTCT
Organism: Torreya grandis; assembly: GCA_037957365.1. Classification (NCBI taxonomy): domain Eukaryota; kingdom Viridiplantae; phylum Streptophyta; class Pinopsida; order Cupressales; family Taxaceae; genus Torreya; species Torreya grandis. The sequence goes on along the minus strand of JARHVA010000268.1, from coordinate 2,082,357 downwards.
ATATAAAACCTTAGATTAAGTATATTTACCTTGATATTTGAATATCCAAGCCTTGAAGCCTCAAAGTTTTCAATACCTACATAAATATTATTAGTCTTGCACATTAACCTATAAAGATAAGTGTTAGACTAACATTTTAAAGTGCTTCTATTTTTTAATTTAACAACCTAAAAGTGTTTGAGCACTTCAAAACATCTTTAAACACAAACCCATGCAAAGGTTCACTCAATCTTAAGTGAATTAGATAAATTATGATCTCAAATGCTTATATCTAGTACAAGAGAGATCCTAAATGCCAACCTTTACATAAATCCTTATAAATATCCAAATGATTTACCAAATTTCCATTAAACTTTGCAATGATGACCAAAATAACCTTAAATATGTCTAAATAAAGGGATATTTCACCTATCTTTTCACAAATTTAGATAAATGTCCAAGTTATTTACCAGATTTATATAAATGAACACCAATTTTGATGAAATCCTTCAAAGAATACAAAGATTCATGTACATAATGTAGATCTTTAATGCTCTTTAAAAATTGCATATTTTGAAACAATTATGCATATATTTAATGAAATAAGCTTCAATTTCACTAATATTCATGAAATTAATTGCATAAATTCCCTCCTTCTATCACCACAATTTCCCTTCTTATTGATGCACTTAATATACTCCCTGTGTCACTAGAGATCAAGGGGAAAGTAAGAAACTCAATTTTGAGTCCCAAAAGACTCAGGGCTTGAGATTTTAACATAATTAGTACTATAAATATCAAAAATAGTAGAGATTTTGTCACCACTTATAATTATACAAGTAGACCCTACTATAAGGACAATAGATGTTACACAGTGACACTTTATTCTTACTAATATTTGTGAAATTATTATAAGCTTTGCCAATTATTGACAAATATATGAACAAACAATGGATATTTATAGTGTGAACTAAGCTAAAGTTAGCCATGGGTGGATATAAAGGAAAGAATGGTAAGGTAGAAAATATAATTTGCTTAATATGATCAAAAGTACCAGTTCTTCTAACTTCTATGCCAACAACACATAATACTACTATCTACCAGCTCTAGTGTATTAATCAAAGATAAATAAATGTATTTAAATATTCAAATGGAAATAAATTCATATATTTAGAATCATAAATTTCATAAAGGTTACTCATTCATAGTAAATTTTATAATAGATTTAGTTATAAATAAGTTTAAAATAGAGCATGTATCTAGTCGAATTGTCATCCTAACATTAAACTCAAGCTAACAGATGCATATATTGAATGATATTTCTAAATTAATTAGTAAGAAATAAACCAATATTAATATAAAAGTGTGAGGAATATAAACTATATAAATACATAATCAAGCACTTCAAACAAACTTTCAAACTCTTGGCTCATTTGTATTAATTCTTATAACCCCTATTTCTTATTACAATGAGGGGAAAACCCCTATTTATAAGCTTCAAAATTGCCTAAACAATTTTATGTGGACCCATAAAAGGTACCCAAATACATTAAATTGGCTGAAATGTTACAATGGAATATTCTACTTTAAATTTATAAAACATAATGGAATATTCCTTAAGGTCTCAGAAGAGGCTACTGGCTAGCCTATTATTGTTTCCTTTGTTTCTTCTCTACTTATTCCTTTGTTTAGACCTCTACAGATGCCAAGTAATCCTAATAAATTGAGGAAAACTCAAGGATCATAGGGTATAACAAATTAGGTATCTCTTGAATTATCCTACCATGTTTTACTAGTATGGGCCTTAGTGCTTCTACAATCTCATCTACTTTCTCTAGCCTCTAATTGGTAAATGGCATAATGCTCATTACCTTAGTAGTTATCTTTACAATGGAAATATCCTACTACAATTTGTATACAAATGAATTCATATGGTCCCTAAATTACTAATCACTGATGAAGGTACCATCAATTTGGTCACCTTTATGACCATGGTATCCTTTATTAAGAGGTCGATCTTCAATTCAATCTTCTCTAAGGATGCATTTGCATCCTTAACCTAGTCTATCCACATCTTCAAAATATTTCTCATATTCATCAGGATTGTCTATGTAAGAATGATATCCTCAAGTTTAAAAAACTTGAGGTTTAGGAACTTATTACTTCTTACAACTCTATCCAAGTTTGCCAACTTGGCATCATAAAGGGTAAAATTTTGGTCAAATTTAATGACCACCTTGGATTTCAGGATCACATCTTCTTGAATCCTCTTCATGACTTTATACAAGTTGAAAATATTGATAAAATCATTGAGTATTTGAATTTTATTGCCTTCTCACACTGTGGGCATTGCTTTCTCTTTTAATATTTTAAACTCTTGTTACATCCCCTTAATCAAGGGTATTTTAGATTTTCCTTAGGCTTGAACTATGGACATAGGGTCCTCTACATATTAATTTAACTCTCCAAGGCTGACCTTTCTCTTCCATGTCAAAGTGAATAGGAACTCTTCACTTTCATGTGCCACCACTAATATTGACTATGGATACTCAACCTACCTTCTCACCACCCTATTCATTATGCCTATGTAAACATCAAATTTCATGCCAATTTGAGGGGTAGAGAGGACTACCTAAAGCCTCTCCTATCTTTCTACCTATATGATGTCTCTAACCTAATTTGAGGTAGCAGTAGGTATTGGATATGTGTGAGGTGGCTATAATAGAGGTGTTTAGGTTGAGGAAGAGGCCATGTTTGCAATAGGGATATACAAGTTTGTTGGGTCTAGCTACCCAAGTGTGTCAAATAGAGATTTGGAAGGGCCCATGTTAAGGATAAATGAAGTAAAATTTGAAATCACACTCATCTTAAAAATTATGGTAATATTGAATATATTTTTAAAGGGGAATAATTTTGAGATGGACCTTAATGGCCTAACAAATTTAGGGGAGCCAAGGGAAAGTGATGCACTAGTGGTGGTTGCCTAGGAAGGAGTGAAACCCATAGCCTAGCTAGCACTAATGCTTTGGGAACCTGATGAAGATGAAATTTTAGTAGTGGCATGGTAAATTAAGTGGGGAGTGGTAAATTTGAAGAAAGCACTAGCTTGTCTCATGCTATTGTCAATTGAAGACTGAGCAGTGGTGGTAGTTGTAGTGGAAGTGCTTATTGATGGGGAGTAAATATAGAAGTAGAAGTAGAATTAGTTGTAATTATGAGAGGGGGTAATGGGAAAGTAATTACATCAAGATCCTTGGATGTGTTGGTTGTAGAATTATTGGTATCTTGTGAAGTTTATGGTGGAGGTATTGCTCCTCTCATAGTACTCCTAGCTCCTTACTTCTTTTGTAAACCTTTTTAATATCCATCCCTATCAGTGCTTGTGAATCTTCTATAGATATCTCTATGCCTTGTTACAATTATTAAATACCAATGACATCATTGTTAGGCTAACTTATGATCTCTAAGTAGCTCCCATAGTAGATGCGGAGACAAATGTAGGACCTTGGGAGGGGCCATGTTGGCTACTTGATACTCCTTACTTAGACCTTGGAGGCATGATTTGACTACTTGTAGTGGACTATAATGAAGGTATGCATGGTTTGATCCTAATGAGAGGGACATTATCTTTTTCCTCATCTTCTTATTTCTCCTTGTAATCTACATCAAACATGCTTCCATGGGCTAGTGGAGGTTGAGCCCTTACAATGTCTTCTTTCTTCTTCTCTTTGTCCAACTTCATCTCCAGCTTAATACCCTTATTTACATCATTATTTAAGACCAATTGATCATTCATATAGTCCTTATATATCTACTAATGGACCTCTTCTTGATGCTTATACTCTATTTACACATCCTTCTTGAGCTTGAATAAGTTCCTAACAATGAAATTATTGGGGTCCCATGATCAAAAGTCATCTTTAGGAAATAAGTATAAGGCCTTATGCTTTTTATACATAATTATATCATGCCACTTTGTGAACTTAGTCCTCCTTAGCTTGTAAGTAGTCTGGTGGGGGATTATTTTCTTCTTATTCTTAAAATACCATCAAATCCATGTAGTAGTTTATAGGCCATATCTTCCTCATCGAGCTTCATAAGCACATATCTTGACAACCCAAGGGGAGCCACCATCACTCCATCTATTATAATAACCATAAAATCTAGGTATAACCAGTAGTTACCCATGTCTCTCAAGGTCTGTCTAACATTTATGGGAACCCTAGACATCTCACACTTAGTGGTTAATTTTTAGACCATTGGATATAAATATTTTTCAATCACCTTTATGTTGCACTTGAAGTGATGAATGTGGATTGTATAGAATAACTGGGGCATGATTTCATCTCATTCAAGAGACCAAAAATTCTAGCCTATTTAGGCAATTATACATATTATGTCTAATAGATAGTTCATAATGAAGAATGGGGATCCATTCTTATAGGTACCATTCATTATGTACATTAAATTGTTACTAATGATCTCCCTAAGGAGGGGAATATATTACTTCTCTAAGAGGATTTGCATAAACGTAAGGGTCTTTATATCCACATAGATAATATGTGTATTATCAAATGCCATTTTAAGGAGATCAAGGCAAATCCTAACTCCTTTCCTAAATTTATGGATAGGTATGTTCCCTTGGTCATCCATGAGAATGAATCCTATTAGGTCAGTTACCCCAGTAGCCAAGACTTTCTCTAGGGAGTACACCTTGTACTAGTTATTGATATTACTCTTGTTATAGTCTATTTGTGGGGAAGGAAGGTCATAATAATTTTCAATTATTGGCCCCACTATGAATTTTATTAAGAGTCCTTATTTAATTTATTTTATTAATCCATCCTCACATCTCAACCTCCTAAAGATGTCATAAACTAGGTCAATCCATGACATGACCTCTAGTTTAGTCATGTCCTTATGGAGACTGATAACATTGATTGTAAAGATGTTTGATGCCAATTGGATTATGTGAGCCATGTTTTCAGCCTTATAAATTACCCTAGTTATTTCTACATTGAATTAAATGTTGTTGTAATGCATGTCCCCTGATGCTATGGCCTTGGGGATTAACTTTGTGTTTAAAAATAATTGAATTACCATACTAAAACAAGAAGTCACTATTTATAAAAGAAATGTTCTTACCTAGAGTGGAGGGTCTTGCCTATGCCATGTCTATAATATTATAGGTATAAACCAATGCCCTTATATATCTTTTTATAACTTTAGAGCTCCAACAATGGTAGTTGGGGTGTAATCTATGAATAACTCAAACTTTCTCATACTGGTAGAATGCAAATAACAAAGAGAGTAAACACATCTAATTTTAAATGCAAATGTAGGTAACAATATCTAAGTTGGATAGCCTTTTGAAATATTAATTTAATTAATTCATTTTAAATGGTGATTCTTGTTCATACTATATTAATACTGAGCTCATCAACTTTGAGTTATTTCTTTTGGCATTTAATTAAACTAGAATTCAAAATTAGCTTTAATTTGAATTTGATCTACCATAAATTTTATCTTTAAATCTATGGATTACCACCTTTTGAAATGTGTCATACCACCTTAGATCCATATAAGTACTCATAGGGCTTGAATGTCGTGAAGTTGCTTAACTGGCTCAAATCTAGAAATGTGGAACCTTTTGACTTCCTTAAGGGCTCTTTAAATGTAGATTATTGTGATGACACATTTGTATCATTCCATGTGTCACATTTCAATTCATGGTGAGCTCTTGAGTAGTGCCTTTTAGTTTTGATTGGTCATAAGAGTTCCATGTGTCACTCTTATGAGCAATTAAGGCTTTTCTTTACCAAGTGGATCTTTCATAGGAAATATAACTTTACTTTGCTATGTGTTGCCTTTGGAATGACCTTGGATGGTTTTTGGCAATTGGGAATTTATTGCATGGCTTGAGTGGAGACACACATCCTTCTTAGAGGTGATCTCATGGATCTTAGGATGTAACTTCATAGGAATGACATGTGGCATCATCACATGGGTCTAAGGTGGACACACATCCCTCCGAAGGTAATATAGTGGATCTTGGATAAAATAAACACTAAAATAACATGTGGCATCATCGTGTGAGTCTAAAGAGGACATGCATCATTCTCATGAGCTTTTGTTTATTTTTATACCACTTATCCTTCTTAAAATGAGATTTGGACAGTTGTATACCATAGAGCCTTGATCAAATAGCTTGAGGTAACCCAGATGTCTACCTTGCAATATATTTTGATCTTTAGATTAATACAATGTGGTGTGTATATGTGTCAATCTTGGATGAGCTTGCTGGGAACACATGTCACTTCTGAAGGTTGATCAGGTTTGATTGGTCATGCTTGATACATACGGTGGCATCTCATGGGATTTTGGATTATAGTGGGATGTGTGGTGGCTCAAATCAAGTGGGCTCATTTATGGAGACTAAAATCATGACACATAGCCTTTGGATTTAAATTCTAATGGCTAGTCTCCTCATTATCTCTCCAGATGGTACCACATAGCTCACAAACTTGATAGATTTATTCTAGTGTATTAATTAAGACATGATAAATCTCTAAGGCACTATGAATCTTAGATATGTGGACACCTATCCCTTTAAACCATAGTTCTAAATTTAACATCCCATGAGATGTCATAACCTAATACTTTAAACTTGATGTCCTATGAGGTCAAGTGAGAAACTAAGTTTTCAAATACGTCAAAGCCTATCTTAAGCCAACTTAAGCAAGTCTAAAGAAAAAATATGTAAGTAAATTCTTTAAACACAATAATCTTAATTTAATAATATTGATAAAATCTTGTTTCATTCATGTATATTGAAGAGCTAGGTTGCACATCCCTAGATAAAGCTTGTCTGCATATATTTCAAACCATCAATGGTTAATAATCCATTGTTGAATGAAACTCAAAGAAGAAAACTTGCAATAATTTGAATATGTTATAAGTGTTAATATTTATTACAAAATGAATGATTAACCAAATGTTTTATAATTACAAGTAATGCAAATTTAAATAAAGGCCACATAGTCAAATGATTTAATATGCTAAGCATCTTGGGTAATTTTTAAAAAATAGGAAAGGAGGGTCCCCATTCTGGGAATAGGGGTAGTTGATCATAAAAATTATATATATATATATATATATATATATATATATATTCAAATTTAATAGAGGATAATGTAACTATATCTTTTTTCTTTGATGACCAAGAAATAAACCCACTTCCCAATGTGAATTAATAACCCAGATTTAACTTATTTTCATCCATATATCCTCCCCAATATGAATATATGTATCCAATTATACATAATTAAATTTATGGTATGAAATGAATACCATGATTATAATTCCCTCTTACATATCTAAAAATTATTTTCACTACTTTTAAATGTTTGAGTGATGGATTGCCCATAAATAGAGAAATAATTCATTTTATTATATTATCCTAATGATGGTTCATGGAGTGTGAGCCAAAATGTTGGTCTAAAAAATCTTACACAATTTTATCTAGAGTTCCCTAGAAATTTAATATAGAAACTATTAAAACCCCCTTAGCTAATAACGGGTCTTATCATAGTGAGATACATAAACCCTCCCACCATGATCCTAAAATTATTTTCATTGGATGAATTAATGAAGTATTATTTCATTATATTTTATTGACTTGTAATTATAGTTTCCATGGGATTAGAATTTTGAAGATTATACTTCTTTAACATGTCTTGGACATATTTGGCTTGATAAATGAATACTTCCTCTTTATTTTTATGGACTTCCATGCCAATAAATTACTTAATAATTACAAGATAATTCATATAAAATTATTATTTTATTTATTCCTTGAATATATTCAACATATTTATAGAGATACTTAAAAAAATCAAGTAATCTACATAGAGACAAACATATAACACATTAGAATCCAATGCTTGTATGTAAAGAGTTGATTCATTTTGACTTATTAAAAAAAAAATCACCAATAAAATTTTATAAATTCTTGATTACTAAGATAATATATATTTTTTCATCCCATAAAGACTCTTATTCAACTTATATACTCAAAACACTTTACCTTTTACCTCAAAACCTTGTGGCTACCCCACATACACTTCTTTAATCACTCCATATAGGAATGCATTTGTGCCATCGATTTGATGGATTTTACATTATTTATGAGTATATACATACAAAATTAGTAATTTATTATATTTAAATGATATGGGTTCATATGTTACTCATATTAATCCCCATATGTTTGTGCAAACCCTTTTACAAGTAGTGTAGATTTTAGCTTGTTAATTGTACCATCTCTCTTGAATTTGGTGTTGTAGACCAGCTTGGTTCTAATGACATATTTATTAAAGTGAGGATGAATAAGGTTACATGTTTCATTTATCTCAATTTTATTCATCTCAATTTTCATAGCATCAACCTACTCTTTCCTTTGACTAACTTCTGCATAAATTCTAGGTTCACTAGCCATATATGACAATGAAAACATAGTATTTTATTCATAAATATCATCAAAAAAATTACTTTCACAAATTTGAATTTTTTTGAAATTCATATAATAGTTTAAGTATAACATCTGATTAGATAGATGTGGATTCAACAAATGATTTTACTTACTTGTAGTTGAAAAATATAGATGTCTAGTCTCTTGGGAAGAACTATTATTGTTTCATGTTGAACTAGAAACATGTGTATAACTAGAAACATGAGAATACCTCTTTTTATATAATAATAATAATAATAATAATAATAATAATAATAATAATAATAATAATAATAATACTAATAATAATTGTGATATACTTATTGAATTATAAATATTCTATCCCTTGCTTTCATCACTATATCTTATGAAATTATGATCAATAATCCTATGATCCAGATATGGAGAAAAATAAAAATCCTTTATTTCAACTTTACCTTAAATTTTGGTTATTTTCATGGTTCCATTTCCTTAAACTTGGATAGACTTTCCATCTCCTAATTTCAATTGGATTTTGAAGGAATCATCTAACTTGTTGAAACTGTCTTTGTGACTTGTCAAGTGATTTGAGCAACCTGAATGAAGAGACAAAAAAATATTTCCATATATTATTCCTAAAATACATGTGATAAAATATTGAGAGTGATATTTCTCCTCACTTTATTCATATTTAAATTCCTTCTCTTCATCCTATTGATTATCTTGATTCATAGTTTTTAGTATCCTGCAACCTTTAATAAAGTGTCTTGGTTTTTTCTAATAATGACAAGTAAAGTTTATCTTTCTTTTACCTATGAAGTTAGTTTGATATTTTCCATTTCAATTTGAGTTTAGTAGACTAAATTGATTTTTAATTTTATTTTTCTCTTTGGGTTTTGAAATTCTTTCCTTATTTTCAAGTACATGTTCTAGATCACCTACATATAGTATTATCTTAACATCATGGGATAAGAGAGACCCACTAACTCATTAAAATTTATAGTGTTAATGTCCTTATACTCCTAAATATTTATCATAATATTCAACCATTTTTTATTCAAATATATAAAAAATTTCATTACTATGACCCTATCTTCTATGGTTTCTCCATAAACCCCCATTTTTTTCACTGTGACATTTATCCTTATGCAATACTCTCCAACTCCTTCACTATCAAAAATTCTGAAATTTTCAAAATTATTTTTATGAGTTTGGAGTGTTTCTTGTTGGAGAGGTTTTGATCAATTGAGTTTGTAATAACACAATGAATTATAATATTTTTAAGGGTTTGTTAAAGAATAGATTTTTAAATTTTTTTTTCCATCATTCCTTATCATGGTTGACCACCTAGGTGGAGCCCTAGGATAATTATGGTCAATATATACATGAAATAATGTAATTATATCTAAATTATAATTGATGTCATACATTATTAGATTCAAATATGTTATTTTGAAATCCATGAAGGTAACTAGATGCGTTATTATTTTATATTACCTAGAGTGATTTCATTTGCTCAATATTTCAGATCACCCCCTCCCCCATGATTTCATTTACTGTAGATTAATGTAAATATGGTTTACTTTCACATTTGTATTTTAGAAAATTAGTACATTCAATTGTATTACTTATATTATAAAAATTAAATTTGTTTTTATGGCCAAGGCTTTTACCATTTTTGGAGGGAGAATAAAGGCAATTTTATAATCTTTAAGGCTTGTGTGGATAATAAAGAGAGTGTGTGTTAAAGGGAATGTTTGAAAAAGGTGGAAAAATTAGTGAATAAGAGAAATAAAAGGGAGTAGTGGTGAATAGTTTAATCTACCATCAATTATTATATATACTTAAAATAAGGTGATATTTTTACCAAAAATGTTCTTTAGATTCTATTTCATGATTTTAAAAAAAAGGAAATTTATTACTATGAGAAAGGTATGACTGAACTATGTGTGTTATTGATATAAAATAGTATAATTGTTGTGAAAGTGAATTTTTTTTAGTTACAATTACATTATATATGGTTTTCACTTTTATTTGGAAATATTTATAAATTTTTAAACTGTATGTTTTGGTTGGAAGTTATGTTCTTTTCAACTATTCCTTGAGGTTTTTGAAAATATGGATAATAGGATATATAATATGATATATGTTATATGGAATGAGAGGAATGAAGGAAAACATTTGTGAAAATACATGGGATTTTCAAGAATTCTTACATTCATTTAATTATTTGGAAATGTTAAGATAAAGCTTTAGAAAAGTAGAATACAATATGGGAATCTAGAACTTAAGATTGACACTTGGGAAGACATGTAACTATTTTTTATGTTTCCATCATGCTTAAATCATTTATATGTTCATATAAAGTATAGTTTCCTTCAAATACTAATATTATTAAATAAGGTGTTATCTTTCCTTTATTTAATAACAACTAGGAATAAATGAAGGAACACGATGCTTTAATGGCTTGATTATCAAAATGAAATAATACTAATCTAATAATATAGTATATTATAGAGTTTGATCTATTATTTGTAAATATTTGAATCATTCTAATGAAATCAAAATGGAAACATGTTATGGAAGTGATTGATTAAGCTACTTAATCTGTATAAAAATATTTGTAAATTAATTACTTACGTGTTTTAGTATATTTCATTATAAATGATACTATGATGTTTAAATTTAAGTCGAGAAAATGATTCAAGTATTTTCAATTTTAATGTGGGTCCAACATGTGGCCAATTTTTGGTGATAATATGCTTGGGTATCATTGAGGTGAGTACTCAATGCATCTTCATCAGGGATTGACATAACACTTAGAGTATAACATAAGCATAAATTCACAAGAAGATGGAATAATACTATTTTAGAATTGAAGGTAATTTTAATCAAGATGTGAATTATATACCTAAAACAAAAATGTAACTTGCATATAACTACATTCAATCTTGATCCCACATTAAGTGGATATGCATGGCAATTATTTGCATGAGTGTAAACAAAGATAAATTTTTATAGGGTTCCATTAACTCATGTTACATAGGTATTTACTATAGGATTGGTTAGTAGGAAATTGACAATAATTCTTGAATTAATTGAATTCTTTTATTCTAGGGAAGAACTATTTCTTATAGGAAAGTGGATAATTATTAATTACTAGTATTAAAAAATCATTAATCTTTTGATTACTAAGAGACATAAGTTGAATTTTATACATTCAATACATTGAAAAAATGTAAAGTCTCATTTGTATATTGAATAAATAGTAAAAATTTTAATGGCTTCATTATTGGGAAGATTTTTTAAGTGTAAAAATTTAGTTTCATATTGTACTCTAATTTAGAAAATATAGCTTTACAAAAGTTTCAATAATATTTTGTATTCAATTTGTAGGGATTATATTTTGAATCATGTGTTAAATTTATATAATATTGACTTGTACAAGACTTAGTGATTTAGAATGGATCTTGACCCTATTTTAAAATAGAAGTATAATTTTAATATACCATTGTGAAACCACATCTGATTAACTTTAGCATATTATGAGTTATTGTATGAAATCATATATGCTAAATGGGTATGAAGATTAAAATATGTGGAAATGTATAATTGATAATGATCAAGGAATTTATAATTATTTAATTTAGTTACTTGGAATAATCCAATGATATTATTTTTAATTTATAAGGGATAGGTCATGTGAAAAGTATTCCATTTTAAAATTTAAAAAATATGAAATTTCTTTAAAAGACTCTTGAAGTCTAAACATTAACATGTTCATTGGAATGGGAACCTTAATTTACTTATTAATTATATAAAGTGGTCATGATTAGTGATAAACCTTAACTAATCCTCATGTTTAATAATGTATTGAATTCATAAGGTAAATTATAAGAATCAACAAGGAAATGTATAAGTTGGAAACATGAAATTTTATACTTATCTTGGATAAAAATTGAAACAATACTATCTACAATGATTATGAAGTATTATAACCAATAAATATAATAAAACTAAATATAAATGGTGGTTGTATCCATTTATCAATGAATTGATAAAAATTAGAAAATAGTGCACTAAAGAAACTCACATAAGTCAATAAGATTATTATTGTGTAAGAAATCAAGGAAATTCATGTGGATTAGAATGACTTATGAATATCATTCAAAATCATCTTAGAAAGTGTTATATAAGATAATTGTTAAATATTATTTTTCAATAAGAGGTCAATGAACTAAAAGGAAAAAATACCATATCATCTTGTTAAATGAAACTTGTGGAAAATAAATAGATTAAAAGGAAAAATGGTAGCATTGTATAAATCCTTATATTATTTTTATTAAATGGTATAAGTGGGTTTTTAAGGGGACCTACCCATAAAAAAAGAGATAGACAAGGTCTTAAACCAAATAGTCATGAATGTCTATAAAATAATGAAAAAGGAACAAGAAAGAACTAAAAAAAACCTATACTCAACCCAAACATAGCACAAAGATAGCATGGAAAATAATAGAAATAATGCAATATAGTTAGTGAGAATTCTTCCACTCTTCAAACTCCCTAATCCATCCTTCAGTAATGTCCTTGAATTTAGTATCCCATGAGCTAGTTGGGTTTTGATCATTCTCCTTGATGCAAATACCTTTGAGATTTTTATTTGGTCTACTTTCTTCATTGTTGTCTTGATTGGAGCTGATTAGCATCAAAATACCCTCCATACCTTGAATAGAATTATTAATGGTTTTCCTACTGTAAGTCACTAGCATATTGAGATTATTTTTGAGATCTTGATTCTCCCTTTCGAGCCTATTTACTTTTTCATTAAGGTCCTCAATTTGGGTTGACATTTCCATTTTATTTTCCTTGGTGTAGAATAAACCATCATTCACTTGAATCTTACTAATGTCTTCTTTGAAATGAGTATGATCCTTCATGAACCAGTGAAGGAACATTTTGTGCAGGTTAACCTCATCATCAATTGATCTAGTTTTTCCTAGTTTTTTAGTGAATTCATGATTGAATCGATCTCCTATTAGGGGTTATTGCTGTAAGGTTTAATTCCCTTGTTATTGTCCTATACATTAGAATCAACCACTTATTTCTTGTTTGTTGGCTCAATATTATCATTCTAAAGATTAGCATTATTATCCTTACTATTCATCATTTACTCACCCTTATGTTTGGTATTGTTCTCCCCATTTTCCATATTTTGATAATCATCATTGCATGCCCTATTACCCTTATGGCCTCTACCAGGTTACTCAACCACCTCATTTTGAGTTTTTCATTGATTTTTTTGGAGGGTTCTTTTAGTAATTTGATTGGGTGAATGCTGAGTAGGGATAATAACCTTGGTGGGATGTGGCAGAGCTAGGTTTAGGGAATCAAAAAAATTTATATAAGGAATATGATATCTTGATATGGAGGCTCCTTTTTAGATCCCTCTTTAACCTCTAAAATTGATTTCTATAAGGAATTTAGAATATATAAAGCTATGTTGATTGTAATTTTATGGCAAAGGTAGTTTAAGAAGGGGAAATGGGAGTAGTGAACTACCTAATATCTATTGTCAAGTGTGATGTATCTGATCACCTACTCTGTGACTTCATTTTAGGGGATCAGAAGTATTTATCTCTTAAACTCCCCTTAAAATGTGACCAATTTTTCATCTCAAATGAGTAACTTCTCCTTCTCTTGCTCAAAGTCCTTGCTCAATTTGTTGTATTTCATATCTTCAATGGTGAGTCTAGTGACCTATGAGATTAACCTTTAATTAATTTAAACCAAAACATTATTAATCACCATAAATTTCTATTTTAGTTTTCCACAAACTGCCTTGAGAGATGGTTATCCACACCACATATCTAGCTGATAAACATAGTGATCACTCCAATTTGTAAAATCTTCCATAGTTCTGGTTACTTTGTAAAATCCTTATATTATTATTAAAACATAATTATAGTATATGAATGATATTTTTGTAATTTAAATAATGAATCAACATAGGGATAAAGAAATACAATGTACATTAAAATGTTAATGATATAATCCTAATGCAAGTTATAATATTGAGTTGATCTAAACTTGAAATGAAACATGGCAGCCAAGTAAGGTGGTTATAGACTAGACTTAGATCATAAAGGATTATATATGGAAATAAATTTCAACTTAACATATATAATTTATTGTAAAATGAAATAAAATAAGTAAGTATTCATTACATTTAAAATTAAGAAATATTTTAAATCATAAACAAGGAGGACTTGATCTAATTTAATATAACAAAACCTATTTAATGTCTATATGGTTAGTCAGATTAGTACATTTATAATGAATATATGAACATGAATTGGCTTAAATGGTAAATAAAATAATGTCACTAATGATTAGTGTGAAAATTAATCTAGGTAATGAGGTAGGCTATTAGTTAAAAATGTGTAAGAATATGAAGTTACTAACTCATGAAATTCAACACAAAATGATTGACCATTTAGGGTTATCCCCTCAATATTCTTATGTTAATGAAAATAAAACAATTGAAGTAAATTATAAAATGTGTCGAACTTGTGTAAATTTTCACTGATGACATATTTAGGGTTAAACCAAAAAAAATTGAGTCCCTAATTTTGGGGACTTTATAAGAAGCAAATTTACTACATGGTGTAGGATCCAATTTTCAATTTTAGTTTCCTTTTTTAACTTCTTTAATGTTTAATTATGAAAACTTAAGATTCAAAAATTATTTAATAAGTAGAATTATTCATATAATTCTAGGTGTATTCATTCCTTTTCTCATCTTCAATTTCATTTATTTCATTAGTTACATTTTTATCAAATTATCGAGACATTGGTATATTTATACACATTCACCTTTTATCTCAGGTACATTAGAGTTTTTTATATTTAAGTGTGGATGATTCATTACAATAATATATAATTTACTTATTCAAACCTCCTCATGAATCACTTTTTTATTTGTTTACTTTGATATGCATGAAAACACACATAAAAGTGAAGAATTATGTAAAAAAAATAAGTTTGGTATAAGGATTATTATTACAATGTTTTTACCATGATTTTATACATATATATCATTGGTTTGGATTAGGTACTTATTGATGTTTTTTCTTGAGTTTTTAATTCTCCTTTCTACCCTATTATTTTCTCCTTATTCTATTTTCTCTCTCCTATATGTTTATTTGTGCTTAGAGATACAATTTCTCCTTTTTATTTTCCTATTTATGGTTTTTACCCATTTTTACACTGATTTCAAAAGTGATCTAACCTATTTTAGAGTAGTCCAAATTTGGTTAATTTGTTTGTGTAGGCCCTTTGACACTTGTTCCATTATTTTATTTTGTCAGCATTTTTAGTGGATTTTACCTCTTTTATTGTGTCAGTTTGTGTGTAAATAGGTCTCTAATTAAAATTTGATAAGTGTATATATATATATATATATATATATATATATATATATATATATATATATATAAATCATCCTAAGGTATTTAAATAAAAATTGATCATAATTATGTAAGTATAAGGTATACTATATTCTACTTATCAATTATTTTATGTGATTCCAATGTTTCTAATTTTGCATACTTTCACTAAAATAGGGCCTAAGAGAAAGATAATAATAGTTACATACATTATCATAGGGAGATAAGGTGGATGCTTCTTAAAATCACTGAGAAGAGAAATTCACATGAAATATAAATACATTAAATTGATACTTTATTCTCATCATTAATATGTAGATCCAACCATTAATGTGATTCAACCCAATAAAATTTACACATTTACTTTTATCTTATATGTTTTTATAGGCATTGAATCAAAATTAAGTTTACATCAAAGGATATAAGATCCTACAATTTTTGCACACTTATTAAAATGTTTAAGAGAGGATTATATTCATATACTACTAATTAAATCTTCCAAGAAGTTTTAGAATGTAAAGATCGACATAGCCATTTTTATAGTAGTCTAAAACTAGTCTAACCCTTTTCATAGAATTTTGAAATTGAGCATTATAACATAACACAATATAATTTTTAGAGTTCATTGTGCATAGTTACAAGATATTATTATTATAATTTTGAGAAATTTTTTAGGATCTAGGTAAGTCAAAAATAGGTATTTATGTATAATTTATTATCTTTTTCATTTTTATAGATCATTTACAGTTAAATATAATTTTATTTCCCTCCCCTTATCCCTAGATAGATTTTATTTACTATTTATTATTGAATTTGATTAGATCTTCCTTGTTCCTATTTTATTTAAATCACAAAAAATGATAATTAAAATATGAAAAATAGGTAAAACTAAGTGCACACAATATATCTAGAGTATATTAGTCTAAAATAGTAAACCAAATCTATCATAAGTGTTGAAAATAGTAAAGTAGTGAAAATGAAATGATTTGAAAATAAATGGGTAATACGATAAATATTTTTTTTAAATAATCAAATTTGGATGAAATATTATGGTTATAAGAGCACAATTGTGGTCTGGAAAGGTTGATGAAGCTCTATGCAAAATTTGGACTACGTAGTATCAAAAGACAAATTTGAAACCTGCTCTACATACTAGTTACATAGATTATCATAGGGAGAGAAGGTAGATAATTTTATCACTCATTGCGAATGGAAATTCACTTGCACTAGATCTAAATGAGCCTATATTCTCATAACTAATATGTAATTTAAACTCTCAAAGTGGATTGAGCCAATATCCATTCATATTTACTTTTATCTTAGATGTTTTTCTAGGTGTTGAGATTAAATTATCATTACATCAAAGGAGAGAATATTATGAAATCTACACATTCTTATTCAAAAATAAGATAAATACATTTTCCTATCTATTATTGAAACATTGTTTGATAAAGTTTTAGATTGTGAGGATCAATAAGGACATTTTCAATGCAAGGATTCCACTTTAGGCAATAATTATCACTTTTTAAATTAGTCTAAAATATCTTTGATCCTTTTTGGAGTGTTACAAAAGTGGTCACTACAATAGAGCACAATTTTATTTTTATATTCATTCTATATAGTTCTAGGACCTTTTCTGCATTGCAACAAATTGTTAGGATCTAGGTAAGTAAAAAAATAGGTATTTATCTATCATTTCCTCTCTCTTCCATTTATATAGATAATTTATAGTTTAAGGTACTATTATTTCCCTCCCCTTGGATGCATTATATTTTATTTATTATTTAGTTTTGTGTTTACATATATTTACCTTATGCCATTATTTTAAAGTTTTGGTCTAGTTTTTTTTTTAAAGTACCTTATTTTTTATAAATGTTTATGTGAACCCATCCTTTTTGATTAGATAACATTATGGTTTTATTCTCTTGTTCACTCTATGGTAATTATTTTTTCTTATTTCAGTTCTAATAATTAGGGGTTATTTTATCTTTCTACTATTTAAGGTTTGTTATATTTTTGTATCCTAGATTATATCTTTGCTTAGCTTACTTCACGGTTTATGTTATAAAAATAGATTCATAAAATATGAATGATACATATTATTTAAAATAAAATATACATGATTTTAATGGCTTTGAATATATTTTACCATGTGATGAAAAACACATTGATGATATTATTGAAATCTTAACAAACATGTTATGCAGAACCATTCATTTTCTAAATTTGTGGGAAGGATAAAATAAATAGCTAGTGGAAATAATTTTTGTGTGATTGATGATTCATCTATGCTTTATAATGATTTCCACCTCCCCTTCCTACATCTACTCCTCATAATGTTCCCATTTTCAAAACCAAAAATAAAATTATAATTTTGAACATACCCATTCATATTTCCATTATGCCCACTCATGAGGTTATTAATTTGGTGCATGCAATAGGAAATTTAGAAATACAAGTACAAGATTTATCTCCTAAGTCTATTACATCTTTTTTTTGGATAATAAATTTTTTATATAATTCCAAACTATTATGTATAATAATCTTTATTCTCATCTCCCTCATGGTTTTAATATGAATAAAGTTTTAATATTTCATGGGTATGGAGAAATTAGTTTAAATATTTAAGTATTTTTTTCTTCTCTTGGGAAATATGGTGCTAATGATAACATAGTGCTTAAGTCATTTCCTAGAATCATAACTAGTCAAGTTTTAGATTGGTTTGAAACTCTACATCTTATTTCCTCACAAACCTTCTTTAAATTAAGAAGATGTTTTTATAACATGATTCATTAATAATAAGGAACCATGTTTTACATTTGAGACCATTCCATATCTGCATCAAGGTCAAGATAAGTTTATATATGATTATATTCTTAGATTCAAGGGTGGAATGCATTGTTTGATATATCAACCAAAAAATCTAGATAAAGCATATGTTTCTAATACAAACCTCATACGTCGTATATAGGATATATTACTCTTTCATTCTTGTAAATATTTTAATTATTTTTTCTATGAGTACTGTCACTAGAGGAGGATATTTTATTATCACATGTACTTAATTATGAGATACATACTTCATCTTATTCCATTATTCCTAAAAATCCATGTCTCAATAATATCTATGTGCATATTAAGAAAATAATAGTCACATTTTATAGTAAAAGAGTCACACCTATAATAATTCTTATGTATTCCCTTAGTAGATCATGAAAATTTTACAAACTTAAGAAAAGTTAAAGTGTGATATTAAAATTGATGCTTGAAACTAACATGATTGTATTACCTTAAATTATGAATCATGACATGACTCATCTATCTAGAACATTTAATTCAAATTCAATTCATTATTATCATAAAATTTGTGCCCATATAATAAATTAGTGATTTTAATTTAAATATAATATCTAGGATCTTATTGATAGTGGTAGCATTAATATCGATATACTTGTTAATAGAATACAAATTTTAGGTACTTATTATAATGTATAAATACCTATAAACCATAATATTCCACCTAAAGAAATATAGGCTACTCCATTTACAAATTTTTCTCATATAAAACCTTTATTCAAGTGTGTTTAAATAGAAGAGAAATAAAGATAATGAATTATAATTGATGAAAAATCACAATTCAAAATTTGCATTCTTGATTTTTATTAAGGAAATTGTTAATGATTTTGATAATTTTAACTAAAACACACACCCGTGTGTGCATGTACACACACACACACACATATTTGATCATCAACCTACACCATTGGATCATATTACAATACATTTCATTATGGATTTGGAAACATTTCCTATATTATTTTTGTGATGTAAACTATAATACCATACAACACTATACTTGGTATATAATGGTTACAAGAAATGAAAACAATACTTGATAATACAAAGGAACATATTTCATTCCAATTTAAAGGTGGCATGATTATATTTCAATGGAATAAAACATATGTAAATAAATATTTTAATCATTATATAATGGATCATGTTACAACACAAAATTTAATTAAGTGAGTTCCTATGAAATTCAATCACTAATTAATTTTATAGACAAAAGAGTGAACCCAAAGAATTAATTATTAAAACATGTAAGGCATTTAAAAATTAATGACAAATATAAATGAATAAAAAATAATGATTTAGAGAGAGATAATTTTTTGGGAATATATCCTACCTTTAGTAATAGTAATCTAATTTTTGCCTCAACACATTATCAATTATGGTACTTTTATTGTTTCTCATGTTATTGGTTAGTATATTTTCCTAGTTACTATGGGATTAAACATGTGTAGTTTTTTGTAAGTTAGGTATTTAGTCATCATATACTATACATTTTATTTTACCTTTTAAATATTACATGTTAAATTTTGAATTTACATTACACATGTATTTTTTCCATCACATAGAAATAATGAACAATTTGGAAAATAAAGACAGATATGTATATGTGAAAACATATAAATCCCACCTAATCCTATCTCTACTACAAGCATGAATAATTTAAAAACATACGAATTATATAGATCTAGGTCTACATTGAGATCTATATATAATATTATCCTACACCAAGCAATCATGCTCTTAGTACCACCAAATCTCAACCAATATTAATGTATGAGTCACATACACTACTATCAATTGAGAAAAAATAGTATGTGTAATATCTCCCTGTACACATAGTACTGAAATGGGTTACAAATTTAAACCACCGATGCCTCTCATAAATATTTCACCTTTTGCTCACACTCATGTTATGATGCCCATTCCTATTAAATGATCCTTTATTTTTGTTACCTGATTCTCTAAATCATTGATGTTCCCAACCTTTATAAGATATGTTTCTTTGTTCTAACTCACTGGATAAAATAATTAATAATAATTTTATAACTCAAAATTAGCATTTTATATCATACATGACACATCAATAAAATCATGAAAAAATCAATGAAATGTTGCATCAACCATCATGATACATTGAGTTGACATTGTACAACTAATAAAAATATTAAAAACATAGAAATCAAAGTTGAAACACTCATTATAAAATTGATTGCAATAAATAACACATATTTACCTATATCTATGTGAGAATCATCCATGACAAGAGGTGATAGTATTAGTTCCATATTACCTATATCTCTTACTCACTTAGTTGTAGGAAATACATCAAGCATATCCATATTTCCACCACCTTATACTGTTATTTCTATTAGTGGGTATACATGTGCTATTATCACTCTAGCACACCATAATGTCCACAAATATATAACTATTACATCCTCTACCCATATATGTATGATGGAGGAATTAAAATCATAGTAATTAGTACCTACTATATTATCAAGCCTTGATGTTGGTAACTTTTTAGGTCACTAGGGGTGTCTCCTAGGTTACCTCCATACTAATCTAGATAAAGGCCTATATTTTATCACCCCAAAATGTTGGGTGATCTGATCATATATAAATATCTCAGTTTACCCATGTTTATCATAATAATATATGATAAATTTAATCCTTATAACCTTTATAACATAATTAGGACATCTCAAGTTTTCTATATACATTACATGTGATATCATCCTCCCACAAATGATATAAAATCTTCTTGTAGCTATTACTATCTTCTGACTTAGTCCTCCTTAGATGTGGGGTCACCCATCATGTTAAATATGGATTAAATGGTACCCATACATGTAACAATATCCCAATTGGCCTAGTATCTATTATTATCTCATAAGACAAAACTTGTAAAATTATGTCGGTTATTATTCCACCACTATGTGTCTCATGTGTAAAATGATATAAATATTTGTATAAGTGACTAGGCATACACCACCCCTAGTAATATAATTTTTGGCACTTCTCTATGTACTATATAATTTGTCACAAACTATAGGTGACCTCCACCTCACTATTTTTTTATAATATAAAAAATTCTAATAGAATAATCAAATAATTTTGTAATTATGGAGCATCACTTGTCACTATACCACCAAGTACCAAATTGTGATTTTATCAAGCTCAACTCATTAAGCCCCTATGTATTACCTCATAAAATAACCCATATATTATAAAGGGATATATCATATTAACACCTTTTATTATACAAAATTCAAAGTATCCTTTACACATCCATTAATGTCATGGTCATCTCCTTAGTAGGTAACTAGAAGGTGTAAGTATGAAAATTTAATGTTCAACCAATGCAGTAAATATAAAAATATCTTTAGCAATCACATCCAGATTACTATCAAAGCCTAATATAATAACATCATTTTTTTCTAGATAAACATCATTAAGTCTCAAATCTAATTTCATCTCCATCATCCTATTCTGGCAGCACTAATAGTTGTGGAGATTACCTAAAAACCATAAAAAAACAAAAATGAACATTACAACTAGAGAGAAACATTATAAAAATTTGATAAATATTATATATGTCTCAAAACATGAACAATAATTATATTTTAACACTTTAAATTATGACACTCTACTTTTGGAAACATATTTGTATTAGTATAACCATAATCATAGCCACTTTCAGGAGACCTACCCACTTCAAATAGGGTTGACCACTAGAGAAGCTAAGAAAAATAGAAACATATTATATTTTAGTTTTAAACAATTTTTAAAAAATTTAAAATTACATAAAAATGGGGAAAAAATATCTATTTTAACACTCACCAATAGTATGTTCTCTTAAATGTTGATGCATGTATATACACACTCATTTTGACTATTAATAATAACCCATATGGTAGCCAAAAACTATCTCTTATAACTCAAATATTATATTTTTTTAATATAAAATGAATAAAAAATTTTAGTTTTAGGTTGACTTGGTTTTATATATGACATGAACTTTTTATAAAGTGGTTTTATCAATTATTAAAATTATTATGTCTATTGATGGGTTTCATGATTTGGTGATATAATTTCACTTACCATATTTCACTCCCATATTCACATTTTTGGAATTTTTATTTGACATATATTATAGGTGGATAATTTATTGCATTTTTATCATGAATTTATTAGTCCTTAAGTTTATCTATTAGTACTTTTCTACACTTTAATTATTAGGTCTTATGCTATTAAGGATGACATAATATTAAATCAATGTCATATCCTATATATCATGGACACATCAGTGTTCATGGGAAATTTTTATCCTTTTTACCATAAGATTCATTTTTTACATATCAACCTTAATGGAGTATGTTTTATAGGGGAAACTACTTGTCTATTATACCTTATCCATATGGAGTCAACACTCTCTACACACTTACATTACTTATTAATGTAGCGATGAGATATACATGCATGTTGTTGATCATATATTTATTATTTATAACATATTACACCTATTATCCTATTTTTCTTACATTACTTATATAAGTTGGGATTTCATGCCCCATGTCTTTCATACACCTTACTCACATTGAGATATATTATATTTAGTACATTTATATCCATAAATTATCCATATTGGGGCATATGGTTATAGTGGGTAATATCACTCATCTTTCATTTTGAGTTACCATTGGGATATATGATTTTTCCATTTATTTACATTTTTACACCACTACTATCCATGATTTAGTTTTAGCATATTAGTATTGGGTTATAGATTATGTATTTAAAATACATGATCATATCTTTCTATATTTATATTTTTGACTATATTTTACATGATATTTCATGATGGTTATAAACTTATAATTTATGTATGTTATACATGTTGTGGGTGACTATCTATTTTGAATGAATGATTTGAAGGAACATCATTGACATAAAAATGGGGTTATAAAATCTTATTAATATATTTTATGTTAAATATTCTAAATGGTTATAAGGTTACATGATAAATGTTACAGGTTACATATATAATATGTTTGCTTCTCTAGAAAACATAAATAAATTACCCAATGATATAGGATCCATTTTTAAGTTTTAGTTTCCATTTTTAAACTTCTTTATCACTAGATTAGGATAACTGAGGATTTATTTTAACTTATTTATTAATCAATTAGGTAAATTATTTTTTGGTTTTATTTTAATCATTTCAAAAGTTAAAACATGGTTCCCATATTACTATGTGTATTCATCCTTTTGTTGATCTTTAGTTTTAATTATTTTATCTAGTTACATTTTATCAAATTATTGAGATAATGACTAATTTGTATACATTCACTTTTTATTATAGGTACGTTTGAGCTGTGGACATTGGAGTGTGGGAGATTCATTTCAATAATATAATATTTCCTTATTCAAAACCTCTCAATTTTTTTTTCAGTTTTTACTTGATATGCATGTGTGCATGCATGTCAAAATAGGGCTTAATGTAAAAAAACTAATTTTAGTACAAACAATTTTATTACAATGTTTTAGAATTATTTTATACACGTGGATCATTGGTTTGGATTAGGTACTTATTATTATTATTATTATTATTGTTATTGTTATTATTATTATTATTATTATTATTATTATTATTATTATTATTATTATTATTATTATTATTATTATTATTATTATTATTATTATTATTGAATTTTTTATTCTCCTTTATTCTTCATTTAACCTTGTTATTTTCTTTTATTCTATTTTCTCTAATCTATGTTCATTTTTTCTATGGGATTCCCTTTATACCTCTTCTTCTATATTTTATATAATTTTATTATTTTAAGATTGATTTTAAAAGTGGTATGACTTATTTTGAAGCAGTCTAAAATTGGTCTTGCTTATGTGGGTCCTTTGGTGCTTGTTCCATTATTATTTATTGCCTAGGCATTTTTTTTCATTTTAATTATTTTCCTATGGTTATTTGTGTATAAATATGTATATAATTAAAATTTTATAATTATATATATAAATAATCCTAACATATTAATAACAAATTATTACAAGGTACAAGTATGTGGCATATTAAATCTACTTATAAAATCTTTCAAGTGATTATGAGGTTTTTGTTTTTGCATAAGTGTAGTAAAAGAGGGCCTAAATAAAATATTATAATATTTTTTACATTTTAATGTGGAGAGAAGGTGTATACTTATCTCACTCATTGGGAAGGGATACTCACATGCACTAAAACTACATCTAGTGTTGATTCTCATCATTAATATGTAGTTGTAAGCTGAAGTTAGTTAGAGCCAATAACCTTAAACATTTAATTTTATCTAGGATATTTATATAGTTTTTGAATCCAAATAAGGTTATATCAAAGGAGATAAAATTATGATATATGTTTACACTTATTAAAAAATATTAGAGAGGATTCTACACATCTAATACTAAACAAGGGTTCTAGGAAGTTTTAGAATGGAGGATCAATATCACCAATTTTGGAGTAATCCTAAATTTTTATAACCCTTTTCATATTAGTATAAAATTGGTCACTACAACATAACACAATATTATTTCTAGAGTTAAATTTACAAAGTTACATAATCTTCATCTCCACATTTTGAATAATTTTTAGAATCCATGCAATTCAAAAAATGCATTTATCTATTATATATATATATATATATATATATATATATATATATATATATATATATATATATATATATATATATATATATAATATACAATCTAAATATCTAATTTTATTTTCCTCCCCTTGGACTTAGACAGATATGATTTATTGTTTATTACTAAAGTTGATTATATTTATGATGTGTTTATTGTATCTAAAATTTGCATAATGAGAAGTACAATGTGTAAAATGCATAGACTAATTACATAAGGTATATTTATAATATAAAAATATAAAATAATAAATCAGATCGATATTAATTGAAGAAAATAGTAAAGTAGCACAAATGAAATGATTTGATAAGTAACAAACAATATAAAAAAAAAGTTATGAAAAAATCACACATGGATAGAATCTAGGAATTTTTAGAGTGTAATGATGACATATAAGGGTTGATGAATCTCTTTTTGAAACCTATAATGATGACTATTAAAAGATAGATTATGTGCCTCCTCTACATAATAATTAAATACAGCATGATAGGGAGGGAAAGGGGAGGCTTCTCTCACTCATTTTGAAGGGACACATACATGAAATACAAATAAATTAAGCCTTTATTCTCATCATTTATATGTATATAAAACCCTCAAGGAACCTTTATCCAATAACCTTGAACATTTTATTTTATCTTGGATGTTTTTCTAAGTGTTGAGGCTAACTTAAATCTATATCATAGGAGACAAGATTATGACATATGCACACCCTAATTCATAAATATGAAAGAGGATTCTATGAATTTGATGCTAAAAAAGTGTTTCAATAAATATAAAATTATGAGGATCAATAGATAGAATTATTAGAGTAGGTTTTCCATTTTCATCAGTAACATATTTTTTTAAGTGATATGAAACTAGTTTGACCCTTTTCAAAGTAGTCAAAAATTGGTCACTAGAACATAGCATAGTCTAATATTTGGATTTATTTTAGAATAAGGAAATGACCTTATAATCTATATTTTTAATCAAATATCATGATTGAGGTAATTCAAAAATTGGTATTTATCTATACTTTTCTCTCTTTCAATTACATATATCATTTGTAGTTTGAGGTACTTTATTTCCCTCCCTTTTCCCTAGGTAGTTATGATTTACTATTTAATATTTTATTTACTTATATTTACATTATTAAATCATGTTACGTTATCAGTATAGTTTCCTTACCAATTTTATGCTAATTTTATACAACATTTTGGTGAACTCGTCCTTTTCAAACACCTAACCATAGGGTTTTACACTCTTATTCCCTCTAATATTTATTTTTGTGTTTATTTCAGTTTTGATTTTTATGGATTCCTTATTATCTCTCCTCCTTAAGGTTTTTTATTACTTATCTCCTAGATTGTGACTTTGCTTACCTTACTTCATGGCTTATGCTATGAAAATGGATTCGTACAATGTGAATGACACATCTTATTTGAAAGAAAATATGCAGGATTAAAATTGTATGAAGCTTATTTCTCCATGTGATAAAAATAATAGTTTTGATATTATTGAAAATTATCTAAAAATTATCATGAAAAAATTGTCTTCTTTTACTAAATTTTGTAAAATGATAATGTAGCTAGTGTAATTCCTTTTTGTGTGATTAATGATGATTTTATGAATTGTAGTGATTTTTTCCATCATCCCAACCATAGTACTCCTAATTCTCCCATGTTTTAAACCAATAAAAAAAATAAACCCTTGAATTAACCCCTTCATAATTCTATTGTGCCTACCCATCAGTCTGTTAATATGTGATAGACAAATTATAAATATTGGTACAAGCTTAATCTCTTAAGTCTATTAGATCCAATTCTTTAGATAATAATTTTTATATATATATGGCCAATTGATAGTGTGTAATAATCTTGATTATATTCCCACTCATGGTTTTAATATCCTTAAAATTTCCTTATATTATGTCTATTGATACTTTTATTTACATCTTTAATAAATTTTCTTTGGAAATAAAGTGTTATTGATAGAATATTTCTTGAAATATTTCCTATAATCCTAATGGGTAATGCTTTAGATTAGTTATAAACTCTGCCCAATGGTTCCTTATATACCTTCCTTAAATTAGAAGAGGATATCCTATCAATATTTATTAATAATAAGGAACTAGTTCTATGTTGGAGCATATTACATGTCAGCATCAAGGTCAATATAAACCCATACATTGTTATATTCTTAGATTCAAGGATAACATGGAGTTTTTCATATATCAATCAACAAATCTAATGATTTTTTTTTTTTTTTTTTAGTATAACCCTCTTCCCTTATCTCAAGGATATATTGATATTCATGCTTGTAAATATTTGGACTATGTTTACTATGAGGCCATTACACTAGAAGATGAGTTTTTATGATTACACATAACTAGTTATGAGACTCATACTTCATCTTGTTTCACTATTTAGAGTGAACCCAAGGAACCAATTGCTAACACATATAAAAGGAAATTTGACATTAATAAGACATATCAATGAGTAAAAGATTATAATTTAGAGATAAATGACTTATTAGTAGAATTCCTACTTTTTTTAAAAAGAAATCCAAGATTTTCTTTAAATATTATCTATTTTTATACTTCTACTCTCACTCATATCATTGGTTAGTGAAATTTCATACTTACTATGAGTTTAAACATATGCATATTTCATGGTAAGTTAAGCACTTACTCATCATATAATGTACATTTTAGATTACATTTTACATTCTCTCTCTCTCTCTCTCTCTCTCTCTCTCTCTCTCTCTCTCTCTCTCTCTCTCTCTCTCTCTCTCTCTCTCTCTCTCTCTCTCTCTCTCTCTCTCTCTCTCTCTCTCTCTCTCTCTCTCTCTCTCTCTCTCTCTCTCTCTCTCTCACACACACACACACACACACACACACACACACACACACATGCATATTTCATGGTAAGTTAAGCACTTACTCATCATATAACATACATTTTAGATTACATTTTACATTCTCTCTCTCTCTCTCTCTCTCTCTCTCTCTCTCTCTCTCTCTCTCTCTCTCTCTTCTCTCTCTCTCTCTCTCTCTCTCTCTCTCTCTCTCTCTCTCTCTCTCTCTCTCACTCTCTCTCTCTCTCTCTCTCTCTCTCTAAAACATAATTTTTTAGAGAGCATTCATATCCTAAACCTAGTCAGTGTATATGCATGAGTCACCTATAATGTTTTCAACTAATCATAAATAATATGTGTAATATATTATTGTCCACTTAATGGTGCCATGGGTCTTA
The DNA here is from genome assembly GCA_037957365.1 of Torreya grandis. NCBI lineage: Eukaryota > Viridiplantae > Streptophyta > Pinopsida > Cupressales > Taxaceae > Torreya > Torreya grandis. The sequence continues at coordinate 2,053,660 of JARHVA010000268.1, read as the reverse complement.
AACATCCATTGTTTACATCTCTCATAGGTTTGGCATCTCCCACTCCCACTCCTACTTTAACACCTATTCCTAATAAATAAGACTCCATTAATATAACACAATAATTAAATTAATTAGGTCTCCAAACCTATATAATCTATGCTAATTTGGTATTTATTGCGAGATAAAACATACAATCATACTATCCCACCTCAAAACAAACCCTTTATAACATACCTCTGACATTAATAACATTATGACAAAATTGGTATAATATTACATCAATCATTTGATCTAGTGAGCTAAATATAAAAAACCCAAATATGATAGTAATATAATTAAAATCTGAAAAACTTATTATAGAATTGAAAAAATATATAACCCATATTTACCTAGATCTATGGGAGCCTCATTTACCATAACAATCATTAATATTAAGCCCTTATTACTTATGTATACTTCTCCCTTGGTCATAAAAGATGCAGTATAAATCTATTTATTTCCACTGCCTCCTATTTTTATTGTTATTAGTGGGTATATAGTGTTAGGCTTAATTTGTGACCCACTCAAATACAACTATTAGATTAACTAATTTAAGAGGATAAATAGAGTCAAATAAAAATTGGGGATAGGAGGGCCTAGGAATTTCCATGGTTAATAATTATGAATTGTGGTCTTGTTTCATCCTTATGATTTTAAATCTATTTTTTGCTTAAAATAGACATAAATAAAAATTGTTGTTTGCCACTTTGGATTTTTATTCAAGGTTTATGTGATCTAGAGTGAGGTTGGGTCATAGAAGATTAATTGTTTATACTATTCAATATCAATATACATCTTAGATCTAATAAAGGTAGAACTAGAGGATTAGTTACCCAACCACACCATCCCTATAATATGTCTCTAATAGACCACTCCAAATAATTATAACTTGGCTAGTTTGGATTAACTATAAACATTCTCAATGATGTGCATGATTTGCATAAAAACCTTAATCATTATATTCCAAAATTCACTTCAAACACTAGAAGAACTAAAAAGTATCACATTACATTTTATAAAATAGTCCTTAGGTTTATTAACATTGATCATGAAGATTTAGCATGTAGGTCATTCCCTTTCATCTTAATTGATTAGACTTATGATTAGTTCAGTTAGGTAACGGATACAAGTGTCTTGTACCAAAAATTTTCTTTCATGAGAATAGAATATAATGAGCATATACATAATTTTATCACATATTTTCAAAATATGCATAGTAGGGTAATACCCTTATATATAAAAAAAGCCTAACTATCATTAGAAATATTTAAAAATGCTTTGGACCCTTGGAATACCATGTTCTTAAGGAGAGATCTAACTATCACTAATTTCCCCCTTGCATATGTAAAAGAAATAAAAGTGGGCACATAACTCAATCCATAAGGTTAAATTTTGGCTTCCATTTCCAATGTTCTCCAAAAAACTCTAGTGTTAAACTTAATCCCACCTACAAATCAAAATGTTCAATTTCCATAACCTCTCTTAATTATGAATTAGATCCCTCTACAACATGTTTCCCTTAATCAAAATTTATGATTTCTAAATCTTGTGATTAGTAATGAAGTAATGCCTTAGTATTACAAATGAACTTTAGTTCCATTTGTAACAAATAATACATAAAATTCATCTCAAAATCTAACCAAACCTGAGTTATATGCAATCTAAAGAATGGTCTAGAGATTAAGTAATGATTTCATAAACTTAAAAAAATAAGTAGGTATCTCAAGTAGTGTAAATTATTCCCTGAATTTCACTTATCAATACAATTACAGGACATTCAATAGATCTAGTAAAAAACTTGAGTCTTCATCCAACAAATTTCCTGAGATCAATGTCATGGAGATTGCCTTGCCTAGTTGGTGTTGTGTGTATAACACATCCTAACATGTTGATTTTTTTCAAGCCTTTAACATTATTTAAAAGGGAATGTAAAAATATGAGGTTGTCATAAATGACTAGAATACTTCAAGTCATTTTGATGCTCCTAGTTCATCAAAATACCCTAATACAACCATGGTTTTAGAGACTTTAGACATTCTTAATGTAGAAGACAATAAACCTGAAGAGAATAGTAAAGACATTAAAGATTTTTAATATTACCAAAGAGGAAACTATAATCTTAGGAATATAGCACATCAACTTTTTACTATGTCAAATCCAATCGATAATGCTTCTATACCTCTTGATCTTAAAGCTAAAAATGATCAACCTCCTTCAAAATGAGCTGAAAATCAACCCTCCATTACCAAAATAACTTAAAATATTATGGATGATATGAATAAAATAAAAGCTAATATAACCCTTCATGAATTGACACAAATTAATGAACAAAGGGATTTTCATTTTAAATATCTTATAGACAAGAGTAGTCAAACCAAACATAAAGATGTTACTCATACCAATGTTGTAATACATAAAAATAGGATTGAAATTCCACCCTTTCTATTAAAAATCTAAATTTTTGGTAAAAATTTGTATAATTACCTTGTTTATTCTGGTGCCTCAACTAATATTATACCTATAGGTATTTTTAATAAATTAGGATTGGTTCCTCTAAAATTAGATAAAGTGGTAGTTTGGTTAGACAAGTTTGAATTCAAAGTTTTAGGATAGTTATTGAATGTATATATGTAATTACAAGTTGAACCAAAAGTGAAAAAATTCATAGATATACAATTTGTTGAGTTCTTAGAAGTATATGACATGTTAATAAGTATGGATTAGTTGAGATCACTCACTGGTTATATGGGAAAAAAATACCATAAATGGATTCCATGGAAAATAGTGTAAAATAAAATAAAATTTTATAGAGAGCAATGCATGAAGTTTATGATTTCATTGTACAATGCTATCAATGAATAAATCAACTTTAATTCTATAGATTTAGGTTTCTATAGTCTAATTACCAAAAAAGTAAATAAAAAACTATTAAACAAGATCAAAATTTAGGTATGTGGTCTTTGTATTTTGATGGATTAAACTCTAAATAAGGATCTAGAGTTGGTATTGTATTGATTAACCCATCTAATAGAAAGCATGTGGTAAAATATATATTGAAATTCCCATACACAAATAACATGATAGAATATAAAGAATTAATTTTGGGTTTATATTTTATAACTAAGTATGATGTTCATAAATTGACATTCTATGGTGACTCTAAACTAGTCATTAATCAGGTAAAAAATAAATTTCAACATAATCTCTCTTATTTGAAAAGGTACAAACATCGAGCTTGGGAACTAGTAGAGTCATTCAATGCTTTCAACATTTTTATTGTTCATATAATTGACAATGACATGTTAGATTCACTAGTTATTCACATTGATAACCTCACACCATTGGACAATAATGATTTACAAAATTTTTCTATAGAGTTATTTTCACACCCATCTATGCCGAATAATGTAAAACATTTTCAATTATTTAAAGATGATACGCATATCTTGGATTTTCTTTCCAATTCTAATGCTTTTGATACAAAGGAAAATGATGAAAATAAAAGGATTGAATTAAATTAAGAGTATCGCGATGATGGAGTGTTTAATCTTGAAAATAATCAAATTCTAAAGGGGATGATCTCATTGGAAAAATTATTTGATCTAGACAACCTATAAATAGACTTGAAAATCCCATTCATTTTAATCATAAATTTTGAGTTAATAACATGAGGACATATGATCAACCTTAGAACATCAGTGTAGGACCTAAATGTAGTGATGAAGAGATGGAAAAGCTAAAATTAATATTGATATAATACAAAGATGTAATTGCTTGGACACATGAAGACTTAAAGGTGTTTGATCCCAGCATCATCACACATAATATCCCTTTGAATCTTGATCAAAGAACATTTAGAAAACATAAAATATTATTCACTCATATTCTTAATCTAATTATGCAAAAGGAAGTTTAAAATCTATTATCATCTAGCAAAATCTTTTCAGTGTGTCATTTGACTTGGGTGGCCAAACTAGTGTTATTCAAGAAGAAAAATAGAGAAATTCATCTTTGTCTATATTTTAATAACTTGAATTGAGATTTGAACAAGGACAATTATTATTTTCCATATTCAAATTAATTCAATCAAAAATTTAGTGGATCTAATATGATGTCTTTCTTAGATGGATTCTTAGGTTACAATCAAATTTTGGTTAACAAAAATGATAGATCTAAGACAAATTTAACCATAAAATGGGGAAAATTTGCTTATAAAAACATGCCTTTTGGTTTATTTAATGTTATCATCAATTTATAAAGATCTATGGATATTTCATTTTAAGGATTGATTTATAAGATCATTATTTTGTACATTTATGATTTAACAATGTTTTCTAAATGCATATCTGACCATTTGAATCACTTATAGAAGATTTTTGAATGCTACCACAAATTTGGTATTTCATTCAATCCAAAAAAATATATTTTATGTGAAGCAAAAGGTAATATTTTTAGTCATATAATAAAAAATTAAGGTGTTTCAATTTATCTTGATAGAGTTAATTCCATTTCCAAAATTCAATTGCCAAATAGTAAGAAAGAATTGAAATATTTTTTTAAAAAGATGAAGTTTGATCACAAGTTCATTTTTGGTTTTGTAGAAATAGTTAAATATTTGAATGTCATGTTAAAATATGGAGACAAATTAGAGTGTAACCCTAATTTAAATAAATAAAGGGCTCTATAATTCAAGCCCCTATTTTAATCAGCCTAGATTTTTCCAAAGACTTCTATCTGTATTTGTTTTCCTCTAATCATACAATTGCAATAGTCTTGACACAAAAGTTTGAAGATGGAAAACACCCTATAGCTTTCATTAGTAACAATTTGAAGTATGTTGAACTAAAGTACCATATTTTATACAAGTAAGCTTATGCATTATTAATGTCAACAAGGAAATTTTGACATTACATTTTATGAAACAAGGTCTATACTATAGTTCTTGATCTTACTATCAAGTTGATTTTAGGACAAAATGATCTTGGATAAAAAAAAGTGGATTATGAGTTTCAAAAATTTAATTATATGACATTGAATTCAAGATTAAGGTTGGTTTGATGTCAATGTTTTTTATAACTAGTTTTTGAAGTTGATCCTAGCATTTCAATTGTTAATGTCAATTAGTTTGAAATAAATCACAACTCATGGTATGATTCAATCATTTATTACTTTTTATATGGTATCACACCAATTAATATTGATAGGACACAAAAAGATAATTAATATTAAATGCTTCTCACCTCATGCTTAATAAATGTGTCTTATATCATAAAAATCATTAATGGATTTTCATAAGATGTTTAACACAATATTAAGCACAATATGTCATGATTTATTTTCATAAAAAAATAGGTATTGGTCACCCTTTTGGTAATGTGATTGCACACAACATCTTAAGAGTTGGTTACTATAGTCCAAATTTATTTAAATATGCTCATGTGTGAGGTCCTACAATATTTTCCATATATTTACAAAGAGAAAAACTCATAATGCCATGCCTCTTTAAAATTGATTGATAAGAATCCTTTTTCTCAATGGCGTCTAGACTTAATTAGTGTTATAAATCTAAACTCTTCAACTAGTCATAAATTAATTATTACAGCCACCAACTATAATAAAAGGTGGGTTGAAGTAAACATAAAAAATAAAAATATTACTAAAGAAGTGATTAAATTTCTTGAGGAACAAATCACAAATAGATTTGTCACCCCACTGGCACTCATATGTGATAATGGGCCTACCTTATAATTACTTAAATTAATTGAGTGGGCATATAATAATGGAATTACATTGAATTTCTCCTCAAACTATTACCCATAGGGTGATGGTTTGGCTAAATTTATAAATAAGAATTTGTTGAATTCCATTAAGAAATAAGTAGAAAAGAATCCACATAATTGGAATTTGATACTAAAAGATGATTTGTGGGATGATGTAATATGACAAAAATAGAGTATTAATAGTTCACCTTTTAGGTTAGTTTATGGTGTGGGTCCAATATTTCTAATGATACTAAAGAAACCTAAATTTTAGTTCATTCATGAATATACGTAATAAAATGAGACAAGTCAGTTAGGATTGTAAACATAATTCATTTAGAAGATGAAAAAAAAGAATCCTTATGAAATTTCAGCACATGCCAGGCTATTGTGAAGAGACGATTTGATAATAAAAGTACATTTCAAATGCTTTCATATTTCATGCTTGGTTTTATTATGGGACAAAGCCCATGAGAAGAAGGGTCAACATTCTAAGTTCAGTCCTGTTGGGATCAAGCCTTATCAATTTTTAGAGATACTAGGATAAAATGTATTCAGATTGAAAGATATTCAAAGCAATGACCTTACCTTACCCATCAAATGATAATTTTTGAAGCATTATTTCTTAGTTGTTTTTTCAAATGTAATTTTAGAATAAAGGTCAGGAGGTTAATCATATACACATATTGTATACATTTTCCTATTTTCTTAGATTTAGGTTTGTCACTTTATTAGTTTAGTTTTTTTTAGATTAGTTGCTAGTTTTCTTAGTTTAGTTTTCTTTCTATTATTTTTTATTTGTCTAGTTTGGTTTGTTTGTCTTATTGTTTATGTTCCTCATTCTATTATTTTTCCCCAACTTGTTTAGGTTGGTTTTTTTTGTTGGAGTTTTTGGTGGTATTTGTGTGCTTCTAAACATTGATTAGAGTTTATTATCTATTGTATCATTAGAATTCAATCTTTCATAAAATAAACCTTTGAAATTGTTGTTTTGGATCTTCCCTTATTATACTTTGTTCATGCTTTAGTCTTGGAGAAATAATATTTGATACCAATCAGTAGTTTATGGAAATCACATTTAAGAAATGGATGGAAAATTTAGACAAAATTATGTTGAATCAATGTTGTGTCCTTACACTCTCATGGGCTATGAATTTGAAATTGTTGATGAATGTAAGAGAATCAATTAGAATTTAGGACCTAGAAGGTAAGTAGTCATATTTGAGAAAAAATACTACAATTTTATTTATTAATTTTTAGAATTTAAAATCCTATGAGTCAAAACAAAATATGTGAATTTTTATAAATGTTTCATATTCTTTCTAAAACCATAAAATTACACTTAATTTCACATATGAAACCAAATAGAAACACTGAATTGATTTAAATTTGTCTTGATAATTATGATTTTTTTGATTCTATCATTGTACCTTGGATTGTTCCCTAAGCCTCAATGGATGGAAAATAAAATATTTTTAAAAGAAATAAATCAAAAATAAATTGATTAAAATACAAAATCCAAATTCTTTCCTTGAAAGAGTGATTCAGGCAATCTCCATTGTAGGCTTTCTAGCCTATTTGGTAGTGGATCAAGGCATTAAGTTAGACTATAAGTATCTATACTATGTCTATATATGCCTAACTAGTAGAAGAGTAATACCCATGCCATTTCCCCCAATACAAACATCCAATTTTTCTTCTCAAAAGTACAAATTATTTTATGCAAGTTTAAATTTCTTAATGTGAATTCAAGAGCTATATAATGAACCAATAACTTTGACACACATGTATGGTCATAGTTAGATATGGAGATTAGTATATCACATGTTGAGGTAGACTTTATTTTTTTCATCTTTCTAATTTTTTATAAGGCAGTATTTGTAGCTAATACTTTCTTTTCAAGTGAAGATTTATATGTTAGGTCTGAATGCTAAAGAGAATTCTCTCTATATAAGTCATCATTTGTTGGGTCCAATATGCCCCATACTCAAAAAAAATCACATGGAAACCCTCTTACTCTAACATACTTATTTCTTATTTTTGTTCTTGCCTACTTACATCGGCTCATTTATGAGTGTTATTCAAGTTGCTAAGAAAGGATTTTTTTAGGTTTTAACTCATGTGTCCAATGTGTTTGATGATTTTGTCATAGATTTAATTAACTATTTATTCATAATTATTAATAATCCTTAGTTTATGGTTAAACAATATAAATGGTCTATTTAGGTATTTCTTAAAATGAGTTATTTTTACATTCAATTTAGACATTTGAACCAAATATGTTTCAAGATCAAGTTGAAGTGGGATTTCATGTGTTCATTGTATTATTGATTTGCCTTAGTTATAAGCATTATATTTTATGGTTAAATATTTTTCATAGTTTACCCATTATTAATGTGAAGTCTTCCATTTATTATAAAACATTTGTCTGAAATGTTGAAATATTACCTTATGGTGCTCATGATGTATTTGAATGATTATTTTAAACATTTGAGCTTTAAACATAAACATGACCTTTCCTTAAAAGGAAAATTTTGAAAAGGGGAAATTTTAATAGTTTATGACATTGGAACCTTGGCCTTACATTATCAAAGTAATTTAAATGATCATTTTATCAATGTGGATTTCTTTTTTTGGTTTTTCAAAGTGGCTTAATTAAGTTCATAATATATTTTGCCTAGCTACATCTACTTTTTTTAGGGTGTCTTTAAGTCTTTAAAACTATTACTTATACTTAATGTATGATTTCATGGACTTACTTGAACTTTACTAAGCCAAATTTAGCTTCTAAATCAATTTATTTCACTGATATCAGTGTTTGTTTAGTAAATTTTTCATTTAAATTAGGATTTATTTATTCCTTTTTAGGTCTATGATTATAAGTATTTTCATGTTTTCTAGGGCTTTATTCATAATAGTTTCATTGATTAACTTATTAATTATTTCCCCAATGGTTTTTAAATTGTATTTTATTTGTAGAGATCTTTTAAAGACCTTTAGCCATTGATATTTACTAGATGTCAAAATATTGAGTGTCTAGAGTCTATAAGGGGTGGGGGTTCATTGAAAAATTACTAAAGTCTTTTGAGCCCTGACCTTATGGTATTATTCCACATGGAGACATCTTTGGAACTTGGATCTCAGAGGGAGTTAGTTAATATTTCAATATCCTAAAATTTCTTGAGTTTCCATGAGATATCCACATGTCATTAGATCAAACAATTTGATAGAAATAGTAGTATAGATCCCCAAGCCCTAAATCCTTGAGATTGTGTCATATGTTACAATATTGGAGATCAAGGGAGTGGAAGTTTTATGATAGTATATAAGCCCATCCTTAAGGCTTTCAATGACACTACATGGCATCATCATGGGAACTAAGGACTTGAAGGGTTAATTCAAACAACATAGGCCTCTTATGGAAGATTCAATGTAAAGACACCACATAGAAGTATCAATGGTTTTGAGATAGTTCAAAATTACAAATAAGTAGAATTGTAAAATTGAGTAAGTGTCAAAGGTAGATAAGTCATGATATCATGTCATGTGGCATGATCTCATTCAATCAGAGCATATTTATTCTTGTAAAAATGGTTAAATGTCAAATATTTTAAAGTCCCATGATCATTCTGAATAGAATGATATTGGGCACTCTAGGTTATGGAATAAAATATACTAGATATACATGAGCCATTCACATGTCATATTTACATAAATATAGGGTTGGTAGAAGTGCAAAAATGTTCTTTGACTTTTGACTTTTTATAATTGTGACACACGGTTTCATATTGGGGATTTAAAAATATGGGAATGTGATACATATTGAAAAGGTTACAAAGATATTATAATACTAAAGTCATGATATTGTTGTTACAAGTGGTCACATCTCAAGAATATGATGATTACAGAATAAAAAAACACAATTTCAATTTATTCTAATCTTGATTCTTGTGATTTTGATATATGTCACAATCTCAAAATCACATAAACATGAAATGCATGTAAAATTTTATAGTTAATTAGAGAAGGAAGGGTTGGAATTATGATTTCAACTTGAAGATGAGTTTTAGAATATATAGACAAGCTAGAAAAGAGAATATTAAAATATTCAAAGCCTATTATTTGAGCAACTTAGTATGTGGGGACTCAAACATTTTTGGACTTGCCATAGATATATTACATTAAATACCTTGAAATGAATACTTTGGGAGTTGATTTTTAAAAATAACATGAGTATTACTCATAGTAATGGCAAATATGTAGATAGAGATAGAAGCCCAAATCGAGAGGATTATACACATCTCCAAAGAAAAATTGATTGAACTATTAAGGATGTCATTAAGTTCATCAAGAGGATGAGATGAACCTATATATAGATTAAATTAAATTATTTATTCTAATATTTATCTATTTATATAATTTAATAATAAAATGGTGCATCTATAAGAGTCTCTATTTTCATGGAGATAAGTACATGGAATTAGGAATGGATAAAACTAAAGCATGAACTGACTATTCCATCATTAGGGTATTTATATAATGAGGTGGTTTTCCTTATTTGTACCACTGATTAGTTTATAGAGAATAATTAAATCAAGTGAGTGTTAGGTCATTGGATATTGAAATTCACTGAATGTTCTAGCCCCTTTCACTTAAAATTTTTGGAAACTATTGTAATCTCAAAGTTGTGCCTTGAGTAAGCTCTTGTATTTTATTCTCTTAATATATTATCCTAGGTGGTTGAATTACGATCAATTTACATTTAATTTTGGTTTCAAATCCATTAAATGTTGGTTTTCCATCAAGTAAATGGGTTTGATTTCCTTGTCTATATAATTAGCAATGCTTGACATTGTAAGGGTCGACACATTTTGTATTAAAACTCTACCAAGATTATGCCAACATTACAACTACTATTCTCTTTTATTTTGTCATGATTGTCTACCAGAGAAAATTGATTTGAGATAAGTAATATATGCCAATAATTTTTTTAAATTATGGTTTCACAAGTGAATATACAATTATATTATGCAACAACTAGTTTGATTGATTCCAAATTTTAATTCTATTTATTTTGAAGCTTTCATTGATTCATTGTGTGTAATAGCTACATGATTGTGTATTTGATTTTTTTTGATAGAGATTATTAATTATATGTTCATATTTTCATTTGAGTCTTACTCATTGATTTATTTAAGTTTTTAAATAACCAATCTTTATTCCCATTGATATAATTACAACTCATCAAGATTTCCATTTCACAACACTAAAACATCTGATCTTTGTCAAAGAATCATCCCTTTTCTTCCTTACTATTTCCATCTATTTTACATTTTTCTATGATAATATGGTATACTAAATAGAATATAATTTCCTTATATTATGAAATAATATAGTAAACCTATGGATTCAACAAGCCAACAACATTATACAACTTTAATTCAGGCAAAGAGATTAGTTGAACCTCTAGCGGTAATAGTTGTTTCTCACCCAAATAAACATTTTAGAAATTTCATGTCTATTGGATCTCTAGTATAATCCTAAATATGAGGGGAAATTTTTCCCATGTGTCTTAAAACCCTATTTTCCTCTTAAATCAGTTAATCTAATAGTTGTATTTGAGTGGGTCACAAATTGAGCTTAACACATCAGACCATACAAGTACCCATATGCCCATAAGAGTGAAATTAAAAATATGGTTCATGATATGTTGGAGGCATGTATTTTCATACATAGCCAAAGTGAATATTCATCTCTGGTGGTCATGGTGTGTAATAAGGATGAAACTTGGAGGATGTGCCTAGAGTATAAAGAGCTCAAAAAGCACACCATCAAATATACTTTTCCTATTCTATTAATTTATGATTTATTAGATAAATTACATGGTGTTGCTTATTTTACCAAACTAGATATTCATTTTGGGTATCATCAAATTTATATTAGAAATGAGTATATAGCTAAAATCACTTTATTAGCTCATGAAGGCCATTATGAGCTCATGATCATGATTTTAGTCTCATAATTTCACATATCTACATTCCATAATTTGATGAATACTATTTTGAGGCATTTTTTTAGGAAGTTTGTGTTGGTGTTTTTTATGACATTATGATATACAATAAAACTTGGGAAGAACATTTGAAACATGCAAAATATGTAATGTTATTTATGGAAAACATCAAATTTATTTTGAGCTTTCCAAATTTGATTTTAGGTTCCAAAAGGTGGATTAATTAGGTCATACTGTATCACATGAAGGATTCAAAGTTGACCCTTGGAAGATCACATATATGATGTAATGTAAAGTGCCAAAGACCCTCAAGAACCTTCACATAGTTTTAGAGATAAAATTTTACTATCAAATATTTGTAAAAAAAATATGGAATAATAGTAGTTACACTAACCTCCTTGTTATTAACATGTTGATATCAAGTATTTTGAGAAGATGAAAGAGGTTATGTGCACCATTCCATTTTTTTTCTAAACCTAATTGTTTCAAACCTTTTCTTATTGAATGTGATGCATTAGGATATGGCATGGGGGTAATACTCATTCATAATGGAAGACCAATTAAATTTGAGATTCATAAAATCAAGGGGAAAAAATAGGCTCAAGATAATCTATGAGAAATATATGATGGTTATTCCTCATGCAATCAAATAGTGTAGACCTTATCTAATGGTTAGACACTTTAATGTAAAAATTAATCATGATAGTCTAATTGTTTGGGAACAATGATTATCATTATAATTTAAAAAAATGTGTTAGTAAATTATTGGGATACATATTTAAAATATTATACAAGAAAGGAAAATATAAACTGGTAATAGATGCATTATCCAAGAGGGATGGATCAGGTGAGGCATTATTATGCACAATAACCATTTGGTAAGAAGTTTGGTTAGAAGTGAATGAGAGGGTAACAAATATTTTTGAAAATTGATCAAATAATCTATCAAGATTTATTTTGAGAAGACTCAAGGGGTATATACATAAAATTATTGTATAATGTATAGTGTGTCAATGAAACAAAGGTGAAATAATTAAGACACTAGGTCTTATGCAACCTTTATCCATACCTATCCAGAGGTGGGAGGAGGTTTCCATGGATTTCATTACATGGTTTCCATGGTATTAAGGTAAAAAATTCATCATGGTAATTGTAGATAGGATTAAAAAATATTCTCATTTTTGTTACTTATCACAACCATTTATATCCAATACGTTTATGTATTCTCATTTTTTTGGTTTCTTTTTTTTTTTTACTTATCCTAGGGTTTGAATACCCTAGCCAAAAAAATCCCCTCTTTAACCTTAATAAAAAAAATTAATCATTGATTTTATTTATATAGTTCAAAATTTATAAGGTACTCCCAATATCATTTTAATTGATCATGATCTTATCTTTACTAGTAAAGTTTAGATTAATTTATTTGCATGTTTGGGTACTCAGTTGGATCATAGCTCATCACATCATCCTGAATATGATGGTAAAACATATGGATTCAAAAAATGCCTAGAAGGATATCTCTATTATTTTACATTAGACAAATAGGAACAATGGTTTCATTCATTTCCACTAGAATAATGGTGTTATTACACTTCCTTTCACAGGTCTTCCAAAATGTATCCATTTATGTAAATTTATGGTTATCATCCCCCATACATCACTTCATCCTTGAAAGTGAAACCCAAGTTTTTAATTTTTTAATAACACATTCAACATCAATGTGAGGTATTATCTAGTTTGAGAGAGAATTTAACAATGGTGTATAATCAAATGAAGCAACAAGTAGATCAAAATTGTAGTGAGAGGCATTTTGACATAGGTGATTAGGTATTCTTCTGATTGTATCCATATAACCATATGTTTTTAAATCAATAAAAAGGGATTAAGAAACTTTATCCTAAGTATTAAATCCCTTATCAAATCAATAAAAATTTTGTCATGTTTCATACGACTTAGAACTACCCCAATCCACTTGCATACATCATGTATTTCATTTATCTTATCTAAAAAAAGGTAATTGGACACGGAGTTTCTACCCAGACTAAGTTACCATAAATAAATTAAGAATTCATAGTCATTCTAGAATGTGAGGATATCTTTCACACATGCACTAAAAGGCTACAAATAAAAGATATTAATGATTATTTGATCAAGTGTAACAATTTGAATCATGAAAATGCAACATGGGATGATGACTCTTCCCTATATCAGCATCCATAATTGATTCAACATTGAGGTAAACATTATTTTGAATGGGAAAGGCATGTTATGCCCTTAACCTCTATCATGTCTAGCGATATGTGTGGCCAAATTTTGGCTTACATACCTTTCATATTATCTATCATGACCACACCTACCTGAATTTATGTCATGACCATTTATTTGGAGTATTATGTTATGTTGACATTATACTTAGGACATTATGATGATTTTCATAACATTAATATTATTTCATATTAATTTTTAATGATTAATTTAACATTATATCTATTTATCATTGATATAATTATATAATAGAAGGTATTTTTGATGTATTTGGTTGAAATGGTTTCATGTGCTAGCTTAGTATGAGCTAGGTTAGGTAAGAGAGTAGGTGGGTGATGCTGAAGGTGGAAGACTTAGGAAGGCTTAAAAACATAATTAAAATAAGACAAAAATATAAGACAATTTTTTTTTAATGATTAAACTTTCCATCTTTAGTTGTGTTGTGTAGTAGTTTGTAATTATCAATTGATTTTTGGGTTTTCATCTTTACTTCTTGATTTTTGGTTTTGGATTGTTTGTATTACTAAAATAATTAGGTGGCATTGGGTTGATAATGGTATTGTTATAACACCAATGGATCAAGCTTGGAACAAACGAAGTATGAAGTTAGATGTATATGATAATTTAATAATGAATTCATAGGTCATTATGTCATTTTATATTTTCCATAGTACTCTAGGTTCTAAGACTGTTTGCAGGTTTGAGTTGCATTGATATAAGGATATAGTATTAAAAGGGATTCAGACATAAATAAAAAAATAGACCATGGTATTAATCCATGGTATATTATTATAACCATAAGTATTGGATACTTAGGTTGATGCAATTTATTTTATGTTTGGTTAATCAACCAAACTATGATAATGATGTGGTTAGTTGACTTGTTTCATGGGGCTATCAATTATGGTTTCAGTTTTTTGTAAACTACTTAATTTTTTTGGTGAAGTTGTGAATGAGGATTTTTGGGAGCATGTAGGTAAAAAAGGGTTTTAAACTCATCACCATGCATGCAAAATCTAGGTAGGGAGTGTTTAATCATTTTAAGTGGTGTTTATAAGAGTTCCACTTGGTAGAATTAGTAGTTCTACCAGATGGAACTACTGGGTGTATGATATAAAAAAAATTATAAGGAAATATGGAGAATAAGAAAGGGGGATGGTGAAGTGGGAAAGGTAGTAGGAAGCAAATAGTTGATGCTGGGATTTTGATGGTTATCACATTGTGTGGATAAACAAGTAAGTTTCTGAGCCTTTTGTTTAAGGCATGAATGTGAACTAGGTGCTTGGAATTTTTAAACAAAATAAGTTTATGGTTTATAATAACATGTAAATATCTTGAATAGACCTAAACTAATTATTTTTCTTGAGCAATAGTCAAGGAAAATCCCATATGGGAGATACTAAAATTTTCACCTCTCCCTTAGAAGGCATAAAGGTAAACTGAGAAAATAAAAGAGTTTGACTAGTTGCTCATTGATTTCTTTTGTGTATTTGAATCTCTTATTATTTATTTATTTAATAGACTTTGAATATTTGTTTATTTTATCATTTCAATAACTTTGAATGGATGTTTATTGGGTTGTGCTTGAGATTGGGTCTTTAGCTGAGTA
Source organism: Torreya grandis (assembly GCA_037957365.1). Taxonomy (NCBI): domain Eukaryota; kingdom Viridiplantae; phylum Streptophyta; class Pinopsida; order Cupressales; family Taxaceae; genus Torreya; species Torreya grandis. Next base: position 2,037,996 of record JARHVA010000268.1, on the reverse strand, counting down.
TTAAAGGTCACTATGGTTCTATTACATTTAAATTTTGACTGATTTACTTTTATTTTTATTCACTTGATTATTTTGGTCTAAAACCTAAATCTACCCTCTGTGATCTCATCTACATCATACTAAAATTATTGCCTATGTGATCTATTTTTACCAATAGGTGTTTGATCCCCTTCCCAACTAATGATTGGGGGTGGTTAGGGAATCCACATATGGTTGGGATCATTTTGCATTAGTAAAAGAAAAACATGTAGAAGATTATTGTTCATTGATGTTGAACTTAGTGTTTTCTACTTATTCATATTTTCAATGGCATATGGAAATGTATTATAACATTGGTTTATTAATACAATGCTTTATAGATGTTTTTTGGTATTTCAAATAAAAAAAGGTTATTTTATTTGTAATTTATCTTTATTATATAATGGATATTTATACAAACTTATATGCATATATGGTTTATAAGTTGAAACTTGTATACTACATGTTTTAATAATACTACTAGAGAGGTTCATTATTATATTTTTTATTTTTCATTTATGGTAATGAGCTTACTCATTGTTGAAATAGATTATTACATGACTTAACCATTCTATTATAATTATTTTTATAAAATACAGGTAGTACTTATTAAATGCAACTTACTTGTTTACAAAATTAGCATTCATAGTACAAATATCTAGTTGTTTTAGTATTGTTAAATGAATTTTGTGTTGATTTAACAATGTAAAATGATTATTTTATGCAATATTCATCATCACTTCAGACCACGTACCTTGGCAACATGATTAAGACCTTTTTTTAAAGATTAACCTAATATATTGGGGCCAATACAAGTTGTTAATTATGGAATATTTTTAGAATGTTTAGTTTTATATCTCTCTTGGATTAATCCTAGTTCTTTTGGAAAATTATCAAAGTTTGATTATGTGGCCTTTGATAGGGTGTAATTATTATTACTCCATGTCAATATTTTATGTTACATATCTCTTTAACGAGTAAATCTGTTTTAATTCTATTCTTATGAATAATATTTTAAATTATCATTTTTAAATGATAAAGTATGAAAATTTATAAGCATCTTGATGATGGTATTCAATATGACTAAGTTATTACTCATTTTAATACAATCAAGTTATGTAATATACTTAATATCAATTTTATTTGATTTATCAAAGAGCATTTTAGTTTTGAAAAAAATATAAACTCCAATGTGTATTTAATTAATGAGATGAAAAACATTGGTGAAGAATTATAATAATAGTAATATAATTTCATCTCATAAATCACTAAAATGATAGAGCCTTTCATTTATAATGCACAAATAAGTGAATTTAATCATTCTTATATTATCTCTTTATTAACGCCAAAGATGAAAATGTATTAAATAAGGTGGTTGTTTATTATTGTATGTTTTTTTGTCTTCATTACATTGTATTAATCATTATGTCCTTAATATGAAATATTACAGTTAAGTATTTGGTTATTGAACTATGAAATACAATAAACAAGTAAATTATATTCATTAGATAGTGGCAATTATGTAGGTGACATGATAGTCTCATACCAATGCTATTTAACCATGTGAGATGATTTCTTGATTTGATCTAGTGAATGAGGTGGTATAAAATTCAGTTGGGGCCAAGGTTTCCACTAAGGATATCATGAACAATTGTTAGAAATTCTTGTTCAAAACACTAACATAGAGTTAAATATTTAATATTTGTGTATCTTCCTTTCAAAGAAAGATGTTTAATGATTTTTAATTCAAATTGTTGTATATAATTTAGTTGGGTAAGGGTATTAATAATTTTAAATTCTTGATAGTTTAGAATGACTATTGTAAACCCATGCAAATAATTAAACTAGTATTGAATTATTTGGCCTTTTAGTTGAGCCATCAACTATGCACTCTTCATTACACAAAGGTTATTTGAAATCATTTTTATAATGTGTGTGATCAAGTTAGTTTTAACTACAAATTAATGGTTATTTTTTGACTTGGTATTGTAATTTTTTATCGCAATCCCAAAAAATTAGGTTTTTGATAACTCAAAATTTGGGGTTTATGATGTAGTATTAGAGCATTTATTTAACTCATAAAAGGAAAATGTTTGTGAAATATTTTTTCCAAATATATATATTTAAAAATTCCTAAGACGGTTATAACTAGAGAAATATAAGAAAACTAAAATGTTGTAAGTGACCTGGTTGATAATCATGTTTTGGATGAGCATGCACATGTTGATGTTGATCATGATGGAAGTCATGTTATAAATCAAGATAACCTTGAACAACATGTTCCTAAGGAATAAAAAGTTATTATACATGATATCTTGGGTGCATTATATAATATTCAAGAGTAAATTGAAGGGTATGGTCAAAGGTTGACCAACTTAGAGAATTTATAGGAAGGTGCATAGGAAGAAGACCTTCTTAATGTGAATCCAAGGCAAATTGAAGTTATGGAGACCATAATAAAGGATATAAAAAAACTTCCTCATCCCAAATTTTTTATTGAGGACACTGGTGATGCCTCTAATGCATGGATAATTAATTTGAATAAGTATTTCACTCTACATAATATGGGTTCTAACATTAAATCACCCATCAAAGCTTACTATTTAGTGGGTGTTTCCTTATGATGGAACCACTTGTGTACACTTAATGGGTATGATTCCATTACTCTTTCATGGGAGACATTTAAAAAATAATTTATAAAAAGGTATATAAATAATATTTATAAATAACATAAAATCAATGAGTTTTAGTTATTAAAACAAGGAACCTTGATAGTTTTAAAATATGAAAATAAGTTTCTAGGACTCATGTGACATGTAAATTACATGTAAGATGAAGAAACAAAGGTTAAGAAGTTTAAGTTTAGCTTAAATTAAGTGGTCATGCATGATGTGAACATGAAAAAACCAAAAACATTAGCTACTACTCTAAATCAACACACTATGTAGAAGAAAAGGAGAAGTCTCACGAGGAGGCAAGACAAGACTTTCAAAATAGTAGGCTTAAAAGTAAGTCTAAATTAATAATTAAACTTATGAGTAAAAAAAATTCAAATTAAGTGATAAATAATATTTTGGAAAGAATCATAGCTCTTCAATAAAATTTCAACATAATAAATTTTTAAACCTTACTCTTTTGTTAAGAAGAATGCTAAAACTAGAAATCAGCAAAGCTTCAATGGACCTACCACAAGAGTTAATACAATCCCTTTTCCAACAAAGACTCTTGTAACATGTTAGGAATACATTGAAAACTATTATTGTACAGGTTTTCCTCAGTTGAAAGGAAACCGTAAGGTTTATGCAACTATATACAACTAAAACATAGAATTTTAGTCAACTCTTGTTGAGACCCAAGGTATAATTTCTATTTTTTCATTCACATTTTTTATTCATTCAGGAGAAACTAATAGTTTAATTTCTCTTGAAATTTATTTTAAATGTAAAATAAACCTTCTGTACTTAATAAGGATGGAAGGTAGAGTTTGGTACCAATAAAAGGTGGTTATTTTAGAATGCCTTGAGAAATATGAGCTTAATTTAAAAATTTTAAAGACCCACACGAACTTGTTCCTTGATCCTATAGGATCATATGAAATTATCTTAGGTATGGATTGGTTTCAAAAGCATCAAGACAAAATTTAATTATATAATAATAATATCTAATTCTTAGATGAATAAGGTAAACCTGTAGTAATCCAAGGAATCTTCAAGCCTTCAACCCAAACGATACTTTCAGCCTTGAAACTAAATAAAGCTATAAAAAATGATTCTATGTATATTACATTAATATTAATTAATTTTTTGAGGAAGCATAGCCTACTCTTCAAGAATATCATGTCTTGGAAGAGTTTATGGATGTCTTTCTAGAAGAACTACTTAGATTACCTCCTACGAGAGAATTTAAATTTGTAATTTATGTAATGTCATGTGTTACACCAAAATATAAAGCACCTTATCAGATGAGTTTAGTATATCTAATATAACTTAAGGTTCAACTACAAGAATTATTAGATAAGGGAATGATATACCCTAGTGTGTCACCCTAGGGAGATCCCATAATATTTATTAAAACTAAAGATGGAAATCTTAGATTATAAATTGATTATAGAATGATACACAAAATTAATATCAATAACAAGTATCCCATTCCTATAATAGATTATCTCTTTGATCAGATGAAAGGAATAGTCATGTTTTTAAATATAGATCTTTGATAAGGGTATCACCAACTCTGTATAAAAGATGAAAATGTTCATAAAATAAATTTTAAAACTAGATATGGACACTATGAATTTGTGGTTATGCCATTTAGTCTAACAAATGCTCTATTATCTTTCATGAATTTAATGAATAGTATTTTACAATATTATCTTGACCAATTTGTTCTATTATTCCTAGATGAGATTTTGATTTACTTAAGGAATGAACAAGGACATGAATAACACTTAGGAATGGTATTGTAGCATTTGAGGTAGAAAAAATTGTTTGTAAAATTATCTAAGTTTTCATTCTTCCAATTATAAATTCATTACTTGGGACATGTAAGTTTTCAATTTGGCCTTATAGTAGACCTTGAAAATATTCTAGCTATTAATGAATGAATGGACAAATTGAAATATTGTGCATGAAGTGTGAAGTTGCATGAGAGTTTTTGGCTACTATCAAATATTTTTGAAATATTTATAAAGGATTACAAATCATATAACTTCCTTTACAAATAAGGGAAATAAGTTTGACTAGACTCCTAAGTGTGAATCAACTTTCTAAGATCTAAAATTTTTTCTAACCTCAACTCCTATTTTGTCATATCAGACCCAAATGGAAAATTTGAAATTTGGGTTGATGATTATAAAGTGGGTATTGGTGTTGTTTTGACTTAAGACGGCAATATGGTTTCCTATGAGTCTATAAAGTTCAAAACTCATGATCAAAATTACCCAAATCATGACTTGGAGCTAGTTGTTGTCATCCATGCACTTAAATATTAAAATCATTTCCTATTAGGGAAGCATTCCAAAATAATGTTAGACCATATAAGTCTTGTGCATTTTTTTTCTCGGGATGAGGTAAATGCAAGGCAAAGAAGATGGCTGAAATTTATCAGTAATATCAATACTAATATAGATTATGTGAAGGGAAAATATAATAGAGTAGTTAATTGTCTAATAAGGTGAAAATAGATTACTAATATCTCTATTCTATGATAAAATTTCAAATATTATTTGTTATCACAAAAAAAATCAAACTCAAAATGCTTGAAAATCTATCTTGATATAAGATCAAAAAAATTAATTTTAAATATTTAGTTGATCTAGATGGTGTACTAATAAAGGAAGGAAAAATTTATGTTCCAATATTAGGGAATCTAAGATAACATTCCTTGAATTAAGTTCATGTAGGACCTCATTATTCTCACCCTAGTGTCATAAAAATGACACAAGAGCTAAAAAAGTTGTATTTTTTTTCCAAACATGAATAAAGATGTGGCTATATTTATGGACAAGAGTTTGGAATGCCAATGAGTTAAGACTAAACATGGCCATCCTAGAGGATTATTTTATCCACATTTAATTATAGAAAGTAAAAGGGTAGTGATATCAATATATTTTATCACAAGATTGCCAAAATCTTGAAATAAACATGATTGAATCCTAGTGGTGATTGATAACAACAATAAAGTTGCTCATTTCATAGTAGGAAAAATTATGGATGATGTTTCCATTCTTTCCAAGTGATTTTTGTTGTCAACTAGACTTGTACCCTTGTGAATGTAGTTTTAGGCCTTCACAATCTACTAAAACATGGAAACAATCCTATGTTATGGGTGGCCTAATTAGTGGATTGAATCTCTAGATTCTAAGGGCTAGCTCCCTTTGGTGTATCAATTAGGATCTCTACTCTACACTAAAAATTATCAAGAAAAAGGTAAGAAATAAAATTGAAATGAAATCCTATATAATGATGGTGATACACCTATATTTTGGTTCATCCACTCAATTTAAGCTTCTAAAAACACTAATTAGACAAGAAAAAGATCAAAATTTCAACTCCAATTAACTCTTATGCATCAGTATTTCATGAAAAGGTTTTTATCTGATGATCAAAGATTGAGGTAAATGATGGAATAGGCCTAATTCAAGGCACTAACTAACCAATTATATCCACTATGAACTCAACCAAAAGACATCAAATGTAGAACATGACCTACATAATCTAATCAACTACACTACTAGGTAAGAATCCAGACTTGACAAGGAAGCAAATTATATCACATATTCAAATAACTAACATAAATACACTATACCAACACTCTATAATCTAAAATCAATCCTTATATTTATCTAAAAAAGGTTAAAAAACTCAAATTTTGGTAGATTTTGGTCTCACCAAAAGAGGGATATTTAAAATGGCTAAAAAACCTAACTTATAGAGAAGAAGTATACAAAAGACAAGAGATTGGTGCTAAAAATAGAAGAGGAGATCAACTCCCATATCACCCCAAGTCCAACTCTAGCTATGCCAAGATAACCAAGCCTTAAAATAATATCTTTTGTCTTATTCCTTGCATGAAAAGATCTTTGGAATTGAAAATGATGGTGATCCCATTTCATAATCTTTATTTAGAATAAAGATTAAATTCTTCAAATGTGCATGGATATTTTGTAATTCAGTTATCTTCATGCATGATGCTATGGCAATAATAAAAGATAAAACTCCACTTAAGGCTCAGTTGAAGGTGTTTGAAAAGCCTTTGATTAACAAGATAGACAAGAGTGAATGCATGAAATTTTATGTTAAGCTCTCCTTAAACAACCGTCTAGCATTAAACTCTTTGAGCCCTTCATGCATTCAAGTCTCCCTTTTAGAACTAAGAGGGCCATGCTTGAAGGTAGTTGCATGTCTTTTCCAATTTTGAATAATTTGATTATTACATTAAAAACTTAGCATGCACCTTACTATAATCTAATTTTACTTGGGCCACTTTGCATGCTCTGAATGTGAGCTATAGATCACATCAATAGATTTAAAATGGGAAGTCCTCATTATTTTATATTGATTGGCTATTTAAATCCCACTAGTTGAATGTGCTTATGTGACTTATACCTAACTAATTGGTCCTTCATATTTTCAATAGGTAACTTTATATTTCCTTTATCCTTCTTTGTTTTGGCCAATTATTGTGTGCTTTTTATTTAGGCTCTTTGTAAATTCCTCTTGGATTTTATTTCTTTCGGCCTTTCCCTTCAAATAATTTGTCTAAAGATTTTCCCTTTATGCACTTTTCCTTCAGATAATTTGTCCAAAGGAATTCATGTAAATGCCTCTTCGGCATTATGAAAATGCCCTTTCAGATTTTTGACAAGGACCTTTTCTTATGGATTTTTTGTCTCTTTCACCTTGAATAATTCCTTAAGACAAAAAGTCCAAAGAAAATTAGGTCTTCGAGTTTTTTTTACAATGGAAAATTCCTTCAAACTTTTGTAAAAACCCAATTTCTTTGGATTTGTTGAAGACAACCCATTTAGGAAAATTACAAAGACCAATTCCTGACACTTATACAAAATGCATGGTTATGCAAGTTTCAAATGACAAGGGTTCTAATTTGACCTATGGAGTCAAAATTGTCAACATTCTGATGACTAAACTAGGAAGCATGCTTGTTATGCTTGATAACTTAGACTATATACATGATATTTGAACTCATAAAATAATGGCAAATCTAGTCCATGACTACAAATTCTCTTTTGACCTAGAAAAGAGAACCTTCATCCTCTAAAATAAGAAGGGAACAAAATAAAATGGGAAAAATAACTAAAAAAATCAAATGTGAAAACAAATCACTTATTTAGGACAAAATAGAACTAAACTAATGTGCTTGAATATCACTTGGAGGAAAACAAACTAACTATGTACAAGGAGCCAAGCTCTTCAGTATAAATGTTTTAGATGTATCCCATTGACTAGGATTGGAAGCTCCTTTCCATCCATATTTGCAAGATGGAAGGCATTGTGGGATTTGCATCTAGAGATTATGTATGGGCCACTCTAAAGGGATTAAAACTTCATGTGCCTTCCTAGTTTATCTCTATCCTTATCCTATTTGAGGATCATATCTCCTTCTTTGAAACTTTGTGAAGAATCTCCTTTGTCAAACACTCTCTTCACTTGTGCTTGATGAATTCCCATGTCTAGCATAGACTGATTTCTTATCTCTTCCAAATCTATAAGCTCAATATACCTGATCTTCTTAAGTTGATTCTCCAATAACTCAAGTTGATGCATTAGTTTTAAAGTAGGAAACTCAAGAGAAATGGGTAACCTTACTTCCTTACCATATACCATCTTGTATGGAGAGTTGCCTATTGATTTTTTATAAGTGATCCTATTAGCCCATAGAGATGACTTCAACTTCAGATGCCATGACCTCTGATTTTTCTTAATATCCCTTATGATCTTCAATAGGTTCTTATTTGTAGACCCAACAAGGCCATTACCTTATGGATAATAGTTTGATGAAGTGATAAGATAAATTCCATGTTGGACAACCCATTAACTGATCTTAGTTCCCATAAAATCCATTACATTATCATAAATAATTGTTGAAGGAAATACAAATCTAGTAAGCAAACCTTCATATAATCTACAACATTGGTTTTATTTTCTTCTTTCTATGCCACTAATTCTAACGTATGAAATAATCTATAGTAGTTGGAATCCATTTATGTCCTAAACTTGAAGGAGAATTTATGAGACTAATAAATTCTAACCCCCATTAGACAAAGGGCTGGTCCACTACAATTGGTTAAAGAGGTAAGGCTACAAGTTTCACCTTTCCTACAAACATAGCACACTATTTACACTTCCTAACCCATGCATGACAATCACCAAATATACTAAGCCAATAGTACCCACCTCTCATGATCTTAAGGGATATAGTTCTCGTATAAAAAGGTCCTCCACCATGTCCATCATGGAATTCTTTAAGAAATCTTTGAGTTTGGCTTAAATCTATACACCTTAGCAAAATGTCACTGATATCTTTATTGAACAAAACACCATAAATAAGAAAAAATGAAATCTATTGAAACCTAAAATATCTTATTTTTTAATTAATTATATTGGAGGGATAATTACCATCTTGGAGATATCTTACTAAGTCATGAAACTAGATAGAAGGTGAGGTATGATTGGATGCAACCTCTTCATCATTTGACACCAAAACAACCTCATTAGTCTCATGCAGGTCTTGAGATAGATGCTCACAAAGTATTTTACCTATAAATAGCTTTGTGACATTAATTTCTAGGTCATACTCCACTACTGATATGGGCAACAATTCAGGTGATAATTCATGTGATGGGTCCACCCCAATTAATGATGAAACTTCTAGGAACCATAACTTTTGCATTGTAGCTCCAATTGACTCACCGTTTGAACCGTTGGAAAGATAAGAATGAGGAGAGTGCCCCAAATTTTAATTTTAGTAGAGAAATATAAAAATAGTAATTCCTCAAATTTTGTATGGTTGTAAAATGTGAAATTCAAACCACTTAATCTCCCTTGAGATTGGTGACCTTCCAAATCCTTTTCACACCTTCAAAACATGTATAAATGAAGATGTAACCTAAAATGAAAATTAGACATCTCTTCTTAGAGATATGCATATGTTTGGGTCTATAAATTTGATCAATAAAACATCTCTTCTCAGAGATAGCATTATTTGAATTGTGTTGTTCTTGTTTCTTGAATTATCTTTGAACCAAAGCTTTTGAGTTTTGGATTAGTGGTATCAAAGTGGTTTGTATTTAGAGTGTATGATCCCAAGGATGAGGTCAGGTTATAGGAATCTTGGGTTGAAAATAGAACTAGTAGAATATCCACCTATTCCCTCCAAATGACTTCAAATGGTGGACAACACCGAGACATCTGATCCTTTCAAATAAATGGTGAATGAAGCCCTCTAATAGTAGAAAAAATAGATGCTAAAATAATTAAATCAAATTATCCAACAAATCCAATGGGAAATTATGGTTCCTCATCTACACCCCCACATCCTTTCAGTGCCCCAACACCCTTTAAGGTTTATGTGAATTTTTATATCCCTACATTTGAAGGCAAAATCAATGCTAATGTAGTAGAAAATTGGTTGGATCAATTTTCATATTATTTTTTTATAAATAAATTCAATGATAAAGGGAAGATCACCTTTGCTCTTTTGAAATCATCATTTCCTATCAAAAATTGGTGGGAAGTATATAAAAAGAGATTCAGTATAGATAATATTGGCCTTGAGGTGGAACCTACTTGGGATGATTTCATAGAAGCTATAAAGGAAGAATACTACCCCATTGAAGCATATGATGATCTGTATATAGAGTGGAAACAACTTCGATAAGGTAAGGAATAATCTGTTCAAGATTACACTAAAAATTTTCATTCTCTATCTGTGAGATTTGGCATCCAAGAAGTGAGAAACACAAGGTTCTCAAATATCATGGTGGACTATAATGGTACATACAAGGAGAAATGGAACTCTTCAATTTGGAAGCCATCAGTGAGGTGTACAAGTTCACAGTAAAGATTGAGTAGAAGCATGGAAGAATGAATACAAAGAGTCAGCCTTAAAAATGGAAAAGTGACAAAGAAGGTCAAACACAAGGCCAAAATGGGAATCAAAAGGAAGGAAATATTGGGAAGTGGTGTGATTATCACAAATCTAAAACTCACTCCAAAGAAGAATGTCAAACCATCAAGTCCCTACATTCTGAGTCACAATCCTCAACATCTACTACTCTGCCTCATACAGACCCTGTAGTTGAAGAGGTTAAAGAATAAATTGTAGATGCTAAGCCTAAAGCCATTATTGCTTCAACACAAACCCATGAGGAGAGGCTAGATGACAAGGAAAGGTTGTTTCACTCTAAGTTATGGGTGAAAGGTAAGCCTCTATATTTCATTCTTGATAGTGGAAGTCAAAAGAATTTAATCTTTACTAATGTTTTAAAAATCTTAAATCTATCCATGAAGCCTCACCCAAAGCCATACAGTGTTGGATGGTTGAGTCTAAGGAAAAACCTCTGTGTCACCCACCAATATCTTCTCTCATATGTAATAAGACCTTTCCAAGATGAGGTCTTGTGTGATGTGGTCAATCTAGATGTTTGTGATGTAATATTTGGTTAGCCATTCATGTATGATTGTCATGGCATCTATGAATCAATAACTCAAAGGATCACTCTCACTCTTGGAACACATTATTACAGGGTACCACCTTCTACATCTGTCTCTTTGATTAGTGCTAAGAAATTTGTTCTCATGGTGGTCAAGCCATAAGAATCCAAAAGGGTTGATGTTGTAGCCTTGACTACATAAAAAACACAATAATAGAAGAAAATAGATACCAAGCTGAAGAAGTTCACAATCTTATATCCACAGACTAATGGTCAGATAGAAATGGTGAATAATCAGGCCCTGCATAATTCCATAAATCATAGTCCATTCCAAGTATGCATCATGAATTAAATCAAAGTATAACTACCACACTTGATGACAAATATTGATGAAATGGGGACCATTTCTTCTCAAAGAGGGAGGAATGATCTGAGAAATAATTTAGGTGATAATTTAGGTGATGGGTCCACCCCAATTGATGATGGAACTTCTAGGATCCATAAATTTTACACCGTGGCTCCAATTGACTTGCCGTTTGAACCATTAGAAAGCTAAGAATGAGGAGAATATGGTGAGATGTCATGGAAATATGATATATGGGTTTTGACCCCAAAAACCCAATGGAATTACCCCAAATTTTAATTTTAGTAATGTAGTCTAAAAATAGTAAGTTTCTAAATATAGTAATTCCTCAAATTTTGTATTGTTGTAAATTGTGAAAGTCAAACCAATTAATCTCCCTAAATATTGGTGACCTTCCAAATCCTCCTCACACCTTCAAAACATTTATAAATGAAGATATAACCTGAAATTCAAATTAGACATCTCTTCTCATAGATAGGCATATGTTTGGGTCTACAAATTTGGTCAACAAAACATCTCTTCTCAGAGATAGCATTATTTGAATTATGTTGTTCATGTTTCTTAAATTATCTTTCAACCAAAGATTTTAATTTTTGGATCAATTACCTTGGTTATCCAACCATATCTCTTCTCATTTATATCTTTTTTCAAAAGGAACTCCTTGATGCATGGATGGGGAACCATTAGGTGTATTTTATTGTTAGACAATAAGTATATAAGCTTTTTTAAAAACCTTATTACTAAAAGTACATTTTTTTTCAACAAAGGAGTACCTTGTTTCATATTATTCCAAGCCTTGACTAAAAAAAGCTATTGGCTGGTCCAAAGCCTCATGATTTTGTTGTATAATAATGCTTGAAATGGTGTCCATGTTAGCATAAGTATACAATATGAAATATTTTGTGAAATATGAATTTATATGTGTAGGAGTACTAGTTATGGCCTTCTTAATATCTTCAAAAAATTTAATTATTTATTTGGACTAGTTGAAGCTCTAATTATTATTTGGCATGGATGTAAGTGGCTTAGCTAAAATGCAAAATATAAAATATATATCCTTATGAAGTTGATTTTCCCAAAGAAGCTTTGCATAGCCTTTTTGTGCTTAGGCAAGGAAAGTGCAAGAATGGAGTCTACCATTTTTGAATATATGCTTAAACCATGATTTGAAATAACATGTCCAAGAAGCTTACCTTCATGAACTAAGACAACACATTTTTGGGTGTTTAGAGATACCCCAAATTGCCTGCATCTTTTGGACACTTTCTTGAGATAAACCATGTGATCTTCTGCACTCTTTTAAAACATTGTTATATCATCCAAATAAATAAGTATAAACCTATTAATAAGGCCTTGGAATTCCATATACATGGCTCTATAAAATGTTTCTATAGCATTAAATAAACCAAATGGCATATTTATGTATGCAAATGTCCCTTACTTGGTTGTGAAGGATATCTTAAATTGGTCCTCTTCTTTGACCAAAATTTGATTATAGCCACTATATCCATCCAATAAAGAAAACTTCTTTGAACTTGTAACTACATTTTTTTCCATTGATGACAATGGATAGTGACCTTTAAGTGAATCCCTATTCAAATCATAGAATTCAACACATAATCTAATCTTTATCATTCTTCTTCCATACCAAAACAAGATTTGCCACCCAAGTTGAGTGCTTGATTAGAAATATAATAGCTGACTCAATGAGCTTGTGAAGCTCTAATTTCATCAAAATCATAAGCTTAAGATTATTGGGACTTTATCTTTACCTTATTGGTTTAGTTTTAGTTTCTAATTTAATGGTGTGTTGAACTAAAATTGGATCAAATCCCTTGAGATCACTATATTGCCATGCAAATACATCAGAAAAACTTGTGCATAACTCAATGAAAGATTATTTTTGTGAAGGAGTGCATACCTTACCTAACTTCAAAATATTACCAACTGTAATCTCTACATTGGCATAGTGTTCTTCTTTTGTTGACAAGGATGACTTTGGCTTAGTTAACTCATCATCACCATTGAAAATGTTCTCAAGTGTGACCAATCCCTTAGGAAACTTATTTTTTTTAGTTTCACAATCTTATCACCATACTAATATAGGAGTTTTGATTGGTTTTTTGAATAAAACTCAACCTCCTCTTGCAAGAATCTCACAATTTGATTGTCATCTTCAAACACTTGCGAATTCTCATGATTATCTGCAATGGAAGGCCTTACAACCACCTTTATATGTGACTATTTTTTTTTCATTTTTTATATCACCTAGGATTTTAAATTATGACCCAATGGTAGCTAACCTATCTGCATGTTTATTTTTCCCTCTTGGTATTGCCTAAATGTTAAAAGCTTGAAAATATTAAAGTCCCATATTCTATGATTGTAATATTTAAGCAACAAATTTTTACATACATTCAAACCTCTTACTTGGTGGAATACAAGCTCATTATCACCAAACACTTGCAAAGAATTGAATTTCATCTTCTTAACCCATTGCAAACTGTGAAGTAGTACCTCATACTCTATAACATTATTTAAACAACTGTTGACCATTTTGGTCTTACAGGCTAAAATCAGTCTCCTTCTTTCCCTATTGTTCTGAGCAAGTTCAAATTTGGTTACACAAATTTTTTTGGTAGATGATGAACAAATTCAAAGAATGCAAGGTTTCTTACAAAGCTTCTTCAGACCATTGAACCGGTGAACCATTGAACCATTCAAGTTTTTGGTTTAATCAATTGGTCCACCCAGTTAGTTTAATGTTTTGGTTCAATCAGTCAGTTCAAGTAGTTGGTTCAATCGGCTTGGTTCAAAGAGTTAGTTCAATGAATGGTCCAAATGAATGGTTCAAAATGGTTGGCTCAAACAGTCAATTGAATGAGCAAAGCATAGTATTAAATCATTGAACCATTGAACCGTTGTTGGTTTAAGCAGTTAGTTCAATTATTTGGTTTAAGTAGTCAGTTCAATCAAATGGTTTGATCAAATGGTTCAACAAAGTGGTTTAATCAGTCAATTTGAATGAATGTGACTCCTTATAGGACACAGTGATGAAACATTAAACTCTTAAAAAGGGTTCATGTTTAGGTTTAATCAGAAGGTTCAAGAGTCTCTTTCAAAGGAAAAGGACAAGTGCCCTTGCAGAGGGTAGTTCTAAACCCAAAAGTGCCCTTGGGGAGGGCAGGAAACCCTTGCAGAGGAATCAAAAGGGTGAGTTTTCCCTTGGAAATGATAAGGAAAAAAATAAGACAAGGTTGAATTTCTTCAGACAAAATGTCTGAAGGAATTCATTCAGACATTTTGTCTAAATAAATTCACAGGGCAAGTCACTGAACAAAAGAATTTCCTTTGGGAAAAATCCTATAGAAAATGGTAGAGCGAACAAGGTGAATTCTTTTGGATAAAAAGTCTAAAGGAATTCCTTTGAATTTTTGTCTAAAGTAATTCACCCAAAAGAAAAAATCCTGAGGGAATAAGCAAAGAATTCTCAAGAAGATATCCTTCAGATAAAATGTCAGAAGGAATTCCTTTGGACATTTTGTTTAAAGGATTTGAGGACCAAGGAGCCTAAAGGACCCTAAAGGGCAAGTGCCCTTACGGAGGACTCTCAGCTACCAAAAGGAGGATCTTTCTCAAGGCTCGAAGGGACACCTTCCCTTCGAGAGGTTCCAAAGACAAAAGCCAAAGGAATTGCCAAGGGGTGATGGGCCTGCAGATGTCAAAGTTAAACATTGTGAACTAGCCATTAGGATCCATATGTCTAATGGCATCCCTGTAGATGTCAAATTTAGGGCAAAAAATAACTATTGGCTTTCAAATTGTGATGGGTGCATCAACATCAATTTTATGGCAATGAAATAGCCATTGATGTTTAAATACTTGAGCACCAACTAGATGGGAGTCCAAAGAGCTAAGAGAGGAAGAGACAAAACTACCAAAAGACAAAGCTGGGAAAAGACAAAAGTTAAGAATGAAATTAGTGACTTGCTCATGAAAGAGCCCAAGCAGCCAACAAAGGATGATAAGATAGCCCTGAGAGCTCAAATTCTAGGAAAAGACAAATCTAGGAAGGGACAAAATCATGAATATGGAAAAAATAGCCCAGGTGGCAAAGGGGAGGCGAGTTATTCCTTTAGTTAAAATAGTGTCTACCAAGTGGTCATCAAGGAGCACAAATAGTAAATGGTGTGGCCTGTTTTTCCTCATTTTGCATTGATGAGCAGACAGCCACGTGAATGTCTTTAAGAAGTGGTCTTGTTGGTAGACAAATGGTGCGGCCCATGCTTTCACAATAAAGATTGATATAACTTAGATGCAAAAGTCAAGACTAGCAGCAGACACAACATGTTCTTTCAGTGACTTCCTCTTCCCAATGGCATAACATAGCATGGGAAACTCTTTCCAGAATGTGCCAAAAGCCCCTTTCTTTCTATATATATTGTAAAACTCTCATTTGAGAGATATCTCTCAGCTTGTAAGGTGGAGCCCTACCAAAATTTTCCTTGAATCAAAGATATAGAATTTTTACCTCCATTTGAGCTTGCACTTTCATATATGTCTATGTTTTTGTTTTGTGTTAAGTCATTTTCCTTATGCTTTCAAAAATTGATTCCAACATGTCTAGTGTATTATGAGTTCTTCTTTTGTAGGTTAGCTAGAAGTGTCCACAACAGGAATATAGGTGCATGTAAATAGGCTACCAAAGTGTGTCTTAGAACACCTTTGTTAGTTATTCCTCCCTATATCTCCATCAGACCCCTAGCTCACTAATGTAGGAGAATTTCTTGTATCAAATGAAGTGTATACTAGCTTATTCTTCGTGGAAAGTGTAGGCTCAAGCTAAGTAGATTAACTTTTTGGTGTATCATTGTTTTAGTTTAGGTTCTATTTTTAGCATCCTTCTCTCTTTTCACCCCCCCCCCCATTATTAGTAGTGGGAAATCCAAGACCACAAAGATACATCAAAGGGAGCTAGCCCTTATCTAGGGACTCTCCCACCATATTTGCCAGACCCACAGCAAGAGGGGAGTTTCCATTGTGATGCATGGAAGACAGGAGATCATCCTCCTGTCAAGGGTGAAATCCACCACATCAATAATTTTTGGCACACCTGATGGGATCATGTTTTAACACTCAAAAAAGTTCCAAGATTGGTGCTAATCCTGTTACAGTAGAATGAACCATTAATACAACATCTAACCTTTAATCAAGTGATTGTGGGACAAGTTTTGTCCAAAAAGTTGAAGAATTTTGGTGTGTTCTTCAACCAACCAACCTTTGAAGGCTTTTTCATCAACACCAATAGTGACTCTAAGTTAAATCAGATGGTTAAGCAGTCATGGTGCCATCAAGAAACCATATTTTGGTATGTATAATTCCATTGCTCAAAACCATGGACATTGTTTTCCTTCATATAGTTTTGATCAATCTCAAGTTGTTCATGAAATCACCACAAGCAACAAGGATGAATACGGTTATGAGTTTTGCCCTTTGTAGGTCCAATATGACTAGTCTCAGCCCTATCATGAGCTATACTAGTCTTATGCCCAGTCTTCTCAATGTGTCACTTATCCTACTCAACCTAATCTCTTTGATAATCAGCCCCTTTCCACCTTCAAACAAACACTATTGGAATATGAAAAGTATGTAGTAGAGCTTGACACTAGAAGGGGATGTGGCCAAGAAATCCCTAATCATGTCATCCATCAAGTGAGAAATGTACTAGATCTAGTTAAGAGTGAATGGAATCCCATTGAAAGAGCCAATT
The DNA here is from genome assembly GCA_037957365.1 of Torreya grandis. Classification (NCBI taxonomy): domain Eukaryota; kingdom Viridiplantae; phylum Streptophyta; class Pinopsida; order Cupressales; family Taxaceae; genus Torreya; species Torreya grandis. The sequence goes on along the minus strand of JARHVA010000268.1, from coordinate 2,020,671 downwards.
GGCAAAGGCTTACAAATTAGATGCTGGATGTGAGTTGTTTGATTGCATCTTTGGAAGGGGGGTTGAGTATTCATGAGAGGCAGCCTTACCAAGTCTATCAACCTACATACCCACTACCCCAAGTTTCATATCAGTCATACATAGCCCCTGCTCATGAGCCAAGTCAAGCCTGTCAAAGTCCTTTCCCTAATCATGTTGAGGAGAGTTCTGAAATAGTAAATCTTGTGTTTAAGGCCAATTTTGATAAGCTGATTAAATTTAAAAATATTCAAATGTAGTAGTCTATGTTGGAAACAAGGGAAGTGGAATCCAAACCCTCACTACCCTCTCACATTGTAACCCCATCACCCCAAAAGGAGATGTCTAATCTTAATATCATGAGCTGGAGTAAAGTAGTTGAGTCATGGAACAATAAGGAGGAGAAAGACATTGTCTAAGAGTGTGAGGTACAAAATGAGGCTAGTCCCTTTCAAGTCCCTCCCACCCTTCCTCAAGAAGCTTCTTGTACTTCATGGCAGCCTTAATGTACTCCCCATCTCTATGATGATTCTTATGAGCTCCAAGAAATACTCTTTCAAGAAAATCTAGCCAGGTGAATTGCAGAGTTGGAGTCCAGAATGAGATTCCTCAGCTAATGTGTGATGGATGGTTCAGACTAAATAGTAGATTCCATGTCTGAACACACCCCATCTACACACCTCCAAGAGAGCTATCAGGCCACATCTGATATAGATGAAGTTCTATCCAAATGGAAGGAGGAAAATCATTTGATTCTAGCTTAAGGACTGCCTCCTCTTCCACATGAGTTCATTTATCAGCCTTCCACTTCACCCCTTCTCAAGGAGGAACCTATTTTGAAAGGGGTGAATGAAGAGGAGTATACTCAATTCATGACCGATCAAGGAGACTCCATGAGTGCAGATGAGAAGAAGATCACCATAAATGTCATGGAGGAGCATGGATAGTCTCTTGTTCATGTTTTGAATGATTCATTTGAAGTCATTGGGGCAAGTTGCACTCCTCTTCAAGGAGGCTATGAGCTAACTAAGGGTGAAGAAGTCAGCATTGGGACTCAAATAAGTATGGAAAGGGGCTGTAAGCTTTTAGATTTATCCTTTCAAGAGGTTGGTGAATCTGAAGATGATATTTTCAAAGTCATCAAGGAGGAACCTATTTTGAAAGAGGCAAGTGAAGAAGAGAGGATCCAATTTGTAGCTAATCAATAAGCTCTCATGGATGTCAATGAGGAAGGAATCCTCATGGATGTTCCTTTTGAAGACATCATCAACAATGGAGAAGACATAAGTCATGCATACATACGGATGTTCTAGCAATATGAAGAGGAACGTAAGCATGGTGAGCTCTCTCCTCCCTTGTTTGATGAACTTCCTTGTTGCTTTGATGAGGAGGATGACCATGCCATGGAGCCTAAGTTGGAGGAGGATCAGGAAGATGTCTTTGAAAAACTAAAGACTCTAGTCTTTGAGAAAGAAAAGGAGAGTCCTGTCTATAACACTTTGAAGGAGAGAGCCTTGAATAAGAAGGTGATGTACTATGGGATGAGCAATCAGTCTACGATCTCATTTTCGACATCACAACAGTCACCCTTCTTCAAGAAAGCCATGAGGGAGCAGAAGATGAGTTTGATAGGGTATTCAATGAAGTAGAAGGGAATGGGTCAAACCATGATGCATGTAAAAGGATCTATGCATATCAAAGGGCTTATGGTGATGAGCCAATAACCATCAATTTCTTGGTAAAACATGCCAACATGAAGAGACAACATTTGACAAGCTTCCAAGAACAAGAAACGTACATATATGTTGGGAGCATGTTTCACTCTGATCCACTCGAATGCAAGCCAATTGAGGTGGTAAGCAAGAGGAGCAGATCACCAAGTCTCCATTCCATTCAACCACTTGTCTAGCACCATAAGTTTCCTTGCTTTGAAGGAAACTTAAGAATTTTTTGCTTTGATCTAGGAGGGAGGCAAATGTACCTAGTTAGCTATACATAGTAGTTTGCTTTAAGTTTTCTTTCCCTATTTTCCCTAAGTTTTGTTTTCACAAGTAGTGTTTTAACCCTTGTGTGTGTTTTCCTTTGTGTTTGAGGTAAGAGCTTCATGATTGATTCTTAGATCTATCGGGGCTATTTCTAACTTTTTCCAAGTTGTGTTCTCACTCTGTACCCAATGGACTTTAAGGAAACTAGCTTCTAAGCATAGCAGGCATGCTTCCCTTGGGAATCACCAAATTATTAACCATTTTGGTCCTACAGGCCAAAGTCGGTCTCCTTCTTTCCCTGCTATTTTGAGACATTTCAAATTTGGTTTCATAATTTTTTTTGGCAGATGATGAACTAGTTTAAAGAATGCAAGGTTTCTTACAAAGCTTCTTCAGACCATTAAATTGATGAACCATTAAACCATTCAAGCGGTTGGTTCAATTGGTTAGTTCACCCAATTGTTTCAATGTTTTGGTTCAATTAGTCAGGTCAAGTAGTTGGTTCAACTGACTTGGTTCAAAGAGTTGGTTTAATGAATGGTCTAAATAAATGGTTCAAAGTAGTTGGTTCAAGTGGTCAATTGAATGATCAGAGCATAGTATTGAACCATTGAACCATTGAACAAAAAAAAATCCTTTGGAAAAAATCCCATGAAAAATGGTAGAGTGAACAAGGTGAATTTTTTCAGACAAAAAGTCTGAAGGAATTCCTTCAGACTTTTATCTGAAGGAATTCACCTAAAAGAAAAAAGCTCAAGGGAATAGGAAATTAATTCATAAGAAGATATCCTTCAAACAAAATGTTTGAAGGAATTCCTTCAGACATTTTGTCTAAAGGATTTGAGGACCAAGGAGCCTAAAGGACCCTGAAGGGCAAGTGCCCTTGCATGGGACTCTCGGCTACCAAAAGGAGGATCTTTCTCAAGGCCTGAAGGGAAACCTTCCCTTCGAGAGGTTTCAAAGACAAAAGCCAAAGGAATTGCCAAGGGGTGATGGGCCCATGGACATTAAAGTTAAGCATCATAAACTAGACGTTGGGATCCAAACGTTCGATGATGTCCCCACAGATGTCAAATTTAGGGAAATAAACTAGTCATTGGATTTCAAATGGTGATGGGCACACAAACATCAATTTTATGGCAATGAAATAGCCATTGATCTTTAAATACTTGAGTGCCAACTAGAAGGGAGCCCAAAGAGCTAAGAGAGGAAGAGACAAAACTAGCAAAAGATAAAGCTGGGAAAAGATAAGAGTTAAGAATGAACTCAGTGACCTGCTAATGAAAGAGCCCAAGGAGTTAGCAAAGGACAATAAGATAGCCCTAAGAGCTCAAATTACAAGAAAAGACAAATCCAAGAAGGGACAAAATCATGAATATGGAAAAAATAGCCTAGGTGGCAAAGGGGAGGTGAGTTAGTCCTATAGTTGAAACAATGTCCACCAAGTGGTCATCAAGGAGTGCAAATAGTAAATAGCGCAGCCTATTTTTCCTCATTTTGCATTGATGAGTAGACAGTCACATGAATGTCTTTAAGAAGTGATCTTGTTGGTAGACAAATGACATGGCCTATGCTTTCACAATAATGATTGATATAACTTAGATGTAAAAGTCAAGACTAACAGCTAACACAACATGTTCTTTTAGTGACTTCCTCTATCCAATGGCATTCAACACAGCATGGGTAGCTCTTTCCAGAAGGCACCAAAAACCTCTTTATTTCTATATATATTTTAAAACTCTCATTTGAGAGATATCTCTCAGCTTGTAAGGTGGAGCCCTACCAAAATTTACCTTGAATCAAAGACATAACATTTATTACCTCCATTTGAGCTTGAACTTTCATATATGTCTATGTTTTTGTTTTGTGTTAAGTCATTTTCCTTATGCTTTCATAGAATGATTCTACCATGTCTAGTGTATTTTGAGTTCTTCTTTTGTAGGTTAGCCAAAAGTGTCCACAACAAGAATATAGGCATATGTGAATAGGCTGCCAAAGTGTGTCTTAGAATGCCTATGTTAGTTCTTCCTCCCTATATCTCCATCAGACCCCTAGCTCACTGATGGAGAATAATTTCCCATATCAAATGAAGTGTATACCAGCTTGTTCTTGGTGGAAATTGTAGGCTCAAGCTAAGTAGATCAGCTATTTGGTGTATCACCATTTTAGTTTAGGTTTTATTTTCAACATCCTTCTCTCTTTTCACCCCCCCCATTGTTATCAATAGGAAATCTAGGACCATAGAGATACATCAAAAGTAGATAGCCCTTATCTAGAGACTCTCCCCCCAGTTTTTTCAGGCCCACAGGCAAGAGGGGAGTTTCCATTGTGATGTGTGGAAGACATGAGATCATCCTCTTGTCAAGGGTGTAATCAACTGCATCAATAACAACCAAACTAAAACTTAATAGAATATATATATACCTTTGATTTTTTGGAAAAAACCACCATTACAGCCTTGATACCCTGTTTATTCCTTGATCTATTAAAGTACAATTGCCACAAACCTTCACTAGATTCATCATCCTTAACCATGGCTAGAATTAGTACATCATTCTCATGAAAGTAATACATAAAAATTCATTATTCTTAAATAAACTTATAAGGACCATGATCATGAAAATTATAAGCCTAATCATCAAGAAACAAATCTGGAACTCCATCCAAAGGTGATCCATTTTCTACTTCACTAGTTTTTAGCACATAATCTGAGATGATATAGTTAGTGTTTACAACACTTGGCATATATGGATCTATATGGAAATGTGAAATAGGTTAAAACTAAATATTTAATTTGGTACCATACCTGGTTCTAAAAAAAATCCAATCAACTGATAAATATCCCCCAATATTCGAGGTGAAGTCCCTTGAAAGACACATAGTAAAGTAAGGAGGAAAGTCTACCACAACATCTTACTAAATAGTAACATTGGTACAAGCATGTAATGTAAATTTCAGATATTTTATGATTCCTACCATATTTTTTAGTGACCCATATAGTTTCAATACCTCCTTAGTGTTTGGCTCATAAACAAGGTTGAGCTTGTCTACAATCTATTTAGGCATGAATGTAATACTAGCTCCACTATCCACCATACAATTATGAACCAAAGTATCACTTAGTATAAAATAAAGGTAGAAATGAGGAGTTTTATTTATTTTTACCTTAATTTTATCCACCTTTTTCATATTATCTACTTTCTATACTTATTTCTTAGTTGGTTGATCTGAATTAGTTAAGACAATTCCTTCTTTATCAACTAGTTTTGGAGACAATTTAAGATCTAAAAGCTCGTAGATGAGCATCTCTTTTTATCCTAGAATGGAGATAAAATCCAATGTGATAATGATGATATTATACTTCTTCATCTGATCCACTATACTGAACTAAGATCCACCAACTATAGGTTGTACTTTTTGAAGAACTGGCTACTCATGAACTAGGGGTATTCGATGAACTTTACTAACCTTTATATTTTGATTTTTTTGTGTTGTAGGAGCAACAAGTTGTTATTTTTTACTCTTAAAAAAAATTAGGATTAATTGAAACATTTTTCACCTCTTGAAGTTCATCAATGGCTCCTCTTTTATCTTTAATTACATTTGTAACTTGACCACTTGTACTATTAGTTTTAACACCCTAAGTAAAAGCAACATGATCATCCACTTGCCAATTTACATTAATGGAATTAGGCTTCCCTTGAACTTGTTAAGTCTCTCCTTTTGATTCTAAACTTGTATCTTGGTACTGACCTCCTTGAGAATAAAACTCTTCTTGTGTCATATGGCATAGTAATGTTTTGTGATATCAAGGCTTAGTTTTGGGCATCATTAAGATTTGAGATTGAGTTGATGAAATAATAGCTAAGGATGGGATATGAGACATTTTAAGGGTTAGTATAGACTATATTTCTAGAAATATAGGCATTGGAGTTCTTGGAGAAAGCTTACTAGCTTGTATCAAACTATTTTCTTCGTTTATTGTAACCTCATAAGCATCTAGTAAAGTAGTACCACCCATTGACTATATCATTACACTAATATCAGAGTTAAAGGCTTTTAAATAATAATAAAAATGCATATTTAGGAGATGGAATAATCAACATAGGTATCCTAATCCATGTATTTTGGAATCTAAGATTAAAATCAAACATGAACTCATGAGGAGATCTTGTTATGGTAGTTAATTTTTCAACCAAGAGAGGTGATCATATTTGTCTTCAAATTGCTTGAATAAGTCTGCAACCAATTCATCCTAGGTAGAAATAGAGTTTAGTGGGAGGTTTCTATACCACTGTAACACTTTTCCTTTGAAGTAATCAACAATAAATCTAATAACAATATTATCCTAAACAATATTATGGACTGAACAAAGATTAGCTACATGTTGGATGCACTCAATAGGGGTTTTTTAATTTTCTCCTAAGAAGAATGATAATTTTGAGATTAAACATAGGAATGTTCTCAAACTAGGATAGATTTAGCAGGCTACCTTTATTGAATGGAAAAAACACTTGGTTTTTGATAGCCATTTGGATAATGGGGATTTTAGTGCTTAGAATAATAGGATAACTAGGAGACAAATATTTATTTTGAGGATATGGATTCTCCCTCCTTAACCTTGTTCTTTTATATGATATAAATTCAAAAGGAATACCTTTACTTGATGACATTGTGGTAACATTTAGCATTAAATAATTTCCTGAATGATGCTATGAGCTCTGTAACTAGATGTTGGTGATGATGAATATACTCTACTACTACAAAAATTCTTCAGATATGCAAATAATTTATTGTATGTCCCATTGAGCATGCCCAAAACTATTTTAAATTAGACTCGCACACTTATGAAGGTAGTTTCAACCTTCACAATCTATTGAAACATGGAAATAATCTTAGTTTGTGGGTGGCCTAATCGGTTGATTGAATCTCTATACTCTAAGGGCTAGCTCCCTTTGGTGTATCAATTAGGATCTCTAATTTAAGTTACAAACTAACTAGAAAAAGGTAAGAAAGAAAATCAAAAGGAAACCCTATATAATGATGGTGATACACCTATATTTTGGTTCATCCACTCAATTTGAGATTCTAAAAACACTGATTAGATAAGAAAAACATTAAACTTTCAACTTTAATTGACTCATATGCATTAGTATTTCATGAAAAGGTTTTTATATGATGATCAAATCTTGAGGTAAATGATATAATAGGTTTGATTCAAGGCACTAACCAACCACTTATATCCACTATAAACTTATCCAAAGGACATCAAACATAGAACATGACCTACATAATCTGATCACCTATACTACTAGGTAATAATTAAGACTTGATAAGGAAGAAAATTCTATCACATATGCAAATCACTGACATAAATACAGTATACCAACGCCCTAAAATCTAATATTAGTCTTTATATTTATCTAGAAAAGGTTTAAAAACTCAAATTTTGGTAGAGTATAGTCTTTCCAAAAGAGGGATCCTTAAAATGGCTAAAAAAACCAACTTATATATAGAAACATAAAAAATCTAAGAAATTAATGCTAAAAATAGAAGAGGAGATCAACTCCCACATCACCCCAAGTCTAACTCTAGCTATGCCAAGATAACCAAGCCTTAAAATAATATCTTTTGTCTTATGCCTTGAATGAAAAGCTCTTTGGTATTGAAAATGATGATGAGCCCATTTCATAATCCTTATTTAGAATAAAGATTAAATTATTTAAATGTGAATGGATCTTTGGTAATTCAATTCTCTTGATGCATGATGTTACGCCATTCTTCAAAGAGAAAACTCCACTTGAAGTTGAGTTGGAAGTGTTTGAAAAGGTTTTGATTAAAAAGATAGATAAGAGTGCATGCATGAAATTCTATGTTAAGCTCTCTTTTAACAGTCATCCAATGTTAAACTCTTTAACCCCTTCATGCATTTGAGTCTCCCTTTTGGAACTAAGATAGATGTGCTTAAAGGCAACTACATGTCTTTTCCAAGTCTAAATAATTTGATTATTGCATTAAGAACTCAGTGTGCTCCTTACTACAATCTAATCTTGTTTGGGATACTTTTTATGATTTGAATGTGAGCTATAGATCATGTCATTAACATCAAAATGGGAAGTCCTTGTTGTCTTCTATTGATTGGTTATTGAAATCCCACTAGTTGAATGTGCTTATGCCACTTGTCCCCAACTAATTGGTCTTTAAGATTTGCATTGGGTAACTTTTTATTTCCTTTACCCTTCTCTATTTTGGCCAATTACTATGGGATTTTTATTTGGGCTCTTTGTAAAGTCCTCCTCTCATCTTTTCTTTCTTTCATCCTTTCCCTTTGGATAATTAGTTTGAAGCTTTTCTCTTTATGCATTTTACTTTAGATAATTTTTTTGAAGGAATTCATGTAAATGCCTCTTCGGATTTATGAAAATTCCCTTTAGGATTTTTGATAAGGACATTTTATTATGGAGTTTTTATCTCTTTCACCTTGCACAATTCCTTCAGATAAAATGTCTGAAGGAAATTAGGTCCTTGGGTTTTTTTTTGAATTGGACAATTCCTTCAGACTTTTGGAAAATCCCAATTCCTTCAATTTTTTTAAAGATGACCCATTTGGTAAAATTATAAAGACTAATTCTTGAAACTTAGACAAAAGGCATGGTTATTCATGTTCTGAATGATAAGGGTTGTAATTTTACCTGTGGGGTCAAAATTTTCAACAATTTATAATAGAAGTTGTTTGCCTTCATGGTGTGCCTGAAGTGATAATCTCAAATAGAGATAAATTGTTCATTTCTTAGTTTTGGTAAACTATGATGATGGTATTTGATACCAAGATAAATTTTATTTTAGGCTATAACCTAGAAATATATGGTCAAACTAAAAATATGAACATTATTGTTGAATATATGCTAAAAATGTATGTTATGAATCAATAATAAAAGTTGGAATATTTTCTCCACCTAGGAAAATTTAAGTCTTTTCACACAATACTATCCTCACTTATTTTAGGCCTTGAGGACAATATCATTATTAAGGGAGGGTAGACGTCATGACCATGCTTACCTAACATTTTGATCATGACCATTTATTTGGACTATTATTTTATATTGACACTATACTTTAGAAATTATGATGATTTTTAAAACATTGGTATTATTTTAGAGTGAGTTTGGTGATGAATTCAACATTATATTTATTTATCATTGATATTATTATAAGATATTAGGTATTATTTATGTCTTTATTTGATATGGTTGTAATATTTATCATAATATGAGCTAGGCTAGGTAGGAGAGTAGGTGTGCAATGACAAAAGTGGAAAACACAAGAAAGTTTGAAAACATGGTGCAAATAAGATAAAAAACCAAGACAAAACTTTTTAAAATATTGACATCTATAGCTTAAATCATGTTGTGTAGTCTTTTATAATGATCAATTGATTTTTAGATTTTTATCTTTACTTTATTATTACCGGTTTTGTATTGCTTGTATTACTAAAGCAATCAAATAGCATTGGGTTGAGAATGGTATCATTATAACACCAATGGATTATGTATACACATAATATTTTAAAATTTGACCAATTATTGATGTTTCCTCTCTCGTAGGAACCCATCGAGTGTTAATATTTATGAGTACATGCTTTAAATCGTGCATCAAGAAAGGGTTGGGTAGACCATTAGTACTTTTTAGGATTATTATCCATATACTACCACTTGTTATTTACATAACCATCTCTTAAAAACACTTCCCTAGGGGAGTGCCTCCTCTTTTCCACCCGCCTCTAGTCATTTTCACTTTCATTAACCCTTACTAAAGCTTAAAATCATTTACAATAGTTTATGTTACACTATCGGCCCCATCGATCATGTACTCTAATTGATAAAACTCATTTAGGATCTAGGTCAACTTCTAGTCGACTAAACTAGGATAATTTATTTTTTTTAATAACTATATAGAGTCGATTGGACCAATCCTATCAACTAAACTTTCAAAAAGGCTTAGGGTTAGATTTAGCTATATATACACATTCATTTAATCATTTATTAAGAAAGAGAAGAAAAAGAGTATTACATTTTTCATCCAGGTATCTACCATTATACTTGAGGAGCATAGCTTAGGGTTTCAATACTTTCTTTGGAGATACAAATCTTGTCTTATGGAAAAGTATTTTGGATATATAGAGAAGTTATGTAACCTAGAGCTGACTTATCCTTATTATCCTTACATACCAAAAAAATCTCTTGTGAAGCACCTTGTCCAAGGGAAAGATTGGGGCTTGTAGGTTTGTCTTAAAAGGTAAGTATTCCTTACTTTTTTCCTCCTTTGTACAAGTATCTAGATTATAATTTTTACTTATCTCCCATGCATTAGGATTTCCTATACATTTATGTGAGTATAGATCATGTATGCATGTTTAATGTTATGTTTATTACCCCCACTCTATGCCAAAATATTTGGTGATTAGTAGATTATATTTTACTTAACTTTGCATTTACTTTTTTGTGAAAATGAAAACATAGGATCTAACTAGGGTTATTGCATAATGTTTCTTGACTAGAGGCTTTGGAACCCTCTTTAGTAATGTTATTATGTTAATATATCCCTTTGTTAGGTCTATTGGATCCATCTCGGTCATGAACCCCAATATCTAATATATCAATAATTGAAAGTTTAAGTAGGATTTATCTTCTACAAGATAGGATTAATTAATAGATTAGTTACATTTACCTTTTCATACATTCCAGTGAACCCACATGAATATAAACCTTGTAGGTTTTCATTCATTCCATTATTTTTATCATCATATTATAGTTTTCTATATTTTTAGTATTGTATCAAACCAGTTGGTATAGTTCTAAGTTTTTTTTCATAGGTTTAACACATAGTCACTCCAAAATGACTATGTTCTATCTATTCAAGTTTTATCCAAATATAGGTTAATGGATTAGATAGTTTAGCATAATATTTTTATTTAGTTCCAAATTCACATACATAGTTGAACCAGTTGACTTTGTAAGATATTATCTTCTATCAACATACAGGTCTAAAAACATAGTCAAATCAATTGACTGTGTTCACTATTTCTTCTCTAGCATATAGGTTTTTACAAACTTGGTCAAACCAATCAACCCAATTAGAATAAATTTAAAATAGTATTGGAGCATCAAAACATAAAAATTTACAATTTAAAACATCTTCAAGCCCATCAAGGTTCCTTCCTTCCTTCCTCTCTTTGTCATTTAATTTTTTTAGTACTATTTTTCACAAGTTTGTAGTCTATAAAACTACAACCCTATGTCCAACTAGGTCAACCTATTTGATATAGTTAGAAATAGTCTATCTTCTATCTATAAGACATAGTCAACATATTTAACTATGTTCTTATAGAACTTGTTTCTACATAATATTAGCAATCCAATTTAATCTATTCTATACTATTTATATACAATGTTTCATGAATTAACTATATACTATTCTCAATCAAGGAATTAACCTCTATTTGCTAGTAATTAATTCACCTTTCCTTTTTAGTTGTTTGCATGCTTAGAGTAAATCACATTGATTAAATAGGTGGATTTTCAATTTACTATTTGAGACACACTATTTCTCTCTTTTCATACACTCCCAAATCACTTTACATTAAGTAAGCATTTGTCTTTTCAAGGTCTACCTGCTTAGATTTAATCACCAAGGGGAATCTGACTTGGTTTTTTTTCCAAGTATAAATACATAGTTGATGGTATACATTGGCAAAGCACCTGACACCCTTATCATTGTGTGATTGTGGAGTGATGGGGTAGGCCCCAATACCAAGATAATACCATCACCAATATAGATCCCTTTCATCCCAAACATCTTGAAACCAGCCTTAGAATTTTTTCTAGTTCCTTATTTCAGCCAACTTCCATATCACCTTAAAATTAAACTTCATTATAACTTAATAACACTTAGGATGACCAACTAGTTAGCATTTAATTTTCAATTTTTGCTTGTTATTTTATCATTGTATGTTATATTTAAAAACATTTATTAGATAACATTGGTGTAAGGTTTGTGTTATGTTTTCCAATTCGATCAATCACATTGATCCAATTACTTGTGTGCTTAATTTTATTTTTCTTCAAATTTTTCTTGTAAAATTTTCCTTTATTTTAGAACATTATAATTCTCATTGATATAGTCTTTTACATATTGTTTAGCCTTTCTGCCTATAATACATAGTCAACCTACACAACTATGTATCCTTGTCACCCTATTATGCTCCTTGGGTTATAAAATGTAGTTAATAAGTTTGATTATATCTCTTGAATTCTAATTTTATCTTTGCATCCCCATTTTATCCTCTTTTTCTCATCTTGAACTTCTTATTTGAGGATAACATAGAATTGAATCCAATAGACATGATGAGCTTTACCAATCCCAATAGGTTTCCCTAAAATTAACTTATGGCTTCTACCTTAGATGAAACTAATGTGCATGTGACCACTTGCACTACCAATTATGGGACTCCTCATTCATCATCAGATTATAACCCTATTTTCTCCTTAAAAGGTTATCCAAAATTAGAGTACATGCCTGAAATGATTTTTTCATTAATGAGTTTCCTCTACATAGGGGAAAAGACCCTTCAACTATTTATAATCTCATGATAAGTGGTCAAGTAGAAGAACTCCAATCACCATCCCCTACATTATTTCATGGATCTAGGGGTGATACCTTATTTGATTCTAACCCCTCCCATATATATTGACTCTTTCTCACACTATGACCTCTTATTCTTTGATTTCTTCAACGTCCATGCCAAGTATCTCTACTAACATGGAAGGTTCAACATCTAGTGGGCCTTTTCCAAGGCCCCTCCTCCTCAATCATTTTAGACCAATTTTCATCACACCACTAGTGCTTCTTTTTAGACCAATTTTAATCACACCACTAGTGCTTCTTTTTCTTCTAATGCCAATCCTTCTACAATTGAATCTTTTGCTACATATGTTAATCATGATATTATTGCCTCATTTTCTACCAATGATTCTTAAGACACTAGGATTGTGCATGACACTACTCATAGTGTAACCCAAGCCACTAATACCAATTCTAATCCTTTATAGGCCATGCAAACTAGTCAAACTACCACTCAAACCCATCAACTATTATTATAAACTCTTAATCAAATGAACAATTTTCAAGATAACAATTACAATCAAATGATACAAATGTAGAATCATCTTATTCACCTGCAAAGTCAACCTCAAAAAAATTTCATGGGGATCAAAAAATAAAAATGCCCCCCCTTAAGGATTCCCATATCAAACTCATTCCTCAACCACCCCTTATTAACAAAATAATTAAACATCTTCCAAATAAACCTCTTATACCTCAAATTTCCAATATCAACATAGGAGGTATCAAAACTACCATTAATTATAATGGTTCAATTGATCCTACCTTAAATTTAAAAATAATTGGTAATCTCTATAAATATTGGGTCAAATTAAACACTTTAGCTACTACCAAGATATTATAAAAAACACTATCCATAGATGCTTTAGATTGGTATAATCATCTCAAACCCCATTTTATCACTATTTTTGAAGATCTAGTTAACTCCTTGGTACAAGAGTTTCAAAATAGTGATCTCTCTAAGAATAACTTGCCTCACTTTATTAATTATAAGCAATTTGAAACCACAATAGCCCAAACTTTCATTAAAAAATGGAATACCTTATCTAATAAGTGTGAGTATAACATGGTGAATGATAATATATTTCATATCTTCACTAATGATATTTATCCCAAGTTGCAATATTAGGTTAGGGCTATCTCTCCAAGAACCTTGGAAGAAGCTCTTGGCCAAACCAAGTGCCAAGATTTTCTCATGTGCCAATTCGAACCATCCCAACCTCCTATGGACACTTGTATGCTCCTAAAAAAATGTCATGATACCAATGATGGTGTCACTAATTATTATGATACAATTCACAATATTCAATCCATCACTCCCACCAATGTTGTAGAGTATGCTCCCCCTCTAAAAAACACCCTTAATCCATACATTTACCAAATAAACAACATTAATGTTCATAAACCATTATCCTTATCTGAGATCCAAATGTGTCTACCAAGGCCTCTACCGTGATATATTAACCCCATTCACCCTATGAAATCATTGTATGATCCAAATAAATTGTATTGTTTTCATGTAAATTAGGGTCACTCTCACAAGACACATAGGCAATTACATAATTTAGCTATGGATTTCCTTCTTGACCCAAACTTTGATCACAATTCACTCATTCATAAGAGCCAATAATACTATGACTTGGCCTTTAAATCTCATGAAACACAAAACAAAAATCCATCTTTGAACCAATATAATGTTCATCTTGCCATATATAAATATCCTCTTCCTAATCATCAAGATATAAATAACAAGCCTACTCTTTCCACCAATAATGTTGAAAGTATTAGAGACCAAAATCTAAAAGAGAATGTGGTAGATATGACTAATATGTGAAGGTTAGTTACTTTCATTGATTCTAACCTTACCCACATGAACCAAACCTCCCACACATTCCACATTATCCAAGATTCTTCCCCATCTCATCTAACAAAGTTGGGGGGATAGGACCTTATCTCTTTCTAATAACCAATTCTAACACCTCAATTAGATAATATCTCTCATAATATTTTGACAACTATCCAAACATAAATGAATATTGACAACATTATTCAAGATTATAATAACATTTCTTCGAATCAATCACAATAATCACCTAAATGAACTACCCCATCATATCAATACAATCAACCAATTTATCCTCAAACTAAATTGACCACATCTTATCAACATAAGTTTGAATTCAATTCTAATATTACTTCCCAAGATCTCCTCCAACATTATGTGCCTCAATATAGTATTCCCACCATGGGTTATGATAAATGGGACCTCATTGTGGCACTTACTAATCTCCCATATCAAATACCCTTTATTGAACTCATGTAAACTTCTCCACATCATCCCAACTAATTGATGAAATTATTATTTTAAATGAACATCCTTCATCCTCCCATAGTAGGATGTGAATCTACCTTATCTATGTTAGAATATAATATCTTAAAATAATGTTAAAATATGTCTATACACATTGATGAAATAATGAAGACTTCTCTCTCCCTAAAATTTCCCATTGCTTCCATGATCCTTTATGAGATTCTACTTCATACAAATGATTAACTTATTGTTATTCCTCCCATAGTTCATCCACATAATAAGGATCCTCCATATTCACCTATGGCTCCCACTCCACATATTGTTCCTTCTTCACCTTTGGCTCCCATGCCACTTGCATCTTCTCCCCCACTTGTGGTTTGTTCTCCATCGGTGGTGCCACCTCCTTATCCTATAGTTTCCATTCCTATTTTATCATCCATTCCCCTTATTGATTATTATATTCATGATAGACATCATTATAATTATATTTTATCTATAAATATATTTTATGTTGAGGATATTTGATTAGAGGTCTTTTCATAGCTTTTTGTCAAGATAGATGAGACTCTTGGTGCAGTTAGGATCCAACTTCATAGAGATATATCAAATCTATGGATAATATTCATGGATAGATTTATCAGTAGTGGTGAACAAATCATGGTTTTATTTCACTTTCATTATTATTTTGGATTGTACTTGTGCCAATTTCATATCTATATTATATAATTTGGTTATGTGTCAAATTTTGCTTCACTTATCTTACATAGATCTTAATGTTTCACATTATGTGTTTTATATGGTTTCATTTATTTCATCTTCTTTATTGGATTATTTTAATTATTTATATGATTTCATGTTTATCTTTATGATTTCAATAATTTTCATGGATTTATTTATCTATTCTCATATTTGTTTACTACTTTATCTCATACAACATATATAGTTATTATTGTGACTTGTTTATATAAACCTTGTTCCCTTTAGTAATCCTTATTTACCATGTGATCAATTAGAAAATAATTATGTCATTATAATATTATTCTTACCAATCCACTTTAGATCTCCATTTATTCCTTTATTTCCTTTCGCAAACTAAACATGTACATGGTTGAAACTTGAGATAACATATCAGTTCATATGTAAGCCTAAGTGTTTAGTCAATCATATATTCGGATACTTAGCTTCCTTTAACCAAATTTTAAAGCTCTTTGGTGTGTAAAAATTTTATCCCTCATGTTATTTATCCAAATCTATATGGAGAAGGAATCATAAAATCCATAAAATATAAACTCAAAATCATCTAAATAAAAGGCAATGATATAAAAGACAACATCCAAATCTCAGAAGTAAAATCACATTAAAATAGATGATTCATAAAACATCTTATTTTATAATTGAAGAACAAAATATAAATTTGTCCTCATGATAGATTCAAGGTCTATTGGGGTGTGATAGTCTAGTATACTGGGAAAGGAAAGTAAAAAAATCTTTTTGTGCTACCTAATTTCTCACACAAGTACCCAATCTTCATAGTAGACTGATATTTTTGTAAGAGGTCCTAATGAATGGGGAATATGTTGTGGGATGATAGGTCCATTTTAGTTTTATTGTTCATATAACCAAGATGATTTTATTTAAGTATCTCATCTATTTGCATATACATATTTATGATTATTATGAATGGGTATCATTATTATTTTGATAGTCACTAGCCACTTACTATATTTTATGTGTATTTAGTGTGCCTCATGTTTCCTAAGGTCTTCTCATGTTTCATACACTATGATTTTTTGCATTCCATATTTCATTTACAACATTCCTAATATTTCTCATTGATAAATATTAGTTTATTAACTAATTACTCTCCCTGAGAATTCTATTTGTGAGTTGCATTACAATACCATGGGTAGGATAAGGCCTTCCTCATAGATTAAAACATTACAAACATCCTTTTAAAATAATTATCACAATTATTTCCACCTCATTTGTGTTCCCTTTCTGAGTTACATTATAAGACCATGGATAGGACCAGGCCCTCTTCATAAAATATTCCAATACCTGAGTCATAATGAAATTACATGTGTCAAATTTGAGATAAGTAGTGATTGATTATGAGTTACAAGTAATTGGCATGCTTCCCATCTTGATATAGTATGTTTTATGCTTACTTCATTAATCTATCACTCTTATCTTCTTATTTTTCAATTTTATGTATGTTTACAACCATTTTTTTCAATTTTTCATACTTCCTAGCTTGAATTAGTGTGATCAATTTAATTTATTTTTTTTATTTTGTCTTTCTTTTTATAGTTCTCAATGTGATTTAGTATGATTGATTGACTTAATTGTATTATATTTATAACATTAATTTTTCATTTGTTCCTTCAATTTGATTACATTATTTTCATACTTCCCAACATGATACAGTGTGATTTTACTTATTTTAACTTGGTTCAAATCTTTTACATGGTTTAAAAACATTTGTTACCTTTTTTACCATTTTTATTTTATTATATCTAGTCATCTTTTGTTATTACACATTCCCCATCATGATATAGTGTGTAGTACATTTATTTTTGATTACCTATACTTTTCCAACTTATTTTTGATTTTTTATTTTTAACCATGCATGTGTATTACATAATTATATAAAATAAAACACTCAACATATATTTCCTATAGTATATATAATAAAATCTAAATACATGTGCTATAAATAAATATATATCATGTGTTTTATACAAAATACAAAGTAAAATAGATCCAAATCTATGGCTAGGTTTTATCCTACCTATCATGTAGCCTAGCCATATTTCCATAGATGCCTAGGACTATCCCCTCTAAATGGTATATTGTAATAAGGCAATTTGAGATTTCAAACCAATTATCTATCTTTATATATTGGCCACCTGAGTCTACACCTATCTAAGCTAGATAGTGATAGATATATGTGTCATTTTCTCCTATGTTATGGCCTACCAAGCATGTGCCTCTACCTCTCCCACCCTTTTTGGTGGCTATAATCCATCCCAACATTCTTGAAGCTACTTTGAGGCCTTCCCCACTAGTCTAAACTAGCATGCTTGGGCTGGGATTTGTACCTACCACAAGAACATCCAAAGTGGTAGGGTCATATGATGTGAGCACCCTATCCAAAATTTCATGATACATGGCCATAATCATGGCTCCCCATATGACTTATTACACTATTGGATCTATATAACTAGAAACTAGATAGGCACCAAATCAAAAATATATCTTCAAACCATAACCAAAATGCAACTAGTATCATATATCTCAAAATCATATTCATTATGAAACTAGTGTCCTTTATTAAAAACTTAAATCGTAATTAAAACATTTATTAGCATTTTTGGTGTCATAAAACATAATCTCTCCATCTACTCACCTAATGAGCATAGTCTCTCCATCTACTAATCCATCTAACACCTCTTTTATGGGTTTTATATGCACTAGTGAAAATCTAAGAGTCGCCACTCAATAATGTCATGATCATCTCCTTAGAGGTTCCTCTATAGATTATATATGTCATGGAGTAGTTGTTAGTTATTAATATTTTACGTCTCTCCCTTATGCTTGATGTATGAAAAAGGAAATACAACTGATCAATTAATCAATCCTAGCCTAGAGGAAATAAATCCTACTTACACTTCTGATTGTTGATACAGTAGATATTTAGGGTCATGACTAAGATGGACCTACTAGATCTAGTCAAGGGATCTCTTACCATAATAAAATCACTAGGTAGGGTTCCAAAGCCTATATTCAAGTAAAAATATGTAATAACCCTAACTTGGTCTTATGTTTCCATTTGCACAAAAGTAAATGATAAGTAAATAATAATCTAGTGCTCACTAGAGCTTGTAGGACAAAATAGGGTGTTATTAAACATAAAATTAAACATGTATAAAATATATATACTCATGTCAATGTCTAATAAATCTTAATTCATGGGAGAGAAGTACAAATGTAATCTATCTACTCTTACAAAGGAGGATCAAAGTTAGGACTTACCTTTAAAGATGAACCCATCGATCCTCAACCTCTCCCTTGGACAAGGTGATTTGAAAGAGGTTATTTTGGTATGTAAGGATAATAAGTATAATTTATCTCTAGGCTACATAGCTTCTATATAAATCCTAAAGACTTCTTCATAAGATAATATTTGTGTCTCCAAAGAAAGTATTGAAACACTAAGTTATGATCCTCAAGTAGAATGGTGGATAGGTAAATGAATAATATAATATTACTATTCTTATCTTTCCCAATAAATTACTAAATAAGTATGTATATATAGCTGAATATAAACCTAAACCTTTCTAAAATTTTATCTAACAAGGTCAGCCTAATCAACTCTATATTTTTATTGATGAAAATGAATTAGGTCATGCTTTAGGTCCACCAAGGGTTGACCTCAACCCTAAATGAGTTTTATCAAATAAAGTACAAGGTTGATGAGTCTGACAATGTAATGTAAACTATAGAAAGGGTTTTAGGCTTAGAAAAGGACTAATAAAAGTGGAAAATGACTAGAAAAGGGTGTAAAAGTGGAGTTAAAACTCAAAGGAGTGTTTTTAGGAGATGGTTGTGTAGATAAAAAGTGGTACTATAGGGATAGAAATATTGTGAAGCACCAATGGTCTATCCACCCATTTCTTAGTGCACCCTTTAAGGCATGCACTTAGAGAGATTAAGACTTGATGGGTTCTTACAAGAGAGAAAGCATCGATAATTGATAAAAGTTTAAAATATTATGTGTATATAGATCAAGCCTAGAATGAACTAAGTATGAAGTTTGGTATATCTAAAAATTTAATAAGGAGGTTAGATACCATAATAACATTTGATATTTTTCACAATACTCTAAGTTTTAAGATTTTTTAGAAGTTTAAGTTACATTGATACTAGTCCATAGTCTTAAAAGGGACTAGAAGATAAAGCAAAAAGGGACCATGATAGTAATCCACGGTGAATTATTTGATCCATAAGTGTTGGAGACTTAGGTTGATTGAATTTGTTTTGTGTTTTTTTAATAAAATAAACCATGGTACTGATGAGGTTGATTGAATTATTACATTAGGCTATCAAGTAGGGTTTCATTTTGTTAGAAACTAGTATATTTTTTGGTGAAGTTTTGCACAAGAAATTTTGGGAGAATTTAGATTGACAAGGGTTTAAAACTCATCACCATGCATGTAAAATATATACATGGAGTGTTTAATGGTTTTAAGTGGTGTTCATTGGAGTTCCATTTGGTATAACAAGCATTTTTACATAATGGAATTGCTAGTGAGTGTGAAACAATTTTTTATTTTAAAACTATGGATAATAATAAGGGGGGATGTTAAAGCAGGAAAGGTAGTAGGAAGAAAGGATTTGATACTAGGCTTCTCTTGGTTACCACATTGTGTGGATAAACAAGTAATTTTCTAAGCCTTTTGTTTAAGGCATGAATGTGAATTGAGTGATTTTAATTTTAGACAAAATATGTTTATGGTTTACAAACACATGTAAAGATCCTAAATATACCTAAAATAGTTATTTTACTTTATAAACAATCGATGAAAATCCCATAAAGGAGATACTTAATTTCCACCTTGCCCCTTGAAGGTGTAAAGGTGAATTGAGAAAATAAAAAGGTTCGATTGGTTGTTGATTTTATTATTTTAATGAATGTTTGTTTATTTATTTGTTTAATAATATTTGATTATTTGTTTATTTTATTATTTTAATAACTTTGGATGGATGTTTATTAGGTTGTGGTTGTTATTAGGTATTTCATTAATTATTAGAGGTAACTAAGGTTTTTTGGCATTTAATTTTTGGTTTGTTTACTTTAATTTTGAGCCATTCATTTATTTTGGTTTAAAACCCTAATTTTGCCCTTTATGATCTCATTTGCATCATGCTATAAGGACTTGTTTATGCCTAAATGTGTACCACAAGTGCCTAGAGTTTTAAAGAAACCCTTTTCATTTTAGAATTCTAGGAATTTAGTGCATGAGTTGTGGGTTGAGATAATCATGTTATCTATTGGTGGAATAGAGGCATAACAAGTGACTATTTCATAATATTTATATGAGTTGGTGGTTGGGAGCCATTGTGGCGAAATAACATATCTATGTAGAATATGTTGTATGCAATGCTAAGAATAGTGAATTATAATCAAGAACTAACCTAAATACTAATATAAGATGGATATTTATAATGACCATTTAAACTAAGGTGACTAGGGTAAAAAAGAAGGAAAAGGAATGGTAAGGTAGAAAGAAGGATGTTTCTAGTCTTTGTTACAAACTTTATGACAAAGTTCAAATCTCATCTAAACATGATTTAACAAATGTATGAAGTAT
Source organism: Torreya grandis (assembly GCA_037957365.1). NCBI lineage: Eukaryota > Viridiplantae > Streptophyta > Pinopsida > Cupressales > Taxaceae > Torreya > Torreya grandis. The sequence continues at coordinate 1,999,303 of JARHVA010000268.1, read as the reverse complement.
GAAAACTTAAGCCCAAATCACGACATACATTAGGAAAGATTAAAAGGAAGGTGTGAAATGATGCAAATAAGAACTAGACTTACTTTAAAGATTCACTCCTACAAGCAAACAATGTTAACCAAGTGCAAAAGAAGAAAAATAAATGAAATATACCTAAAAACCTTCAACTAATCTAGCATAAGCACAAATTAGCAACTTTGAATTTAAGATATACATTCAAAATTAATAGGAACCATTCAAATCAAAGGTAAAACTAGACAACTGAGAGAAAAACCATATAACACTTCACACAAGTAAATACTAGACAATATTTGTATAATTCCTTGCTTATATTAATTTCTCCTAGTTTACAAATTAATTTTTTTATAATAAATACCTCCTATTGAAAATTGACAATGCTACTTTTATAGGATGTAAGGAAGGATGTTGATCAGTCCTAATCCAATTACATTTGAACATGTGCATAAGATAGTTGTCCTTTCAAATGTTCTAAAATAAATGATCTTTTCAAGTGAACTGACCTATAGATAATCTATGCTATTACAAATTTCACATGTTTATATAAAATAATGTCCTATCTTAAAACATCATACAATGTTGGTTATGATAGGAACATTCCTATTTCACATGACTTAGGACCTACTAGCTGATGATGTGCTTTATAATTGTTGTTGGGTCTTCATTGTTCACAAATGCTACCCCATATAGGCATGGTCTCATCTTCAATCTACTTGAGGATAATATTGTTCTAATGGCATAATTAGTTCAAACATTATGAGCTTAGAGCCCAAACCTTTATAATACTAAGTTTGTAGGGTCTCTATTTTGGGCCATTGCACTCATATATAGCTTTATATGGCAATTCCATGGCATCCTAAGTCATTGTATTCATCACTATCTAAAAATGACCATTTCCCTTTAAAATTTGGATCCAAGTTTACTGTGTTAAAATTTATGTCCTCATGACCATCATTTGACATCTATGGGAATGTCTTTGATGGTCATGTGATTTTCAATTTTAAACACATGAACTAGGATCCCTACTATGTTAAAATTGATGTCATTTGTGACCATCATTTTATGTCCATGGGAATGTCTTTGATGGTCATGTGACCATCAATTTTAAATAAATTAACTAGGATCCCTACTATGTTAAAATTAATATCCTTACAACCATCATTTAACATTCATGGGAACATCTTTGATGGTTGCATGACCATCAATTTTAACACATGATCAAGGATATTTATTATGTTAAGATTGACATCCTTAGGACCATCATTTGATGTCTGTGAGAACATCTTTAAATATTATGTGACCATCAATTTTAACATAGATATGGGGATTGTCTGCCAAGCCTACCACTTGTCATCTTTTTACTTGACATGTATTCTATGTGTGTCATGTGTCAATTTCATAGTACTTTTGGGCTCTTTATACTAGGCTCCATAGTTATACCACATGTCGATCCCATGGGCCTTTTAACTATTTAACATGGTTTCATTCTATTTGATCGAGATGGTATGAATCAATGCTAGACATTGATTTACAAAAAGTGTTCGATCTTTAAAATGGGGTCCACTACTTGAATTTTCATTCATTGATCATGCTCTATTCAATCTGGGTCCTCCACTTAAATTCATGTCATAGATTGGGATTTGAGTAGTTGAACATGATTGGTCCCTGTATTTTATAAAAGATTAAGCTAGGCTTTAAGACTTAGGATAAAAGGACTAAGCTAAGTTCAAAACAAATAAAAAGGACCCCAAACATTTAAAAGGGACCTATCATAAAAACTTTAGACCATGGTTTTGTTCATATAAATAAATATGAATATTTTGTTCTAAGGTTTTTTAGTTAAGTCTGCAACATGTAAAAGGGACCCCACAAAATTTTAAAGGGACCAAGCATAAGAATTTTTTAACCTAAGATTTTTTTAGCTAGGTTAAACATAAAAAAGGACCCTATGGAATATGACTTAGCATAAATTCGTAACCTAAGGTTTCATTTCATAAATAAATATGATGGAAATTTGGGATAAGGCCTTAGGCTAAGTAATAAAAATGACCCTGTATTTTTAGTTGGAACATACCAAGATAAGAGGGACCATGTGATATAAAATAGATCAAGCATAAGATTTTTGGCCTAAGGTTTGGTTGTGTTGAAAAACATGACCAAGCTTTAGGATAAAAAATAAACTAAGACCATGCTATTATTAATGTGGCTTGATCTCCAATCAACATTCTTAGATGTATGGACCAAAGATATAAATATAAGACCTAATAATATTCTTCCCAAATCCTCCTAATTTGTAGTATGAGTGTTATTTATACTTCATCCATAGATAGATAGTGTATTATGTCATCTTCATGCAATAACGGTAACTTAGCTAGTATCTGTAGACTGATGTCTTTATTAGGTTCTTTCTAAGGTGGAAATGGACTACTAATATTTTCATAAAAAACTTCCAAGTCATCCCAAAAGGCTTATTCATATTTATCAACTAAATTATGTTCATCTATAATGTCATAATCATAAACATGTTGGTCCCATACGTATGACCTCTCGGTGAAGTAGCTTTAAAATTCATGATCTAAGTTGCTCGCTTCATCTTCATCTTTAGTGAAGGAAGACATCTCTTCTATCGAATCAAGATCCATCTTATCTTGGTTTACACCTCCAAAATTATATCATCCTTTAGGAATTCTAAATCATTGGTGAAATCCTTATATGAACCATCCATGTGTTGTTCCATCCCATCATCTACCACCTTCAGCTCTTTGATTCCATTTAATAAATCATGGTATGACCTCTACTAGTGATCATCCTCTTCAGGGGAATTCTCAATTTTATAAATAAATATATGTGGGTTTCCTTTATGGATAAATTTTAAATAAATATCATCTTTTACTTAACCCATATCCATTTCTAGACTCTTCTTCATCTACATATGTTCTAAGCATGATTTATTATTGGTCTTTAATTGCAATCTCTCTTACATCTGTAGGAATACAAGCTATCTCAGATGTAACTTATTCATTTGTATAATCTTCATCCTCATATTCAAATGGTAAATAAAATGCCTTCATGAAACCTTGAGATGTTTTTTCAAAGCTAGATGTCCCTACAAGAAAGTTTTGACTAGGCACAATTTTAAAAGTTTTAGAAATATTTCAATGATCAACCAAAACAATATTATATAAACTTATTTGTACATTTTCAAATGATATATTATTATTTTTATAATGAAACTCATTTAGAATCCTATTAAACTTTTGATAAGTATAATTTTTGTGAGAACTTTCCCTTGTATTTCCTACTTTTTTTTGCAACTAATGAAAGTTAGTGCTCAGTTTTTAGACCATTTATAATATCAAGTAAATTGAACTTTTTTATGTGTCAAGATCATAAATTAGAGCATTAATACTAGCTAGGGGAAATATATCTCTATGAATTTGTGGATAAATTCCATGACCAACATTATCTAAGAACTCTAGGTTTTGGCCAAGATATGTATGACTTAAGGGAAAATGGTTTTGAACTAATTTCAAAGTAGGTATACTAGGAATGATATTCTATATGGGCCAATTTGAATTGATATTAAGTATGGAATACACCATCTAACCTTAGGTTTTTATTTGGTTGTTAATGATCATAACTTTATAGTAGGCCCAGATCAATGTGTTTATGACAGGAAGAGACCTTTTCATGAACATGGAGGTCATGGGATAAAGCAAAAGGAAAGCTAAGGTAGAAAGAAGGATGTTGTTGGTCTTTGTTAAATACATTATGACAAATTTCAAATCTCATTTGAACATGCATTTAACAAATATATGAAGTAAGATAACTTAAGCCTAAATCATAACATACATTATGTAAGCTTCAAAGGAAGGTGTGAAATGATGAAAATAAGAACCAAAATTACTCTAAATATTCACTCCTAAAAGAAAAAAGAAATAGCCCAAGTGCAAAAGAAGTGAAAAAAATGAAATAAGCCTAAGAACTTTCAACTAATTTAGTATAAGCATAAATTAACAACTTTGCATTCATGATACATATCCAAAATCAATAAGAACCATTCAAATCTGAAATTGAAACCAGACAACTGAGAGAGAAACCATATAACACTTCACACAAGCAAATATTAGACAATCTTTGTAATATTTATTATATTAATTAATCCTATTTTAAAAAATAATTTGGTTTTAAGAAATCCCTCCCATTGATAATAGACAATTATCCTTTTATAGGATGTAAGGAAGCATGTCAATTAGTCTTAATCCAATTACATTTGAACATGTGCATAAGATAAGTGTCCTTTCAAATGTTGTATAATAAATTATCTTTTCAAGTGAACTAACCTATAGACAATATCTAATCTTACAAATTTCACATGTTTATAAAAAATAATATCCTATTTTGAAACATCATACAATGTTGGTTATGATAATAATATTCTTATTACACCTAAATCATGACCTATTAGCTGATGATGTGCTTTATAATTACTTTTGGGTCTTCATTGTTCATGGATGTTGCCCCATATAGGCATGGTCCATATTTAATATGCTCAAGGATAATAGTTCTCTAATGGCATAATTAGTTTGAACATTGTGAGCTTACATCCAAACCCTTTATAATACTAGGTCTGTAAGGTCTCTAATTCGGCCCATTCCACTCATATATAGCTTTATGTGGCAATTCCATGGCATCTTGGGTCATTTTTTTCACCACTATCCAAAAATGATTGTTGCCATTTAAAATTTAGGTCCAAGTTTACTATGTTAAAATTGACATCCTCACGACCATAATTTGACATCCATGAGAACATATTTGACAGTCATGTGATCATCAATTTTAAACACATAAACTATGCTCCCTAATATGTTAAAATTGACATCCTCATGACCGTCATTTGACATCCATAAAAATGTCTTTGATGGTTGCATGACCATTAATTTTAAACACATGAACTAGGATCCATACTATGTTAAAATTGACATCCTTATAACCATAATTTGATGTCTATGGGAAGGTCTTTGATGATCACATGACCATCAATTTTAAACACATGATGAGGGATATTTACTATTTAATATTGATGTCCTCATGACCATCATTTGATGTATATGAGAACATATTTGACAGTTGCATGGCATTCAATTTTAACATAGTTATGGGGACTATTCATCAATCCTACCACTTTTCATCTTCAAATTCACTCTACATTCTACATGTGCCACCTGTTGACTACTTAGTGCTTCTAGGATCTTTGTATTAGGCTCTATGGTTTTGGCATGTTTTGATCCTGTGGGCCTTTTGACTATTCAACATGGTCTCACTCTGATCAATCAAGATGATATGAATCAATGATATCCATTGATTTCTAAAAGGTGCTTGATCTTTAAAATGGGGTCCACTACTTGAATTTTCTATCATTGATCATGATCTATTTGATCAAGGTCATCTACTTAAATACATGTCATAAATTTGGATCTAAGTAGCTGAACATGATTGGTCCCTCCATTTAATAAAATATTAAGTTAGGCTTTAATACTTAGGATAAAAGGACTAATCTAAGTTTGAAATAAATTAAAAAAACCCAAGTATTTTAAAGGAACTTATAATAAAAACTTTGGACCATGTTTTTAATCGTATTAACAAATACAAATATTTTGTCTAAGGTTTTTAAGGTAGGTTTCCAACATGTAAATGGGACCTTGCAAAAATTTAAAGAGACCAAGAATAAGAATATTTTAACCTAAGCTTTCTTTAGCTAGGTTAAACATAAAAAAATGACCCTGTGAAATATGACTTATCATAAGTTATTAACCTAAGGTTTAATTGCATAAATAAATATGATGGAACTTTGGGATAAGGCCTTAGGATAAGCAATAAAAATGACTCCACATATTTAGTTGGACCATGCTAAGATAAGAGGGACCATGTGATATAAAATAGACCAAGCATAATATTTTTATCCTAAGGTTTGGTTGTGTTGAAAAACATGACGAAGCCTTAGGATCAAAATTAAACTAATACCATGGTATTATTAATTTTGTCATGATTAAACTTAAATAAAAGGCTCCCACCAAATTTAAATTTGTCTTAAAAGGTTCAGGTAAAACATTAATCTAGGGTTCTAAAAACATGAATTTAATTAATCAATTATAGATCAAGGTTAATAAATGATAAATTTAACATTTAAGCATAAAAATCTAATCATGCTCAGCCCTAGATGGGCTCCATTAAACTTGCAACTTAAAATACAAATATTTGATGTTAGCACTTTAGATAAAATTAAAGTGAAACCATGAACAAATAAGTCAACCAAACCATGGTGTGGATGATATTAAAATAAAAATAATGTGCAATCATATTAATGACATTTTTATTAAGTACATTTTAATCTTTAAGGAACAAATTTTCACAATTTGACTCATGGGTCCCCATTTTTAAAAATTGGGGTATGTTGACCTCAACAAGACTACTTGTGTGTTTTAGTTTTTCCAATGGGTCGACCTATACCAACTGATGGTCATGGTGGGTAGGGAACCCACATATGGTTTGGTTCATTTCTCATCAAGAAAGGCATAACATGTATAATATTATTACCCGTTGATATTGGACTTAATGTCTTTTGCTTATTCATGTTTTGTAATAGCATATGGAAATTTATTGTGATAGTGGATCATTAAGATAGTGGTTTGTAGAGGTATTTTGGCCTTGAAAATAGAAAAAGGGGTTCTTTGATTTTCAATTTATCTTTATTACTTTATGAGAATTTGTGCAGACTTGTATGTATATATGGTTTATAAATTGAAACTTATAAATTACATGTCTTAAGAATACTATTATAGAGGTTCATTATTATATTATATTATTCATTATTGTAATGATCTTACTCATGATTGAAATAGATGATTATGTGACTCAATGCATTTTTCATTTGATATAGATAACTAATATTCAATGAAGAATTTTTATGTTATATTTGATATTTTAATTTTACAAAAATTATGAATGCCTATGAGGCCACTACAAATGAATATGTATCTAACATTATTTTGGCATTAACTATTTAAGTGATTTATTACCTTAATAGTTTCAAATTAACCTCCTTATTAGTCTATGTAGATTGTGTGTCTGAAATTTTACTTAGATGATAATGCCATTTTCTTATATATTCAAATCTTGAAAGTGTGCAACCTTACATACTTATCCAATTAAAATGAGAATTATGTGTTGTATTATATTTGATTTTCACTTTCGAAAGGAATTCAACTGAGTCATTAAACCTGCATCATATTGTTATTTATTTAATATTTGTTAAAAACTTGTTTAATTTTAATACTACTATATTCATTCATATTTGATATTAGTATGAAATAAATATGAGTTTATCAATCAAAAACATGGAATACTAGAAGTCATAATATATTCAATTTCAAATATTTTATTAATTCAATTGAGTTGTTATATTATAGTCATTGTTTTGGATTAAATTAAGATGGTTGTATATGCTTTAGACAAGTTGAAAAAAATATTTATGACTTCTATAGAGTCATGAGGATTTTTAAATCGACATCTGGTGTGTTTGGTTTGAAAACATTATGAATTTAGTCTATGAATATGTATTTATATTGGTGATTTCATCATGATTCAATATGATTTTTATTCAACCACAAAGTTTTTAAGTTTTCATACCAGTTTATTTAAGGGAAAAAAATTGTCATAGTGTGTATTTATGGGTTCAAGATTGGAGTGATTATAATATTTTAGCTAGATATATACAATCTAGGTTATAGTTTGACTAAGATAGTTAATTGTATTTCAACTCATAATAAATGTCTGAGTCAATTAAATTATTATGTTGGACTTAGACTGATTTCATAGTGAATTTATGGCTTTTAGTTATTAACTATGACTTGTTTTAATATATAATCAACTTTCATAAAATTTTAATTATTAATAAAATGGAGTTTTGGTTTGTAAATGAAATAAATAATAGTGATATTTAAAGATCTTGCAAAGACTATGCACCATTTTTGAAAGTTAAAGTTTGGATTCTTTATAAAGCCTAAACCCTAGGTGAATCCATTATCTTATCAGTCATTTTTATTAAATACAGGTAAAACATAAAGAAAGGAACTTATTTGTTTGCTAAATTAGAATTTATGTTAAGGATACCTAGTTGTCTTAGTATTGATAAATAAAGTTTACAATGAGTTAACAATGGAAAATAAGACTTGAATTTAAGTCTTGAGGATCCATGTAGAATGATTATTTCATGTAATATTCATTATCTCTTCAAACCACATGCCTTGGTAAAATTATTAAGACCTTTTGTTAATATTAACCTAACATATTGGCACCAATACAGGTTTTTACCTATGAAATATTCTTATAATTTTTATTTTGATATATATCTTCGATTAACCCTAGTTCTTTTTAAAAAATTATGAAATTTCAATTATGTGGTGTTTGATGAGTAATGATTATTACCATGCATCAATATTTTATTTGACATATATCTTTAATGAGTAAATGAGTTTTAATTCTATTATTGTGAAGAATAGTTTAAACTATCATTTCAAAATTATATAGTATGATAATTTATAAGCATCTCAATGATGATATTCGAGATGAGTAAGTTATTACTCATCTTGAATATGATCAAGTTATGTAATATACTTGAGATCAATTTTATTTTATTTTGTGAAGAGTGTTTTGGTTTTGTAAAAAATATAAACTCCAATGTTTATTTAAATAATGAGAATGAAAACATTGGGGAAGAATTATAATAATTACAATATAATTCCATCTCACAAACTACTAATATTTTAGAGACTTTCATTTATAATACACAAAGAAGTGAAGTTAATTATTCTTATATTATCTCTTTATTAACATCAAATATAAAAAAAGTATCAAACAAGGTGGTTGTTTATGATTTTATTCTTTTGTGTCTTCATTATAATGTGGTAATCAATATACCCTGAATATGAAAAACTATAGTTAAACATTTAGTTATTAAACTAAATAAATCCACTAAATGAGTAAACCATATTATCTAGATAGTTAAAATTATGTAGGTGGCATGGTAGTCTTGTATAAATATTGTGTAACTAATTAAGATGATTGCCTTATTTGACCTATTGAGTGAGGTGGTATAAGCTTAAATTGCAGCCAAGGTTGCCACTAAGGAAGGTACAATTTTTTTCTAATTTCTTATTCAAAACACTAAAATGGATTTCCAAATTTAATATGTTTATATATTCCTTTCAAAATAATGTTGTTAATGGTTTGTTATTCAAATTATTGTAGACAATGTAGTTGATTAAGGCTATTAATAATTTTAGATTTTCATAGTTTAAAATGACTGTTGTAATCTAATATAAATAAATAAACTAATCTTGAATGCTTTGAATTTTTAGTTAAATTATTAGTTATGCACTCTTAATTACACAAAAAAAAATTCAAATACATTTTATAATGCATGTGATTAATTTAGTTGTAACTACCATTTTATGGTTGTTGTCTAACTTAGTGTTAGAATTTGTGAGCATAATCCTCAAAATTCAAGTTTTTGATAACTCAAAATTTGGGGTTTACAACATTATCTTGTTTTATTTTTCTATGTTCTTAGTGAGTTCAAACTATGGAATAATTATTGGCTAAATAGATTATTTTTAGGAGTATTGTTTAATATTTAATCATCATATTGTGAATTATGCTCCTTTTGCATTATTATGGAGTTCACCCCCTCAAAGTGGCTCGTTTATATTTATCAAGTATTATGATATTTTATCAATTATTATTTTTCATCTAATTATTCTAATCTTAATTTTTTGATATATTATCCCATTTTTGTGAAACATCTTAGTAATTTCATTACATCAACTCTAGAAATAATCTATCAAAATCTAATAAGATGTTGCTAGCAAAGCCTAGATACCTATAGAAACAATACCTATATGTTATTTTTTATAACTTTGCCTATGTAAATTTTTAGTATTTTTTACCACAAATCTTTGTACCTACCTATAAATATTATTTATATGTGATTGGTTGACCTCAGTCCTCTTTGTATATTTAGATTTTGTCTTTATTTTCATTGAAACTCTAACTTCACTTTTGACCATTTTTGTACCTAGATAAAGGGATTAGAAATATGGATTGGATCTCCCAAACCATACACTATTGAGTTGTTGAGTGTTGCCTATGTTCCAATATTATTAATATTACTCAAATCGCATGTAGTTCTCCAACCTATGTGTGCATGTACTCAATAATGTTTCATTACAATACAATGTAACTCTTTATATTTTAACTTGACAATATGAAACTTTGACATTATGTTAGTTTTTATATTTGGATTTTATGGTTTTTCCTTTCATGGTTTTTTATCTCTGGATACTTTTGGATAATTTCGCAAGGCTATGAAAATGGTTTTCTTAATGTGCAAGTGGATGTCATATAGTTTTAGATGTTATGGTATTGATAGATAAGAATGGCCTTAGGTTTGATATGTATATATAGATGACTCTTTAGGTAATTTACCCACATAATCACCATGTTAAACATGTATTTTGACCCAAGGGAGGGATTTTTATTGTAAAAAATAACCATTTGATGATCCTTGGGCACTCTTAATGAAGCCATACATTACTGATAATGTTAGGATCCAACTATTTCTAACATTATCCTAAAAAGGGAAAATATTGATTAGGAACATGGTGATATTATATATAGGATAATTAAATATTATCACATAGGATAGGGATATCCTAAGTATGAATGATGACAAATTAGGAGAAATGATTTGATAGGGAGATAATTGGATAGGAAAAAATGTGAGTAAGAATCAAATACATATGCATAAATCATGTATGTCAAATATAGGTCAAAACTAATGTTTCCAAATGTCTAATATAAAATTTATGTGTCTACATTATGCATGAAAAATTTCCTAATATAATTGTATCAATATGATCCCACCTAGCCTCATCTAACCCAGTGCTTATATGGATTATAGGGCCTTTCCATGCCAAAACTCCTACACATGTATGGCACCTTGCAACATAATTAATAAACATAAAAAATATATAATTCTTATTTTTTTTATATGTATAATATAAAATAATCTTAGATTCAAATGTAAATAAATATTTGTAAAATTACCATGATCACATAATTTCCATAAGGGCCATACAATTCCTTTCTAGGAGGGTATAGTTTCCATGACGGTATTGTCCTTCACAAGATAGAGATGTGTCAGCCTATATCCCTACCAATGTGATCCCCATTATAGATTTAAAATTCATATAGAAAAAAATCTCTTCTATCACAAATTAGATTGACTATTAACATTGGCTTACCTGTTATTCGCATTATGTCTGCCACTCAATTAAAATCTATGAAACTAGAAAATAGTAAAAAATCCCCAATCCCTACCAGAGTATATTTTCAAATGTCATAAATGAAGGAAATTTTTAAAAAATTGGATTCAAAATACTCATTGAGAGCACCTAATTAACTAGTGTGGTCATTGTTCTTGCATGATCTAGTCTATGTGGTAGGAACACTCTCCATTCATCCATGGTATCCATCTCTCTGATCTTTATTTTTTAAAGGTAGAAAGGGAACTATCACTTATTTTTCTTGAGACTTGATTTTCATTATTTCACATGTTCTTCTCAAATATTTAGGGAGGGGAACATATTCTATAGTTATGTGGTGACTATCAAAAATTAAAAACTAAAAAAATATAGCTTAAACATACATTCATTAATTCACTTACAATTACATCATGATTGGATCATATTGAATAATAACTATTTCAGTTAGATACAAGAATAAAAATCAATGAAAAATATACAATATTCTTTACATATTCAACCCTCAATTTGGTTAATTTAATACATAAACATATAAAAATTAGAATTCACTTGAATAATAAAAAATCATAAAAATTGGGTCTAATTTTCATTATAAAAACCTTTAAAAATCAAGTCTAATTTTGTAAATGAGGGCATCCATATTTCACAAGAAAACCCATAAAATTATATTTAATTTGCATAAACAAAAACCATAAAAATATTATTTTTTTCATAATATAAATCCATAAAAATGAAAATTTATTTCCATATGAGGGAATCTATATTTTCATAATAAAATACATCAATAATCTAATTTTATTTTCCAAATATGGATGTCCATATTTGAGTCATTTTTGCACAAATTTCCTCAAAACTTCACCATAAATTTTTCACAAAATATTATCATATAATAACCCATGAAATTTCCTTTCATTTTTTCATTAGATCTTGACTCTATTTTTATAGATTTATCTACCTGTGAGGGGCATCCATATTTTATATATAATGTATAAAAAAAATAATCATAAAAATAACATTTTCTTCTTAAAAAAATAAATAATAAACAAAAAGAAAAAACTATCATTTTACAAGTTGGCTTTCAATCGTAATTCTGACAACACCTCTTTATAAATTATTCTAGAGAAATTTGGGTAAAGTAAGGGTACCCAAAAATACAAATGTGTTTCCTCCATCTTAGTCTCCATTTATTTTTTTCTCACACATTTTTAAAAAGATAGTGTTCCATGTAATCTTCCACTTGTCTTGTTTTTTTGTTTTTGTTTTTGTTTTAATTATTATTATTATTATTATTATTATTATTATTATTATTATTATTATTATTATTATTATTATTGTTATTATTATTATTCCTTTTTCAATATTTTTTTTTCCTATTTTTTTTCTATTTCCCATTTAGTTTTTTTTATTTTTATAATTTATTTCCATTTTCCATTTTGTTATTTTAATTTATTTATTATTTTTAATGTTCCATTTTTTCTCATTTCTCATTTCTATTTTTCTATTACCTTTTTATTTTTTAGATTACAAGTCACAATATTAAATATGATTTTAAATCATCTACTAAATGATAGTTTAACAAGAACAATTATTTGTCTATATGCTCATAGGAAAAAGGATATGCGCCCTATTCTTCATGAAGGCCTTATTATGCTTATTGAAGGCTATTGCAAGAATAGGGCACTGGTTAAGTATCCCAAACAGGGGAAAAACAAGTTGCCAAGAAATTAAAAGAATGAAAATGTAAGCAGGAGAGGCAAAATTAAGACCCCTAGTCCTAATAAATAGATTGTAGAAGAAGAAAGGGGATGGGAGAGAATTGAAGAACCCGAGGAGGAAAAACCGGAGGAAGAAGAAGGAACTGAGAGCTGGGACACCAACTCTAGTAATGATGAAGAAGGTTCTGAGGAAATTGAAAAAGATAACGTCAATACAGAGGAGGATTCTGCTATCAGAACAGTAGAGACGGAGGAAAACCAGAAAGTGTCGGAGGATGAATTTGTCCAGGAAGATCCTATTGAGGACCCAACTTCTAAGAATGAAAAGGAAAGTTCTGTCCAGGATGATATTCAAAATATGGATATGGAAATTCAAACTGGAATCAAAGAGCAGGAACAAAAGAGTCAAGAAGACTTCTTTGAAGAAGCCAGGAATAGCCCCAATAATAAGTCTGAGGATTGGAGAGGGAAGAATCAGAATGATGAAACACACACACCTATGACCTGGGTTAACAGTAAAGATGAGTCTTCTTCCCAATTTGATTCCTGGTTGTGTAGGGGGATCATTGATCTCAAGAGAAAAGCGGAAACTTTGGAAGATTCTCTAAAAACTGCTTGGAACAAAGTAAACAACATGGAAAATCAGTTAAGCGAGATCCCTATCAAGCTCAAAGCTTATGAAAACAACCTCCAGGAACTAATAAAGGACAATAGAAAGAAAATGGAGGAAGTAACGTCCAACATTTGTGCAGCTGCTATCAATATAGGTAAACGAGCCAATGAGGAGACCAAAGCACTAGAGGGTCCCAGCAAAAGGACAAGGCAAAGCTCTAGAAAGAAAGATACACAAAAAGGAGCTTTGCTGGAGGCTACCACCCAGGAAACTACTTTGAAAGGAAAAGAAGCCATGAACTTGATACTGGAACTGGATGAATAATCTGGTCCTTCTTGTTGGTTTAGAAACTGGTACTGATCTTTGTTCTCCTTTTGTTATCTTTTGTTTATTGTGCTACCAGATTTCTGTTTCTGGGTTTTGACCGGATGCGTCTCTAATGGTTTCAGGTCCATTTAAAACCTATTTTTGCTACTTATTTATAGTGTTTTTTAGGTGATGCCTGTGGGCTTAGACGTTCTTTATTTTGCTCTCTGTTACAGGGTTTCGGGGCCCCTTCAAAACCTGTTTTTACCTCAATCTAAAACAAGAACAATTATTTATTCAAAAGTCATCATTTTTTTATATGCATAATAATTAAATTACTTAAAGTAAAATAATGTGACTAATTATTAGCATACAATGTAATTGAACTACTAGTCACATTAAATATGACTCTCAATGCATTAAATTCACACGTGAAATACAAGTGAGGTAAATATGATAAATAAATGGTTAGATTATAATGTTTTGTGGGATTTAATACTTGTATGTATTTTATTTATTATTAAAATGACCACCATGATCATGTATTCATTACTCAATTGACATTTTTCTCATGTATTCTTTGTAATAATTATAAGGTAAGGGTACCCACTTTAGCATACAAGTATCATAAGCATTTTTTAGTAATAATTATTATGTGGTTGGTTTCTCAAATGGCCAAAATAATCTCTCATCATCACCACCACCCATTTTCATTCCTCTTGATATGTTCTGTATGCTTGTAAATTTGAGTTATGGATTCAATATACTATATAGAGTAACTTAACCTAAAACCTAAAAAAACATTAATGGGAGAGAATATAACAAACAATTAGAACTTAAATATAAGACAATTACCATTGTCTTTCTTCTCTTTATCTTCCCTTGGAGATGTTCAAATGGATTCTCCAAAGATAATTGACTTTCTTTTTGGATTTCTATAATAGACTCAAATTTTATGATAACAAGATATTGGCTTGATGACTTTGATAAGTAGATTGGCTTGGTATGAGAGGATCATAGATTTAATAGTTTTCTCCTTGGATTCAAAATGGAGTGAAGGTGGTTATTTATAGAGAGGGAGGAAGGAATATCAATTTCAAGAATTAAAATTTGGGTGTAGGAATATCAATGGTGGAGAATTATTCAACGAATTTAAAATTCATTAGATGATTCTAGAGGATGGAATATTATAGAGGTATAAGCCTATATAATCTTTTTGGAAGCCTAATTAAAATTAGTAGATTATTAATCATGTGATTATGGGAGTAGGATTTTAGAAAATATTAGGAGTAGGTAGTAGGGGGGACATGGGGATTTTAAATTACAAAATATTAGACAAGTGGGATTAGTTATTAGATAATTGGGAATTAGGTGGAGAATAAGTACTAGGCATGTAGGAAAGCCTAGGGAAAAGGTGTGATTTTATGAATTTAAAATTCATGAGTGGGTATAAAAGGGATTTAGGTGATAAATGTGATGTTAATAAGAAATAACAAGGGAACTAATATTAGATGGGAAATATGACTAAGTTTAAAAGAGTGAAGAGGGGGTGTTAGACAAATGACTAAGAGGATAAAGCATTAATGATAAGATGAATTAGAAAAAAATAGTGATGTCAGTCTCAAATAATAATAATAATAATAATAATAATAACAATAATAATAATAATAATAATAATAATAATAATAATAATAATGAAGAGAAATGAAATGAGAAAATTTAGATGCATACATTTTCACCCTCTTTAAAATGGAATTATGAGTGGACAAAGTGGAAGGAGTAATGGTCTTTCAAAGAAGAAAGACACTCATGGATGACTATCAGTAAATGATGTTAGTATACACATGATTCCCCTCAAAGGGACATGTGGGGAGGAAGGAGTTGGATGGACACTCAAAAGAGGAAATTAGGGGTGTGATGTGTTAAGAGATAAGGGGTTAGGATGCTATATGTGTGACTGAAGATGAAGAAGATAAAATTGACATGAGAAGTGAGATATAATTGATCATGCCCCTATTAAATACCTATGCATGGGGATAAAAAAATATTGTGTCTTGGTTATTGACACATCCTAAGGGGGAATCAACCATAGCATAATGATGATAACATAAAAAGTCATAAGATTTTGATGTATCCCAAGCAAGGACACATGTTAGGGAGAGATATAGACCAATATGATTGATATAAAATGCCACAAGATAACAACATATCCAAAGAAAGGACAAAATCATAGGAGAGTATCAAGCCAAAATAAGATAATTATTTGATAAGTTTAATAAATAGGTGTAGCTCAAAGCTAAAGTTGAGTGATATGATGAAGGAGATGAGAGAGAATAAATGTTATGATCAAGTTACCAAAATATGAAGGTGAAGAATTAGACTAAATTACATCAAATAAATGAGTCATAATGTGATTAATAGTGGTAATGCTCTTAATAAGGACACATGTAAGGGAATTATAGATGATAATAAAGGTACAGTCCTAGTCATGTCCTATTTGAAGGAGGAAACCTTAAACTTTAAATGATGAATTCACCAATCAGTGATAATGGATGATTATTAGAAGAAAAGATGGATGTTATAATTTGTCAAGCCCAATAGATAGGTATAGGTGATTGACAAAAAGATTACGGAGATGATTGTGGGGCTAGTAATTGATCACTAGACTAATTGATTAATGATTTATATTATATGTCAAGGATTTGATCGATGAAATATGTGATAATCATGAATGACAAAATATATGTGATGATGAATGATGGTGAAAGAGGTGACAGTGGCCAAGCTGACCTTAGACACATTATGTGACTAAGTGTTGCCTACATAGTTTAAAAAGACCTCAGGCCAATGTAGTGTAAATTAGATGGTAGATGATAAGATAGACTAGATAAGGAGGATGATAATTACTATTATACATGTTATTTTTTAGATATATGCTATGTGTGATGATGATTATATTGAGAGTTGAGTTTGAGAGGTTAGATGTTGATGACTAGACATATGATATATGAGTAATTAAAGGATATATACAAGATAATAAATGGATTAGATGAATGATTGGATGTTAGATTAATGGATTAATATGGTCAAATTAATGATGGGAGTAATATTATTAGATGATTAGGTTAATGATAAAGGATATGAGAAATAATGAGTGCAGTCAATTATCAAGCCATCATTATTGTAATAAGGTGTATCATAGTCTAAGCAATCTAATGTAAATATAGAACCAGGTAATATGTCCCATGATATAGTGAACTTTGCATCATCGATGTCACTTAAAAGCATCATTATATCATTTTTATCTCCATCATAACATCCTAATCCATTTCCCAATAGCAAAAAAGATTTATAACACAAGACTAAAAATAAACATAGACAATCAAATGAAACATAAGACAATCATACACACACACACACACACACACACACACACACACACACACACACACACATACATGATGCAAAAAATTTAAATAACACAGAGCATATAAGTAACACACACATAGACACACACACACACACACACACACACACACACACACACACACACACACACACACACACACACACACACACACACACACACACACACACACACACACACACACACACACACACACACACACACACACACACACACACACACACACACACACACACACACACACACACACACACACGCACGCACGCAAACATACATGATGAAAACAATTTAAATAACACATAGAATATAAGTAACATACACAAGTATATACATAGAGATGTATTGTGACTAGTGTCTTGTCTATTATCTTGATGAGATTTGATGGGATGATTGATAGTTAGTGAGTTGGTTTAAGTGGGTTATATTTATGTGAATTTGGATTAAGGTTATAAAATTGGATAAGGGTGCATATTTGGTGTTAATTAGGTAATAAAATTAGGATAAGGTTGCAAAAGACATAAGATAAGATGACTAAGATGTTTAGACAAGGCAAGATGATAAACTTATAATACCATTAGGACATAAGATAAGGTAAGATGACAATGATATGGACAACATATGTAATAGGATAATATGATTAGGATACATAATATATATGATAATAAGACACAATAAAAGTCAACTTAGATGCTTTGGTATTTTTTGGATTTTATAATTTTTAGGGTTTTTTGGAATATTTCAATTTTTAGGTGTTTTGAGAATATGTATGTACACTATACAAATGGGGTTACTATAAAATGGAATACCAATCCTATTAACCAAGATAAGGATGTATGGAATAATTTATGGGATGAAAAAATAATTAGTGTGATGTTGAAAATGGAATTAGGACCAAGGAAGAATGGACTAGGGATCACCAATGACCACATTATGAAAGAACTAGATATCTAGTTGATTGAGTGTCCATTTTAAGATATGGAAAGATTATTTTAGAAAATTTTCTAAGATATATTCCTCTCCTATATGAACTTAAATACTAGAATAAAGTATGGAACTAATAAGATGCAAGACATGATGGAATATGACTAGTAAACATTGTAATATGGATAGATGGATAAGATAGACAAGGACAAAATAAAGAGGATTATGTGGATGAAATGGATTTTGCCACCAAGTTTTGAGGTAAAATTCAGAAAATATATTATTTTACCATGATGCCAAAAATTGGTCTTTATAATGGTACTTGCCCAAGGTGCCAGAAGACTAGTTTTCATTAATTTTTTTTACTTTTAGCATCTCAATTTATTTGATATGGGTGAGAGATGAAAAAATGTTGATATTTTCATGATTTTCAACTAACAACTATTCTATAGATATGTGAAACTATGATTATGTTGTCAATGCTATATCTATTGATTTCCTTATGACCTTCATTGGATCTTTATTGAGACCCCTCTAGACATATATACTAGGTGTCTTCATCACCCCTTTAAGAGACAATGTTGATGGGGTTTATGGGGTATGGAATGGATGGATTTATGGTTTAGTTTTGATAGTGATGTATGTTATTTAAAATAATTATAGGATCATGATTGGGAGGTGTGATGGGTGATTGATAAGTGGGACTAGTAGTCACATACACTGTTGGAGATGTTGGATGTTCCATGTTTGATTAGTTCCATATGACAAAATACTTTGAAATATATAAGACTTTTGGGCTATGAAAGTCTTTTTTGATCCAATTATTTGAAGTATTATTATCCATAATGATAGTGATTTTAAAATTATTTTGATTTTTAGGCTTGAATATATCTTGGTTGACCCCTGGTGTCTGATTTTGGGCTTCACCAGAGGAAATTGATCTTTAAATTGATAGATGATGATTATTTTGAATTTGATGGTCCCATAATGCCTTAAATAGGGTTTAAATAGAGTAAGACATTTTTATTAGGATCTTGATTTGAATTTTCTTAAGTGTGACTTGTAGGATCAAAGGTGATTTGATCATTATGTATGACTTTTTGAATATGATATTGGACCTTTGTATTTCTAACACATGTTATGATACTTGGGGAAGAGTACAATGATGCATGTTCCTCTTCATACTTATATATGGAGGTGATTAAATGAAATTTATGAGAAGAAAATGATCTATGATGGATGTAGGTGGGGGAGATGATATGGTGAGGTCAAAGAGTGGTGATTGGGAAACATGGTACTCAGAGGGGTTCTTAGGAGACCTAGTTTCATTATCAGATGAAATATCCTTGAGATCAATAAAAGGATCAATAATAATATTTGTAGGATATTCATCCAATACAAAATCAAATTCATCAACTGAAATATCTTGTAAAAATTCTTTTATGACTTCATCATCTAGGCTTAGATCGAAATATATGCCTTGTGATTGATTGAAATGAGTAGATGAGGTAATGTTGGGTAGATGAGGTATAAGTATATATAACATGGAGTGTTTATCTCAAGGAGGAAAGAAATGAGTACATCCCTATTGGCTATGAGGCTTTACTCAATTAGGGTATTGAAAAAATATGTTTTGGATGCCATGGATCAAGATGGGAGTAAGTATGGATGATGTGGCCTTTCATCCCCAATTGGTAAGTATAGGGGATTGAATGGAATGATTGAGGGATGAATATGGAATTTGTGGAGAATATTTGGACAAAGGTTTTACTTATTTTGATCTCAATTTTTATTGGTTATTTTAATGTGTTATGATGTTTAATGGGATAAGACAAGATCAAGTAGACCAATTTAGGTTATGAGCTAGACTTTCATTGATTTAGAATAGATTAGATTGAGTGAACTACAACAAGCTCTAGGATTTAATGAGATGATAGACTAGCAAATGAGACTAATTTTAACTAAGTATTAATTAGATTAAGACTAAATCAAGACTAACATAATTAACTTAGGGAGGATTTGATTATGATAGGATTGGATTCGAATGTAATTGAACACAAAAAAGATGATATTAGATTCCATGATCTAGAAAATTTTATTTGCCAATATGGATGAGGACTAATGTATGACTAAAAACTTGTTAGGATAACTAGAATATACAAGGCTATGACAAGGTAAAGATGATTTGGACTATGATTATGACTAGGTTGTATAAGGAATATGGTGGTGAACAAGGTGATTAGGCTAGACAAGGTCAAGATAAATAACAATGTGTCTCTTCACTTCAAATGAGGTGGGTTTTTTGATGGGTAATATATTTTGGAATAAGAATATAAGGATAATTAAGTCAAGGTGATGTGAGGATATAGTGATAAAGATGACTAAGATGTGACCTAGATTGGTTATGGATAAGGTAGATGATTAAAGCTAAGTCTACATGAATAATATGAGGTTAGAATATGATAAGATGTGATGGAGGGATGTCAAGACTAAATTAAGGTATATAATGGATGAGGGCATGACTAGTACTATATGGATGAGACTAGATTAGTATGTGACTAAGATGAGATATATGATAAGATACAATATGAGACAAGCTTATAAGATGTAAGATAGTATAAAAAGAAAATATATACAAGAGGATATTGATAAGGATGTACTAAATGATATGATGATGAGACAAGGATATAAAAGATGATTTTATGTGAAGGAGACCTAGATAGATTTGTATAGGCTTGGGTAACAGGTTGACTTGGATCACAAATAACACTCATCTAGCACAAAAGTCACCAAATCAAACAAACCACAAACCTATCACTTGTAAACTAATTTGGGAGTGTAAATCAATGAATTCATCTTCTAATAGATTTATGGGTGAGGCTATAGGATTACTACCCAATACAAAATCTCCCAAACCTTCTCAACCCCATTTTCACATGATGGTCACTTGGGAGCTAATACTGAATCTAGCAGTAAGTCACTTATTATGATAGACGATCGTATTCTAAGTTTGACTATTTTTCTATGGGTACCATGAAATATGTAAGGTACATGGGGCCTAAATATTTGTAGGTGATGTGTAATGCATGGGTTAGAGAATTAACTCTTTCCCTTCATGGAAGACATGTATGGGGTTAACTACTTAGCCTAATCACATTTATCCTTGATTTTATACTTCATCAAAACATTGAGTGTGGATTTGTGTGTGTTTGTGAAATACATGATCATAATCCTCCTAATACTATATAAATTGTGTGAGAATCACTTCCATGACATGTTTCCCTTAAAAATTCAAAATTTGGGATAACAAACATATAGACCAAAATTTTATTTAACTTATTATTTAAAAATGTGAAATAAAAGCACAAGTGATCAAAGAGATATAATTTTCTTTAATTTTGAACAAAACCTTGAACCTACAAAGAAATAAGTTATCAATCTAATTTAGGGCCTCCTACTTATGTATCCTACACAAAACTATTAGTACCTTCTTAATAAAAGTCAAAATTTCCTTTTAACCTGTAAAACTACTTCTACAGAGTGACACAGAGTTAGATTTTCAAAATTGATTCTAGAGAGGAAAAACCATAGCTGGCAGGTTAAAATTGCAATTAAGAGATATATAATTTTTTAGATCGTTAGTTGGTAGTGACCATGTGGTTAATAAAAACTACTTGTGGTTAGTCAAAACCACTGTTGGAAATCAAAACTGTAGATGTGAGAGCCAATTTTTCAACTTCTAGGGAAAATAATAGATTTTATAGAAGTTTAAAAAATAAAATGTTCAAAATTCCAAAAGAGATATTTGTTTGTTTAAACAAAACTTATATTAAATACTATCAGGTAGATGTATTATAAAAACTATCTTGAGTCAAAATCATAGATCAGTCTTCAAAATTGCCTTTGGGAATCTATACCACTTCTGTCAAGAGGTGGTTTTGTAAATAGTAAAATTAAATTATATATATATATATATATAAATTAATAGAAATGCCTAAGATAGATGGTGTTTAAAATATTTAAATTATTTACTAATTTAACCTTTTAGGGTTTTACATGTGTAAATCCTAAGCTAAATTAAAAGGTTGATATGTCTAAATCGGTTAAATAATATCTAATAATTAACCATTGATTTTTTATGGATATTAACTTATTTTTCCTTTCTAAAAAGAGTAATAAATATGTTAAAATATATAGTTATCTATAAAATGACTATTTTGGAAGATCTAGGTTCTAAAAAGTAGGTTTTGGATTGGTCTGAGTCTCATCAATAGGGTCTGTAGGTCTAATTTCTCACTAGACATTAGCATCCCACTTGGATAGTAGATCCATACTATTGTAGTGTCCTTAAAGTGGTGTTAATGTCCTCTTTATATAATTATTACTATTTTTTGGGAGTACTTACACCTATATTTTTGGGTCCTGCTCTTACATGCAAAAAATATGGAATTTTGTAACGTGCCTATAAAAATTGATTCAATGTGCAAACCCTAATCCTCCTTGAAAGTATGGAATGAGCTAAAAATGTGTGTTATTTAGTAGAATAGTGTGTTCTTTAGTAGAATAGAGTGGACATCCTCAAAACCCTAATTTGAAGAGAGTTTCCTACATACTAATACTCTAAAAAGGGATCAAGACCAATGTAGTTCTCCCACCTAATGCTTGGTGTCAATTCAAATGAACGCTAGAATGAGAGTGGTCTTAAATGAATTGAGTGTGCTTAAGATTTAAAATATTTAAAATCTAGGCTTAGGGATATTATATATGGTAGTATTTAGAAGTGGAGAAGAATACAGATAAAATACCTTAATTTTAATCAACTTATTTCTTGTTTTGATAGACATTTACCTCTATTTTCCATATAGTGAATAGAGGCCAAATAGTCTTATATTTATAGAGATTTTTAACTTGTGATGATAATAAATGTACTTAGGCTAACCTTTGGAGGGGAACATGTTTAAAAAATTATCCATTTGAGATAGTTAGGGAAAGGTACACTAGCACCCAATTAGGGCACTAGTTCCATGTGGTTTTAGTGTCCTTAGTGTGGTTCTAATGTCCACCTAGTAGACTACTAGGCACAATAGGTTGGGATCTGGGAATGTTATCCTGTAACTATGTTTGGGTTGACAAAAGATGTATGTGGTCTATATAATGGCTAGAAAAGTCTGGTAAAAGACTCTAAGATAGGTCTATTGATAATATAGGAATAGACTATCTCAAGAAACACTCTTAGTATCCAAATATCACTTTTATGTGATTGCATTCCCCCCTTTATGCTAGAAATTCACAAAGAAAAATGACTAGTATAAAAGGAAAAGAAACATACCTAGACTTACCTAAGAAGTGAAGAACATGCAGATGAGTTTGACTATGTGAATACATTTCTACATATATGAAACATGAACCAAATCAATTACCTAAAATGACACATGCAAACAAATAGTCCTTAAGAGATTATCAAAAGAAAAAGATAATACTAAATAATGTAATTGAGTAAAGCTGAGTAAAGAGAGAGGAAAGGAATGAATACACCTCATTGGGGATGTGAATCAATGCATGAACCTAGTGACAACCTATGTGTGTGAGTGTATATAGTGATTAAATAATTAAATATCTTGACTAAGATGATATCTTGCTCAATCCTCATATGGGTGGATCAATAACTCAATCTGGTTTTGAATCCACCATTACCCACCCTTGCTTAGTGGATCATGAACTATGAATAGCTTGGATAAGATTGTAAGTGTGTCTAACCCTCTCATGTGGGTGGATTAAGAACTCAAGTAGGCCATGAATTTATCATTGCCTACCTATGTGAAGTAGATGCATCTAAAATTGAACTATGTAAAGTTCTAAATTAATTGGATATATCTAACTATGTATGTCAGCTCTACAGCCACTTGGGTACATTAGGCATCTCTGGGCCACTCAAGAATACTAAGCACTATAGATATATTAAGACATGAAACTAGTGACAACTTGGAATGTGATAGCAAGCGTATACAAAATATAGAATTACATGGAGTTTTCTATTCTATTTGATCAACATGTGTGTAACTGAGTATTTAGAAACTATATGCCATGTAAATGCCCCCAATATGATATCTAAGTATATTGATTATGCATTGAGTATGTAATAATTAAATATATGTATCTAAAATAAATTTGGGAGTTATCATGTCATGCATGATGCCTTGAATCTGACCAACTAGTATGAATGTGAGCTAAAATGAGTGTATCTAATTAAAATCTAAAAATAATTATCAAACCTATGACTATATCTATACAAATCTATATTGTACCTAGTATATTAGTCTAGCTAATATGGATTACCTTGAATTTGGGGATACTAAATATTAGTGTCCTATAGTGGATAGTAGTACCCTATGGTACTAGTATCCTAATTTGGGTGTAAATGTTTGTCTAGTCTAAAATATGGGTAATCTAAACTAATTTTTGAGTCCATATTTTTTCCTGTGTTTGACCTATGTTTGATTTTTGAAACTAAAACTCTATGTTGAAAATAATTTTTGAATAACAATTTAGGATCCTAATCTCTATGACAAACCCTTGTGGATTCCCCATATTTTGAGGGTAGTTATGAAGCCTATGTAAGAACTATCCTCAAAATAAGTAGATATAAAAAATGTACTAGCTAGATCATATATATGATAAATGTGTGATATTAAAATATAATGTACAACCATAACATTAGAATGTAAAATAATCTGAGCATAAGTAGGTAATGCAATATGTATGTTGTAACTAGTATTACAGAAGGGTGTCATGATAGATTGAATCAATGTGTATAACTTTAAATCTAAGTATCTACCTAGGGAAATGAGGCATGATGTCCATCACAACACCCAAGTAGGAAGGTTAGATTCATGATGTCCCTCATGGCATCAAAAATTTGTGTGTGTGTGTGTGTGTGTGTGTGTGTAAAAATCAAAGACAAGTGTCATGCTAAATATGTATACAAGGAAGCATACATTCAAAACACATGAGACACATAAAGGCTGGCCAGGGGGACATAATACAAGGGACATGGACACATGTCACTAAATATTAGAATGGAAACATATAAGGACATGTTCAAATGTTCACATATGTAAGCAAAAAATAATTTGGATTAGATCCACATAGAAGGACATGTTCAAATGTCCACATATACACATATGAAAGCACACACGAGGGCCATGGGCATATTTCCAATAAACATAGAAGTGCATAGATCCAAATAATAATGGCATATTCAAATGCCCTAAAAATGGAAGAAGAATAATAAACAAAATCAAGTCTAAATGAAGAAATCTATAAATAAAATCATGTATAATTATGTAGTATAAATATTTGCAAATTCTAAGATATACATATGTTGAGTCTAACTAGTGATAGTTGGCAAAAACTATGAGCAATGAGTAAAAATTATCAATATCAGACTATATAAATGCATAAACTAGAATTTATAGTGTGTAAGGATAGAACTTGGTAGTAACAACTATGTAGGAGATACCCTCAAGTGGGTAGATGTATCAAATGAATAAACATCGACTAATGTATATGCCCCTAGTACGTGGATAATAATTAGTTTGGATTAGTGTAGTGGATTAGCATCTTGTATGTAATCTATAAACACTTGATAAGAAAAATTGAAGCATCTATGTATGATAAAATCAACTATACTGAGATAACTAACAATATGTAAAATCTATACAATAGTATAAATGTAAACATAGTAATGCATACAATATGTTTATAAGTAATATTTGAATGGTTTTGTATTTTAACATGGTATATTATTTATATGTTTTATGGATATAAGATATGTACAAGTAAATGAAAATAAACTATGTACAAGGAGAGAGAGAGAGAGAGAGAGAGAGAGAGAGAGAGAGAGAGAGAGAGAGAGAGAGAGAGAGAGAGAGAGAAGGAAGTATGTACAATAGTAGGAACCATACTAGCCAATGAGTCTTATAGGATACTCATTATCACTGTGGCTTGTGTCAAAAATAGAAATGATAATCTCTCATGCATTGTGATTGTTGTGTTGTCTTTGAATGTTTTTATAGTAGGAATCTAAGTATTATTCATCATCAAAATCATAATAACCTAGAATGTTAGAGGGAATTACCTCATCTTGTGGAGTTGACCTTTCTTAATTATGATTTGGCATTTTGATTGTGATTTTATCCTTTGAAACTATGTTTATTGTAGACATACACTGTTGTGGATGATATTTTAAAATAAATCATGTTAGGGGATTGATTTTTTGTTGAGCATTATTTTGACTTTACAACTTAAGATCTTGCTCTTTTTGTAACATGTCTTATATATCTGGATGTTTGGCCTTGATAAACTATGTCTGTGATTGATTTGCCTTAGGGTGTTCAATAAATCCCAAATGTTGTTGACCAATGTTATCAATTGCTAGAATAGGAGTAACAATGCCTTGGGCATATTTGCCTAAATCTTGACCTTGATAATTAATTTTTTTTAGATATTTATGACCAAAATTATACCATATTGAATATTGAACCTCATTTTGGATAGGTATATTTGTTTGATTATCTATGCTTATAATGATTCTTGATTTTCTTATGCTTTTTGAACCTTTTATTGTTTGGAGTTGTGCTTTGGTAACCATTTTTGTATTATTTTTGAATTTGACCCTTTTTGAACTGGTAGATGTGTCATTTTATGTTGTGTGGATGAAGTATCATTATTTAATTCATATGTATCCATTATATGTTGTATTTTATTTTTTAATGCTAAACATGAATCGATGTGGTGCCCATGTATTCTATGATATGAAAAAAAATATCTGGATCTCCTCATTAGTTTAGAAGGGGTAGGTTGATCAGCTTATATTTAATCATTTCCTTAAGTACCTCACTTGAAATCTTATTTTATCTTTGAATGATTTTTATTTTTAGATGTACTTTATTATGATTTATGATTGGGATATGTAATATTGTTTGCCACAAATTGACTAGGTGAATATGCATATACATGATTTACACTATTGTAAACTAGAAGCCTTTGTCCAATAAATTGATTTTACACTGTTATAATATATTCATGTAATAATTGATTTTGATTTTGTAAATTTTCAATTATCTTTCTCATATTGATAATTTGGTCACATATAGTCTCATAAGTGTCATCCCTAACTATTTCTAATTAAACATGTAAACACACACCCTATAAGAAAGAGGTGTGAATAGGTTGAGTACAGGGATTAGTGACATTGGCATAGGTTGCATCATATAATGGAGGAATGATATCATGGACCAATTTGGAGGGAAAGTATCTATAACCCTCATGGAGATGAGGAAGAGAAGGATATTCTTTCTTGTGCATAAGATATGACATGGAAACTTGAAACATAGCTATTAGCTTATGTGTTAAATATTATATGTTTGTATGGGTTTTCCTATTAATATAATTCCACATAAGAGAAGCACAACATGATATGAGATATGACTTATATTTAAATTGATATAAAATCATCATTTATACATGTGTTTATGTCTTTTCTAATTTCATTTCGAATTAAAGGGAATAAGCATGCGAATGAAAGTATTAGACTTTGCAATAAAAAATGATTAATTTATTTTGTCATTATGATCATGATTATATGAAATATAAATAAGATGATTTATGGATCTGAAATCTAAGTATAAATATAAAAGGATACAAACTCTAAGTGTGGCTAGGGTTAGGGTTTTTGGAATCTATGATTTATTAGCAACAAATATAAATTATATTTAGATAAATTGAAACATTAATGTTAAATTTGATTTAATGAGCTAGGTTAAGCCAAAAAACTATAAAAGTAGATGCATGTAACCATGATATATTTTTTTAAAAATTAGAAAATTCAAACTATTATTTTAAACAATATGTAAGTTAGGTTCACAAAATGATTTAACCTTTTAATGTTTTACATGTGTAAATCCTAAGTTATATTAAAGGGATGAGATGTCTAAATTAGTAAAATATTATGAAATAATTAACCACTAATTTTTTTATGTATTTTGACTTATTTTTCCTATCTAAACATAGTAAGAAATATGTGTAAATAGATACTTATCTAGAAAATAACTATTGTAGAAGATTCAAGTTCTAAAAAATGGGTTCTAGATAGTTGTAACTATCATCAACAACGTACCTGGGTCTTATTTTTCATTAGACAGTATCTCTCCACCTAGATATTAGCACCATACTATTGTAGTCTCCTTAAATTGGTGTTAATGACTTCTTTATAGAATTGTTCTATTTTTTTGGGAGCACGTGTGCCTATGTTTTTGGGTCCTATTCTTACACATATGAAATTTGAAACTCTATGTTATGCTTAGAAAACCTAATTTAGTGTGTAAAACCTAATCTTAATTAAAATTATGGTATGACCTAAAAATGTGTATTCATTATTAGGATTTTTAGAAGCATAATGACTGAGATGGGGGTGAATTAGTCTTCAAAACTTTTTATTCAATTCCACTTAATCATACATGAACCATTCTAGCAAGCATGTACATCTTAGCAAGCATAAGCATTAAATCATAATAAAATGAAACACATGAACACACCATATACATGAGAAAACCTTAAAGGTAATAAAACCCACTACCGATTCAAATGGACTAAAATCATAAGATAAACATCAATCTTTAACGAATCACCCACTTCACATAGAGCACCAACCCCAACTAGCTCAACACCAACTCATCTAAGCTTTAGCAAGAACCCAATTACAAGGAGGCATCAAACCCCTAGATGACTCAACACAAACTCATCTACATGATACACTTGATCAACCATATAAACCCTTGTTTCTCATATAATAGTTGATGATCTTCAACTCTTCACACACTTCTATCCCTCTCAAACTAGTCTTTAGCCTTCTTTGCTCAACTAGCCCTATTCATGGCTTGATTAAATATTCTAAGCCTAATCCTCATATTAAAACCCTCTATTAGATATTTAGGACACTTATTAAATGGTTTTCATGACCTCTTTCTACTCACCAATGATCTATATCACTCGCTTGTTCTCTCCACACTCTCTCTAAGCACACTTAAATAGGCTTAAACTACTTTGCTTTTATACAAGTCACTTTTTCATATCCTTATTAGTCAACCACACATTATTAAATTCATAGTTCATCCATAAATAGGTTTTTTAAATTTAAAATCACATGTTTTAATTAAGAATCAATCAATGCAAAAGGTTAGCCATAACTCAATTATCCATTACTCCTCTTTTAGGCTTTCTAAAGACCTATTAGGTCTTCTTAACAACATGTTACCCTTTGATATTTATTTAAGAATATTAAAACACCTCACATGATATTAAAAAATCATATTCCACTCAAATATAACTTATCAAACTTCACTTTAGATCCATAACACATTTTAGGTCCAACCACCATTTGAACCCTTTCTCAAAACATTGTTCATAAAAGGTCTGTGTGTATACAAAAAATTTATCTCAAACAACTGAGGCATAAACTCAACTTTTCCAAAAAAATATGGATAAAATTTATATATCCATAAACATCATGATCTTAGGGTAATCACAAACTTCATTAGATGCTTCAAATTAGGGTATACATTCTCAAACTCTTCTTTGCAAGATGCCCACTTAGAACTATCAATTGACTTCAAAACATAGTCAAGGAAACATGAACTTATATCACCTTATTAAGAATATTTAAGGTATTTCAATTCATTAATGAGTATTATATCATATTTAGATCAACTTACATCAAATAGATCATAATATCTAATGGAAACTATTGGTCTTACTAACCAATCTATTGATCTTCTCTCACACAAACTCCATTGAATCATACAATCCATTTGGCCTCAATGTTCCAACATATTAAACCAACTTCCAAGATTCTAAAAAGCATGTATATATTAATAAATTCCCAAAAAAAATTGTCATACACTTCAATATATCACTCTTACATGAAAACACATCAAGAATCATCTTCTTACTTCTTCCTTATTTTCTTACTATCTATACCATTAGGTTCTATTAGTGACTAATAGACTTGAATAAAATTTTCACTCCTAAGATATAGAACCTTTCCACAAACTTTCATGTAAAATAGCTAAAATTCTCACACTCTAACCTTCATCCACTTAACAAGTTTGACTTGATCAATTCTACCTACTATAACAAAATTTTGAAAGATAAGCACTTCTCTATAGGGTCTATTCACTCAACTAAGAAACCAATCACACATTTAGATGCCTAATAGATTTTAATTCAAGATACAATTACCTATTTTTCCATATCGAACTATTATGAGCTCTTCAGAACAAGATATTCAACATCAGATCATTGTTAGGGTTCTTTAAGGGTTTAGACCAACTTCTAGTCTTAACAATCATTCATAAAACTTGGCTCCTATTTATATAAACCAATTATTTTAAATTTGATATATAGCCCTTACTCATATATGATGAATAGTTTAGATTCTCATGTAGATGTTTCACATGATAATGAGCACTTTAAAAACCTTTTCAGGTAGACAACTCTTCATTTTGTGCACTTGAGAAACCTTGAAACACTTTTTTAAGCCTTTTCTTGTAAACCATGACCTAAAAAATCATGCACATACTTAAAAAAAATTAATCACCTATGTCAATGTTTACTTTCTCACCCATGTCATGGAAACTAATCTTGATACCTCATCTAGCCACCATCTCTCTTTTTTGCTTTCTATGCTTTAACTTGTAAGTCACATTAGGTCTTGAAGCTGATCTTTTAACCACTATCCAAGATATTTCCATCTCATATACATGTCATGAAATATGCTATCATGCTTAAATATTGTCATCCATTCTTCATATGTCTTGTCAAGAACTCATGACTCTTCATTAGTCCAAGTAGGATACAAAACAAGTCTAGTTTTAGATGTGGACTAAAGTACTTACCCCTGTAGACTTCACCTTATAACTTCTACTGAGTAATTCAATGCCTCTTATGTATTCTCAAGCAACCTTATACAATTAATCTTCTTCAGATATTTAATGAATCATATTTGTGGCTCACTCTGAGTATCTTCGAAGTAATTTACATATCTTTAGATCTTGACTAAGGATCTTCATATCATCTTCTAAGATGTAAATATAGATCTTTAAAGCTTGCATTATAATCATTTTAAACACCATAAATACCTCATGTACAAACTCAAAAAACCTCTCTCATGCTCAAATATTATCAAGTATTCTTCAAAGCTTCACTAAGGATCTTCGTAGCTCATTAAAAATATCTTTAGAGCTATTTATGTAGATCTTCAAAACATATAGCTTCTGTAGAGATGACTCATTTCATCATGCTACCTATACATACCATCTCACAAGGCCTAGACAAAGCATCACAAGATGATTTACACTTTCCATACTTACCCATACTTACTAAATGATCTTAATGATAGTAATAACATTCTTGAAATAATACTCTCACATCAATACTCTTCATATAACAATAACACCCACTATGCTTACAACAAAAATCATTCATACATATATATCAAAGCTTACTTGACCATGCATTTTCATAATAAATTTTAACATCAATGACATCAGATCAATGTCAATGACAACACTTATTCCAATCACTCAATAATAAATGAAAATACTCAACAATTTCCTCCTTAATCAATGATAATGTTCAACAATCTCCCCCTTTGTCATTGATGGTAAACACACTTAGAAAACTATGTCAACCACTCTTGATGGAAATCATCTCTTAAACCTAGTTCTTCATTTTTCTCACCCTTTCTAATCTTGCCTTTTCTTTCTCCCTTTATTATATTTCTCCCCCTTTGACATTAATGACAAAGGTCTTACACAACTATCATCTCTTTTATAATGAACTCAGATTACAAGATCAATTCAACATAGATCAAGCTTAGTCAACAACCTAAAAATCTCCCTCTAAAACCAAGTATCCACCATGACTCTATTAGTGGTAGACATCAAGGGTCATTTGTAACTACTAAAATCATACTCTCTCCCTTTGATATGATGTTATCTCTCAAAGACACTAGATGGCACACAGTCTTCATAAAGTATGGCAACCACCTATGACAATCATTCTCAGAACCTTCTTTAAATTAGGTCACTCTCCCAACTGATACATCAATAGCTCAACAAATAGAGTATATGAAGAATCTCAGACACAATCTCTCCTTAACTCCATGTATATTAAAAAGAAATCACTTTATTGATATAGAAATCAGAGCTATCAAGCTCCCCCTTAGACCAAGTATATCTTTTTCCAAATAAATAGAAACTTAGATCACTTACCTTGATATGACTAAAAAATATCAAACTCTTGACCACACACAAGGTTATCACATTATTGATACCAACTACATAATTAGGGTCTCCACCTTTGTCAACACAGATCAAGCTCATCTACTCATACAAATAGATATCAAAAGCTTGCCTCTTATATACCAATTGTCTATAATTTTGAATTTAGATGCTTGATAACAACCTTAGATCTCTCATCATGTTACCTACTATACTTCAAACTACAAATCTACCAACATGGAAATGGATAACATCCATCTTCATCTCCTTGCTTACAGCATAAAACACTTAGAATATTCTCAAAATGAACCATCTTTTACTAAAACCTCATACTTTTGCTAATAGAATAATGTCTCTATGAAGCTAAATTGAGCCACCCCTTTTCATATGTAACTAAAATAACATGAACTTAGTAGATTCCTAGATCTCCATTTTTTCACAAGACCAAATATTCTTCAATATCCTTTTAGACTTGATTGGAACTATAGGATTGATCTCATCACCAACCACTTGATCATCAATGTGAGCTGAAAATATCCATTCCTTACTTGATTTCTCATTTCAGACATGCTTTATCTCAATAATAAATCCATTTGAGCTTGTAGACTAATCATGACTTATGTTTACAACCTTTGGTTTCCATATATTAAATTTCCTTATTTCTTGCACTCTAGGAGCTCCAAAATTCCTATTTTGACATGAGGAAATTATAACTATGTTACAATAGAATCTTGTAATGTGTCTTATATTATGAAATTTGTATCAGACCACTTTATCCATAACATTTGTCTAATGTGAATTGTGTTCCCTTACAAAGTTTAATAAGTACTCATTCTTGGAGGTTTTTCTACATTCTCTTGCTCTATGACCAAATTAATTGCATAAATAATAGTAACCATTGAAATAACTAGCATACCTTATAGCATTAGGTTATTTGATAGGTATTTTCATGTTGACCTTGTCTTCAATAGTATTTTCCTTGACTTGAGATTCCTTTTTTGGTCTTCTTTGAAACCAATACCTGTCTTCTCACTTGCAAATCTTTGGCTACTTAATATATCATCTAGAGCCTAAACTCTCTCTTCAAATTTCAAAAACCTCTTCAGTTTTCTATATGATTGATCCAAATCAGATTTTAGATATTCTATTTCAATTTCATATCTGATGCAATGTTCTTCTTTAGCCTTTAGGCTTACTATCACAATCTTCATCTAGGTTTCTACTTGTTAGATGATATATTCAAAATCATTGGAAGTTTTATTCATCCTTTCCTTAAAAAAATACAATCTTATCTTCATAATCCTTGACTAATGACCTTAGTTTGTGATTCTTTCTTCTTTGAAACTTCAACTCCTCTAGGTCACGTACTAGCTCTACCTTAATATTTACTATAGTTTCTCTTTCTTCACTGCCATAGTATACTTAATCTAATTTTACATCAACCATAAGGTCTTTCCTATTTGAAAAAACTTCATTATCTAATTCTATGCCTATGAACAATGTTTCACTATTTTCATGTTCATATTCAAGACAAGTATCATCATTGTTAGATGTGATTGAAACACTTACATCAAATGAGTTATCTTCTTTAGTATAAAAAATCTTCTTAATTTTAAATGACACTTTCCTACCTTCATTCTTATTGAAATATATTTTATTCTTGTGAGGCTTATAGACCTTTATGTCATCTTTATGATGTTCATCATGTTCTTTATTGTGCTTAGTTTTATCCTTGTTAGGATACTTGGTTGCAAAGTGATCAATCTCGCCACAACTAAAAAATTTTAAGGGTAACTTACCCTTTTACTTACCTAAGCTAAACCTCAACTTACTAGCAAGCATAACTATGAATTCATCATAATTAATATCTAAATCAACATCACATTTGTCCTTCTTACCTTGCATATTCTTCTCTTTTGACTTCCTTTTTATCTTTGAAAGTCGCTTCCTTCTTGGGAGGTCTTCCTTCATTTTTTCACATCTGATAGGTAGTCAAGATCCCATGAAGCCCATCCATCTCTATCTTATCCAAATATTGCATCTTGTCTACTATAGACACCTTAGAGTTAAACTTAGGATTTTATCTCAAAACCTTTTGGATAATATTAGACTCCTTCACATATTTTCCCAATATTGATAATTCATCAATTCTCAACAGGTAGGATACAATGGTTTCATCTTCATTATTTCAAAATATCTTTTATGGGCCTGCAACTTAGTCAAATTCACTTTTACATATCCTTCATATATGTTCTTCAATTTTTCCCATATATCTTTGGATGATACACAATGAATTACCTTTACAATTTCTGCCTCTAATAGGCCACATATAATGGCATTCATTGCCTTAGAATTATTTTCATTGGCCTTCTTCCCTGTAGCATCTATTGGTAGAATATGAGGTGTAATATGACCATAAATAATTGAATTCCAAATATCATTTAATTATTACATTAGATAAATATTCATTACGACATTCCAAAATTAATAGTTAGATCCATTTAATAAAGGAGCCTTATTGATAGACAAACCACTTTGAGCTTGCTAACTAGTCATCCTTACTTCTTAGGATCTCCTTTAGGATTTTAGACCTACCTCAAAGGACCATGATTTGATACCAATTTTTGGAAGCATAATGACTAAGAGGGAGGGTTAATCAATCTTCAAAAAAATTCATTAAATTTCACTTAACCATATATGAACCATTCTAACAAGCATGTACATCTTAGCAAGTATAAACATCAAATCATAAGAACATAAAACATATGAACACATAATATACATGGGAAAACCTTATAGGTAAGAAAAACTAATGATGAATCAAATGGAATATATTACTATAAGACAAACATCAATCTTTAGTGAAGCATCCACTTCACATGGAGCACCAACCATAATTAGCTCAATACAAACTCAGTTAGGCTTTAGGAAGCACCCACTTTCAAGGAGACACCAACCCCCTAGATGACTTAGAACTAACTCAGAATGATACACTTGGTCACCTTTAAAAAACATTATTTATAATATAATATTATCTTCTTCTTTAGCTCTTCATACACTTTTATCCCTCTCAAACTGGCCTTTAGCCTTCTTCACTCAACTAGCCCTCTTCATGGTTTGATTAGGTCTTATAACCTTCATCTTCATATGAAAAACCTATATTCATGACACTTATTTAATGGTATGTATGACCTCATTATTATAACTAATGATCTATATCACTCTCTTATTCTCTCCACACTCTCTCTAAACACACTCAATAGGCCTAAACTACTGTACTTTTATATAAGCCACTTGATCATATCCTTCTTAGTCAGTGAAAATTTATTATCTTATTATTTCATCCATGAATAGGTATTTTAAATTTAAAATAACATGTCTTTATCATGAATTATTCAATACAAAAGGTTATACATAACTCAATTAGCCCTTACTCCTCTTTTAGGCTTTATAAAGACCTAATAGGTCTTCTTCTTAACCACACATTACCCATTGATATTTATTAAAGCATTTTAAAAATCCTCACATGGAAAGAAAATATAATATACCAATATAATATACCTTATCTAAATTTTCTTTATGTCCATAACACTTTTTAGGTCCAACTACCATTTGAACCCTTTCTCAAAACGCTATTCTTAAAAAGCCTGTGCATATACAAAAAATTTATCCTAAATAAATGAGGCATAAACTCAAATTTTCTGAAAAACCATGGAAAAAATTGATACATTAAAAAACCTCATGACCTTAGGGTCATCATAAACTTCATCAAATGCTTCAACTCAGGGTATACATGCTCAAACTCTTCTTTGTAAGATGCTCACGCAGAATTATTAACGAAATTCAAAACATAGCCAAGGAAACATGAAATTCAATCACATAATTGAAAATATTCAAAGGATTTAAATGTGTTAATAATATATTATATCATCCTTAGATAAAAATAAATCAAAAATATCATAATCTATGATGGAGACTATTGGTCTTGTAGACCAATCTGTAGATCTTCTCTCTCACAGACTCTACTCAATCAGACACGCCATTTTGGCTTCAATGTTCCAACATATTTCAATAAATTCAAATATTATACAAAGCATGGATAGATTATTTAATTCCAAAAAACCATCATCATACACTTCAATCTATCACTCTTACATGAAAACACATCAAGAATCATCTTCTTACTTTTGCCTGATTTTCTTATTGTTTGTACCATTAGGTCATGTTAGTGACTAGTTAACTTGAATCATCAAATAAAAACTTGAGATATATAAATTTTATAGAAACTTTCATGTAAAATAAATACAATTCTCACACTTTTACCTTCATCCACTTAGCAACTTTGACTTGATTAATTTTGCCTATTACAACAAATTTTTGAAAGACAAGTACTTTTCTATAGGGTTTGTTCACTTACCTAAGAAACCAATCACACTTGGAGATGATTGGGAGAGTTTAATTGAACATATAATTACCTTTTTT
Organism: Torreya grandis; assembly: GCA_037957365.1. Lineage (NCBI taxonomy): Eukaryota > Viridiplantae > Streptophyta > Pinopsida > Cupressales > Taxaceae > Torreya > Torreya grandis. The sequence continues at coordinate 1,962,098 of JARHVA010000268.1, read as the reverse complement.
TCCATATCAAACTATTATAATATCTTTAAAATAATATATTCAACATCTGGTCATTGTTAGGGTCATTTGAGGGTTTAGACCAACTTCCAATCTTAACAATCATTTATAAAACTTAGATCCTCTTTCTAGAAACAAATTATTGTAAATTTTATCTATAACCATTAATATATCCCATTAATATATTATATTCTCATGCAAATTCTATGTATGATAATGACCACTTGAAAACCCTTCTCAGGTAGACAGCTCTTCATTCTATGTACTTGAGAAACCTTGAAACACTTTTTCCATCATTTTATTGTAAACCATGACCTAAAACTTCATTCACATACTTAAAAAAACTTTAATAACCTAATTTAATGTTTATTTTCTCACCCATGTCATGTACACTAATCTTGATATCTCATCTAGCCACCATCTCTCTTTTTAATTTTTATGCCTTCACTTGCAAGTCTCATTAGGTCTTGAAGTTGATCTTCTAACCACTATCCAATATATTAACACCTTATGTACATGTCATGAAATATAATTTCATTCTCAAATATTATCTTCCATTCTTCATATGTCTTGTCAAAAACTCATGATGCCTTATTAGGCTAAGCAAGATCTAGAACTAGTCAAGTTGCAGACTTGGACTGAAGTACTTACCCCTATAGACTTCACCTTGAAACTTATATTGAGTGATTAAATGCCTCTTATTTTTTAAAAATAAACCTTATATAACTACTCTTATTTAAATATTAAATATTTCATATTTGTAGCTTAATCTGAGAGTATTTAGATCTATTTATAGATCCTTAGAGCTTGACTAAGGATATTTATAACATCTTCAAAACTTCATACATAGATCTTTGAAGCTTACCTTATAATCATTTCAAGACCATAAATACCTCATGTGAAAACCAAGAAAACCTCGCTCATGCTCAAATATTATCAAGTATTATTTGGATCTTCACTAAGGATCTTTGTACTTCGTTCGAAGCATCTTTGGAGATATTTACCTAGATATTTAGAGCATACAACTTCTTCTTTAGGTCTCACTCATTTCATCATGCTACCTACACATACCATATCATAAGGTATAGATTAATCATTACAATATTATTTACACTTTTCATAGTTACACGTACTTACTCAATGACATTATATTGACATAAATAACAACACTTACTAAAACAACTCAATAATAAATGACAATTCTCAATAATATCCTCTTTAATCAATGATAATGTTCAACAATCTCCCCCTTTATCATTGATGGCAAACACACTCAAAAACCTGTGTGAACTACTCTTGATGGGAATCATCTCTTATCCCTAGTTATTTATTTTTCTCACCTTTTCTGATCTTGCCTTTTCTTTCTCCCTTTATGATATTTCTCCTGCTTTGACATTAATGAAAAATTTCTTCCACAACTATCATCTCTTTAAGAATGAACTCAGATTACAAGATCATTTTAACATAGATCAATTTCAATCAACAAACCAAAAATATCCCCCTAAAACCAAGCATACTCCATGATTATATTATCAATATACATCAAGGGTCATCATTAACTACTAAAATCATACTCTCCCCCTTTGAGATAATATTATCTCTCAAAGACACTAGATGATACATAGTCTTCAGAAACTATGGAAACCACCTATGAAAACTATTCTTTGAACATTCTCTCACTCATGTTACTCTCCTAGTTGATACATTAAAATCTCAATAAATATAGTCTATGAATCATCTCAGACACAATCTCTCCTTAATTTCATGCTTATAAAAAAGAAACCACTTTCTTGAAAGAGAACTCAAAGCTAGCAATCTCCCCCTTATACTAAGCATATATTATTTCATAGAACTAGAAACTTATATCACTTTCCTTCATTGATATGAATAAATAATATCAAACTATTGACCACACATTAAGCTATCAAGTTCTTGATACCAACAATAGAATTAGGGATCCTGCTTTGTCTTCATAGATCAAGATCAACTACTCATAGAAATATATATCAAAATCTTACATCTTATATACCAATTTTATACACTTTTGACTTAAAATTCCTAATAAAAAACTTATATCTCTCATCATGCTACCTACTATACTTCAAACCATAGAGATACCAACATATAAATGGATAATATTCATATTCATCTCCTTGATTACAATATAGACAACCTAGAATTTTCTTAAAATGAACCTTATTTGACTAAAACCTCATGCTCTTATTGATATAATAATGTATCCATGAAGCTTAATGGAGCCATCCCTTTTCATAGGGAACTAAAACAACATGAACTCAAGATATTCCTAGATCTCTATATTTTCATAAGACTAAATATTCTACAACATCCTTCTAGACATGATTGTCAATATAGGCTTGATTTCATCATCAAACATTTGATCATCAATGTGAGCTGATAATAACCATTCCTTACTTGATTTATCATCTAATGCATGCTCTATCTTAGCAAGTAATCCACTTGAGATTATAGACTAATCATGACTTAGCTTTACTACCTTTGGTTTCCATACATTTAATCGCCTACTTTATTTCACTCTAGGAGCTCCAAACTTCCTATTTTGACTTGATGACCTTAAAAATATATTATAATAGAATCTTGAAATGTGTCTTATATTATGATAGTTGTAACAAACCACATTATACATATCATTTGTCTTATATGAATTGTGATCCCTTTCATAATTTCATGAGTACTCATTCTTGGACATTCTTCTACATTCTCTTGCTCTATGACCAAACTAACTACATAAATAATAGTAACCATTGAAATAACTATCATACATTATAGCATTGTTATATCTAATAGGTCTTTTCATCTTGACCTTCTTGTCTTCAATAGTCATCTACTTGACTTGAGATGCCTTATTTTGGTCTTATTTTAAACCAAGACCTATCTTGTCACTTGCAGACTTTTGGCTACTCAATATATCATCTAGAGCCTTAGTTCTCTTTTAAAATTTCACAAATCTCTTCACTTTTATAGATGATTGATCTAACTCAGCTTTTAGATATTCTATTTCAATTTTGTATATGATGCAATCTTCCTCTTTAGGCTTTAGGCTTGTTATCATGATCTCCATCTAGGTTTATACTTGTTGGATGATCTCTTCAAAATCCTTGAAACTATTGCTCATCCTTTTCTCAAATAATATAATATGATCCTCATAATCTTTGACTAATGACCTTAGTTTGTGATTCTTTCTTATTTGAAATTTTAACTCCTCTAGGGCACTTACCAGCTCTACCTCAAGATTTACTTTAGCTTCTCCTTCTTCACTATCATAAGATACTTCCTCATTTGATTCTATGTCAACCATAATGCCTTTCCCATTTGATCAACCCTCATTATCTAATTATACGCCTATGAACAAGGTTTTACTATTGTCATGTTCAAATTCATTACAATCATCATCATTATCATATGTGCTTGAATCACTTACATCAGATGAGTTATCTTCTTTGGTATAAAAACTCTTCTTAATTTTGAATTGCCCTTTCCTACCTTCATTCTTATTGAAATCTCTCTTGTTCTTGTCAGACTTATGGATCTTTATGTCATCTCTATGATGTTCATCATGTTATTCATTGTTATTAGTTTTATCCTTGTTAGGACACTTGGTTTCAAAATGAAAAATCTTTCCACACCTGAAACATTTGAAGGATAAATTACCCTTGTAATTATCAAAGACAAACCTCAACCTCCTAGCAAACATAACTATGAGTTCACCATCATCAATATCTGAATCAACATCATACTTGGCCTTCTTACCTTGTGTCTTCTTCTCTTTTGACTTATTTTTATCTTTGAAAGTTACTTTATTCTTCATAGGTCTTCCTTCATTTGTTTTCATCTCATAAGCAATCAAGATGCCATAAAGCCCATATATATTTAGCTTATCCAAATCTTGTATCTCCTGCACTATAGACACTTTAGAGTCAAATTTATGAATTAGTGATCTAAACACCTTTTGGAAAATATTAAACTCTTTCACTTATTCTCCTAATCCTCTAATGATATTAAAAATTCTATTAGTTCTCAATTGGTAGGATGCAATTGTTTCATCTTCATTCATCTTTTGGATTTCAAACTATCTTTAATGGGCCTAAAACTTGGCCAACTTCACCTTGTTATCTCCTTTATATATGGTCTTTAATTTGTCCCATATATATTTGGATAATACAAATTGCATTACCTTTACAAGTTCGAACTTTGATAGGCCACATAGAATGACATTCATTACCTTGGAGTTATTTTCATTAGCCTTCCTCCCTATAACATCTATTGGAAAAATAGGAGGTGAAATATAACCATCCAAAATTTACTTCCAAATATCATGTCCTTATGACATCAGATATATATTCATTATAACATTCCAAAATTCATAGTTAGATCCATTGAATAATGGAGCCTTACTACGAGAGAAACCACCTTGAGCTTGTTCACTAGTCATCCTTACTTCTTAGGATTTATTTTAAGATTTTAGACTTGCTTCAAAGGACCATTATTTTATACTGATTATTAGAATCACAATGATTGAGAGGGGGGGTGAATCAATGTTTAAAACTTTTTATTAAATTCCACTTAATCATACATGAACCATTCTAACAAGCATGTACATCTTAACAAGCATAAGCATTAAATCATAATAACATGAAACAAATGAACACACCATATCCATGGGAAAAAATTAAATTAAATAAAACTTAATGATGAAGTAAATAGACTAAAGTCCTATAAGACAAACATAAATCTTGAGTAAATCACCCACTTCATATGGAACACCAACCCTAGGCATTAACAAGCACCCACTTGGAAGGAGACACCAACCCCCTATATGAATCATCACTGAATCAACCACATAATACACTTGTTCACCTTTAAAAACCCTTGTTTTCATATAAAATATGATGATATTATTCCCCATATCTGTGTACACTTATGTCCCTCTCAAACTAGCTTTTATCCTTCTTTGCTCAACATCCCTCTTCATGGTTTGATTAGGTCTTTTGACTTTGATCCTCATATGTTGAACCTATATTAGATATTCATGAAACTTATCTAATGGTATACATAACCTCATTATTTTCACCAATGATATATATCATTCACTTTTTCTCTCCACACTATCTCAAAACATACTCAAATAGGCCTAAATTACCTTACTTTTATATAAGTCACTTGATCATATCCTTCTTAGTCAAACACATATTTGTATATTATTAGGTTATACATGAATAGGTATTTGAAATTAAAAATATCATGCCTTAATCATTAATAAATCAATGCAAAAGGTTATCCATAGCTCAATTAGCCCTTGCTCTTCTTTTAGGCTTTATGGAGACCTAATAGGTCTTATTCTTAACAACACATTACCATTTGATCTTTCTTGAAGCATATTCAAACACATCACATGGTAGTAAAAAATTATATGCAACTCCCATAGACCTTAGAAAAATTCACTTTAGGTGCATAACACCTTTGAGGTCTAACCACATTTGAACCCTTTCTCAAAACATTGTTCGTAAAAGGCTTATGCATATACAAAAACTCTATCTTGAACAACTGAGGCATAAACTCAAATTTGTAAAAAAATATGAAAAAAAATCATATATTAATAAACCTCATGACCTTAGGGTCATCACAAACTTCATCATATGTTTCAACTTAAGCTATACAAGCTCAAACTCTTATTTGAAAGATGCTCACTTAAAACTGTCAACTAACTTTAAAACAAAGTCAAGGGAACATGAAATTTTGTCACCTAATTGAACATATTCAATGTATTTAAATTCATTAATAATATATTATATCATCCTCATAACAAACTCCATCAAATAGATCATAATATTTGATGGGAACTATTGGTCTTGCAAACCAATCTATTGATCTTCTCTCTTATAAACTCTACTCAGTCAGACAAGCCATTTTGGCTTTAATGTTACAACCTCCTACATTGAATTAAAATATTATACAAAGCATTTATATATTACTATATTACCAAACGAAATCACCATACACTTTAATTTATCACTCTTAGATGCAAACACATTAAGACTCATCTTCTTACTTTTGCTTTATTTTCTTACTGTTTGCACCATTAGGTCTTGTTAGAATCTAACCAACTTGAATCACTAACTTTGTACTCCTGATATTTGGAACCTATCTAGAAAATTTCATGGAAAATAACTACAAGTCTCACACTCTAACCTTCATCCACTTAGCAAATTTGACTTGATCAATTCTACCTACTACAACAAACTTATGAAAGATAATAACTTTTTTGTGGGGTCTATTCACTCACCTAAGAAATCAATCCCACCTGAAGATGATTGTGAGAGTTTAATGAAACCTTAAATTATTTATTTGGCCACATAAAACTATTATAATCTCTTTAGAATAAGATTTTCAACATCAAGTCATTATTAGGGTTCTTTGAGGGTCTAGACCAACTTCTAATCTTAACGATCATTAATAATACTTAGCTCCTCTTTCTAGAAACCAATGCCTAGAAATTTGATCTAGAACCATTCCTAATCTACCATGGATGAATTATATTCTCATGAAAATGTTTCACATGCTAAAAAACACTTGTGAAACCCTGAAACAATTTTTCAATCCTTTTATGATAAATCATGTTCTAAAAATTCATGCACATAATTAAAATAACTTTAATAAAATCTATAAATTTTTAATTTCTCACCCATGTCATGAAAATGTATCTTGATACCTCATCTAGCCACCATCTCTCTTTTTGCTTTCTATGCCTTGACCTAAAATTCTAATTAGGTTTTGAAGCTAATCTTCTAACCACTTTCTAAGATATTAGCATCTCATTTAATTTTCATGAAATATATTATCATGATTAAATATTATTATCTATTCCTCATATGTCTTGTTAACAACTCATGATGCCTCATTAGGCCAAGCAATATCTAGAACTAGTCTAGTTACAGACTTGGACTAGATTACTTACCCCTATAGACTTCACCTTGAAACTTTTCCTAAGTGATTTAATGCCTATTATGTATGCTCAATAAACCTTATACAATTATTGTTCTTCATATATTCAATAGATCATCATTGTGGCTCACTCTGAGCATCTTCAAAGCGATTTACAAATCTTTGGATCTCGACTAAGGATCTCCATAGCATCTTCAAAGTTACATACATAGATCTTTGGATCTTACCTTATAATAATTTTTAAGACCCTAAATACCTCATGTACAAACTAGAACAACCACTCTCATGATCAAATACTATCAAGTATTCTCTAGAGATTCACTAAGGATATTTGTAGCTCTTTTAGAGCATCTTTGGAGAAGCTTACATAGATATTTGTAGCATATATCTTCTTATTCAGAGCTCACTCATTTCATCATGATACCTAAACATACCATATAATAAGGTATAGATAAATCATTACAATATGCGTTACACTTTCCATATTAGCCTATACTTACTCAATGATCTTAATTATATTACTAACATTCTTAAAATAATACTCTCACATCACTAATTTTCATACAAAATGACACTCCCTATGATTTAAATAGAAATCATTCATATGAATAACTCAAAGCTTACTTGACCATGCATCTTAAAAATAACCTTTGACATAAATGACATTGGATTGACATTAGTGACAACACTTATTATAATAACTCGATAATCAATGACAATGCTCAATAATCTCCTCCTTAATTAATGAAAATTTTCAAAAAAGATAGGTTGGAAATCATCCACACCCCATTATGAAGAGAGTTACCTACATACCAATACTTTTAGGAGGGATCAAGCTTGATGTAGTTCTCACACCTAGTGCTTGGTAAAAGTACAAGTTTATGCTAGAATGAGAGTGGTCTTGAATGCCTTGAGTGTGATTGAATGTTGAAATATTTGAAATATGGGATTAGGGTTATTTTATATGTTAGTATGAAAAATTATGGTATAATAGGGATTAAATACCTTGATTTTTCTCAACTTTTTTCTTTTTTGGTTTTTTGGGATAGGATTTTACTTCTATTTTCCATCTAGTGTTTAGAGGTCAAATAGTCTTATATTTATAGAGATTTATAGCTTGTGTGGATAATAAAATATACTTAGGCTAACCTTAAGAGGGGTACACATTTTTAAAAGTATTCATTCAGGAGACCTAAGGTAAGTTACACTAGTGCCCAATTGGGGAAACTAGTGCCATGTGGCTATAGTGTCCTCAGTGTGGTGCTAATGTCCACTTGGCAGATTGTTGGATACATTGGGTTAGGATCTAGTAATGTTGTCTTAAGACTATGTTTGGTCTGATTGAAGATGTTTTTGTTCTACATAATGTTTGGAAAAATGTGGTAAAGGGCTCTAGGATAGGTTTAGGGCTAAACTAGTAATAGGCTATCTCAAGCAACAATCTTAACATTCAAATACCACTTTTAGGTGATTACATTTAAAAAAATAAACACTAAACTAATAAAAATGATATATTATTAAATATTTATAACCAAACTCAATTTTAAACTATATTCAAAATTTACTATATCACCTCAAAACCACTTATATAAATCAAAATTGCTTTTGTCAAGAAGTAGCTTTGCACAGATTAAAATTTTATAATATATACAGAATGTGAAAAAGGTTTATTGAGATTGATTATGGTTAAAAATATTGACTATATAAAAAACTCTAAATTTATATGATTAAATATGAGAAACTATAATGACAATAATTATTATCTAACTACTATCAAAATTACTTGTAAAACTTTCAAATCTGTAAGTAGGATTAAAAATTGCTACTCCAGATAAGTGATATTACATAATATAATCAAAAGGGTTATTTTAGAAACTATGATTTCATCTAACTAGAGTCTCCCCTTTCCTATTATTAGATCAAAATTATATAGAGGCAGAAATATTATCAAATATCAAAAACATGAGATTTAGTTAGTAATCATATGCCTAAGTCAAAACCATGATTTCCAAAAGTAAAACCACAAATGGGATTTAATGTCATAACTTAGGACAAATAGTTTTGAAATAAGTCATAAAACTACTTAGGAGGTTAATGATTAGCAGTTATGTCTATGCAGTTAGACAAAATCATAGTTGGTGTTTGTAAATTTTCTTATGCAAAACTGTTGTCTATCTGAAATGTGAGAATTTCAATATTTTAGAGTTGAATCTTTCTCTAACCTTTTCTATAAGTGAATTTAACACATATTAAACATAGAATGGTTAGTTTAATTGACCTCCCACCATGGTTTTCAATGTATTCTTGTAAATTTGTGTTATGAATTCAATATACTATATATAGTAAGTTAACCTAAAACATACAAAAACATCAATGGGAGAGAATATAAAAGTAATTAGAACTTATCTATATAATTGTTGTTACCATCACTTTTCTTCTCTTTATATTCCCTCAAAGATATTCAAATGGATTCTCCAAGGATAATTGAATTGCTTATTGGAATTTTATAATAGACTCAGATTTTATGATAGCATAATATTGGCTTGATGACTTTGATAAATAGATTGGTTTAGCATGAGAGAATCATAGATTTCATAGTTTTCTTCTTGGATTCATAATGGATGAGTGAAGGTGGTTATTTATAGATATGGAGGAAGGAATATCAATGGATAGAATTCAAATTTGGGTATAGGAAGAACAATGGTGGAGACTTATTCAAAGAATTAAAAATTTCTTTGATGATTCTAGAGGAGGGAATGTTCTAGAGGTAAAAGCCTAATGATAATTAGTAGATGATTAGTCATGTGATTAGTGGAGTAGGATTTTATAAAATCCTAGGATTAGGTAGGTAGGTGGGACACGAGAGTTTTAAATTACCAAATATTAGACAAGTAGGATTAGTTAGTAGATAATGGGGAATTAGGTGAAGACTAGGTACTAGGCATGTAGGAAATCCTAGGGGATACGTGTGATTTTATGAATTTAAAATTCACAAGTGGGCATAAGAGGGATTTAGGTGATAAATGGGATGTTAATAAGAAATAAAAATTGAATTAATATTGGATGGGAATTATGAATAAGGTTAGAAGAGTCAAGAGGGAGTGTTAGACAAATGACTAAGAGGATGAGGGATTGATGATAAGATGAATTAGATAAAATTAATGATGTTAGTCTCAACTATTAATAATATCAGTGATGAGAAATGAAGTGAGAAAATTTATATACATATATGTTCCATGGGAGATTGATCTAATAAAAATAACACACAAATCATTAGTATTTCATGTGTCTACCATTATTCAATAAAAATAATTAAATCCATTATTCCATATCATCTGAGTAAATTTTTATATTTAATTCATGCAATTATTAAAAATGATAAGCACGTATTTAAAATAATTTTTTTACACACATGGTTCCATTTTTTTATTATGACGTTTAAAATAATCACAACACATCACATCTTTTTTTTACATTGCCTAATTTTCATCAAGTCCAATTTACAACAAGACTCAATGGAATTCACTTATTACTCATTATTAGATTATCATTTATCAACACAAGTCTCAAAACAGGGTTTTAATAAATTTTCTATTTTATTACTTTTATTATTATTATTATTATTATTATTATTATTATTATTATTATTATTATTATTATTATTATTATTAATTAGTGAAAATGAACCTATATGATAAGGATTGGAGACTTAACACTAATAGGGTACCTAAATTCAATAAATGAAAACTTATGGAAATAATGATAGGGGTATAGAACTTGGTTTTCTTGTGTTTAAATATGATTAGTTATTATATTAATTTTAGTTCTTAATTTTTATAGCATTTATTATTATTTGGAGTTGACCCATGTGCATGTATAAAAATAAAGAATGTTCTTTCAGAATTTACATGTACATTAGAGTTTAATTTAAGAACTTCATGGGATAAAAATATTGTATCCATACCATGTCTTTTTACTTTTATATGTATGCACACACACATCAAATTGGGAGAAAATATAAACACCTAAAAATTTCCCATAAGGATTTATTAGTTGTTAAATTACATTATTCTAGGGTACCTATATATTTTTTAATTATTGGTCCAAATTAGATGTTATTGACGATTTATATGGTTCATTATCATGTCTCCACTTTTATATTATCCATTTATTTCTCTTCTAGGTTTACATGTCTTGTGTTTTTTTAATTTGAACTTTTGTATTACACTCCAAACATGTTTGGATCATGATTTCACACTTATGACCCTTCAATATAAACCTATTATTTTCACTTTATGCTCATTAATTTTAACATCTTATGTGTCATTACAGTCCTAATATTAAATCAAGTTGTCTAAAAATAACAAGTACCATAATGCACTTAGGAATCTAAAAAACATTTGAAAAAAATATCATTGTTTACAAAAATCTATTGAGCATATACAATCATTTAGATAAATCAAGAAATAAATAGATTGTTATTTGTAGCAATGGATTCCATGTGAGTAATATATTGCATTGCAATAGTTTTCCAAGATAATGAATTATTTTAATTATTTGAGTGTTGTTTTTGAATTTTTATATTGTGAAAGGGCCTAAAAATATCAAGATAGCTTAGTTATTCATTGTGTTAGGATATTTATTTGAGATAAATTTAGTAATACTCAAGTATAAATCCACTATACATGCATAAATTAAAATTTATCATTAAACCAATGTACTTATTACCAATCCTTATACACACTTAGCTCATACATAATTCCATGGTATTTTAACCACTATTCCTTCACTTTTATCTAAATGACCCATTCCTCCAAGTAACTAATGATCTAAAAAAGTCCTTATTTATCATTCCATACAACTAAAGGCTTACTCTCTAATTATTCCATAATTTCAACTTAGTTATATTTTCCCCTTAGACAAGGTTGTGCCATAATGACTATCCCACTCATTGGTAGTGTTTGATTCTATTATCTTCATCTTCCTACTAGATAATAGTTGATTGCTCAAATAAAAATTCATCTAATGGGTCATCTCACACATTATGCAATACCCATCTAAACGAATTATAAAATGATCACTATAAAGCCACATTTTCAATCCATTTTCTATTAGAGGTTGATATTATTGAAAGCACCAAAATATATAATAACGCTTTGAGATAAAATCACATATTTTCCCAATTTAGAGTCCACACAACCCTAGTAGCCATGAGTTAAGTATGAATACACCTCTAAGGTCATAAATCATTATTGAAGCACTTAATCAATCCAGAATTACACCAAAATTTATCATTGCATCAATATTTCACACACACCACCATAGCATGGGAGAACTACATGGATTTTTATCCCTATTCTTAGTATTTGTATGTAAGTCACTCTTGTTTGATTCTTGTGGCCTTATCCCAAGTTCAAGTGAAGCCTTATTCTTGATTCACATCACCATAATATAGTCACACTAAGTATTATTATTGTATTTATAGTGTTTCATGTTCTATTTCCATCTATGTTTTTCTTATTTGGCACTTTCCCTCTCTATCATATTTATAAATTTAGAGAGTTTCAAATCAATTTGTCATTTGATGAATATCTATAGAATTCTGATTTTACTAAATAGTTTGTCTAATTAGGATTAAAATCCTCTTAATTCCCAAATTTGATAAAACATATTAGTGAACCCATCTATTGATTGAATATTTCAAACTTGAACCATAGTTGTTCCTAGGGTTTATTTCCTTATTTCTTTTATTCCTAATTTTTTATTAGGTTTTTTAGATTTGGTAAATTCTTCATTAGAAAAAATATTATAGGTTTTTATTTCAGATATAGAGCAATATAAGAAAGTTATCTAAACCTATCTCTAAATAAGTGCTAGATTTAGTGATACTCAAGTTGAGCATTTCCAAATTTTTGTTCATAACACCATAGTCATAAAATCTCATAATCCATTTGACAATATAAATAAATAGAAGTTAAAAGGGTTTGTTTCCAAAAATAAAGATATGTAAGATGTGTTTATAAATATTATTAGAGATCAAATATAAAAAAATTGAGGAAGCTTCAACTGATATGGGTTTCTAACCTTTATCTACTCCATTTGATACAATTTTTTTTACCACTATCTACTTTGGGTGCCACCTAGGGGTTTCACAAATCAATTTACCCATTATTACTTGGTCATTTATGATACCACCCTTGGTTAACACACATTTTATTCATGATGTGAAATACCTTATGTAAGAGGTTCAAAATCTAAAACTAAGGTGTCACATTTAGAACAAGGTGACTTGAAACCTAATCAGGCACTTAATTTAAAGACTTTGTTGCATACTCTGTTGGCTCAACTTATTGTAGCATACCCTTTAATAACTTATTTTTTGGCACCAAAGCTTATTGTAGATGATTAAATCTAAAATTATGTTTTAAACTAGTCTTGTACACCTAATAAATATCACTCAAGGCTCTACCATTTAGTTTTAGACTTTTCTTGTAGCTAATAGGCTCACCTTTACCATCCCAGTGAGCCTAAATTCTTATCATATAATCTAACCTTGATATTATAAATTCCTAGGTCACCTATAGCCCATAGTACACTTGAATTATGATATATATCCTGCACTATCAATTAAAAATCTCCATCAACCTTACATATTCCTAGACAATTACATTTAAACTTGGATAGTAGCATCATCCCTACTATGCCTAATATTAAGCAACTGTCCTTGCCTTAAAAACACTCAAATTTGGAAATTTGTTAATATGTATGGTTGGCCTTATAATTTTCATTAACCTTTACATGAGAATATTTTCCAAAGTTGTTGTATAAATACAATTAGAATACTATTTATTATAATTAGGTATAAATCAAGTCATATTCAAGATATTACTAAAAACACATCTAAAAAAGGCACCTTTCAAGTATTCAAAACTTCACTATTCAACCATATTTATTTATAATTTAGAAAATTAGTCATATTATAGGTTTTAATCATTCAAATATCAAATAATGGGCCTTATTTTTCAAGTTACAAGCTAGATCATTTAAATGTGCTTGTATATAGCATATTGTACCCTTGTACATATATAAATGGACACATAGAGGAGAAATAAATATGTATAAGGTACTATTGAGAGTATTGTTTATGTAGTAAGTACTCATTAATAGATGGGTCTTTGTGGCTAATTCGACACCATGACCCCACTAACCCATTTTGGCAAGGTAACCTACCCTAGGGTGAAGATCTAGGGTTTGAGATATATTATGATATCAATATCCCATGTGTGAAATCTAAAGACATATTTTGAAATGGGATATAAAACATGTAAAGACCCAAGTAGAAGTTTTATTCAATAATTAATATTATGTACATAATATATTTGTTAAAGCATATATAGTATCATTGATGCAAGTGTCACTATAGAGACAAGTGTATGTGCTAGCAAAAAGATAATTTTTCAAAATCTAACAACTAGATAAAAATATTTAAATAATATTTTTAATACCATCCTTAGTCAAATGTACATCCACATTAGTGTATAATTTAAGATAAATTTCTCCTTTGTATTGTTATTATTATAATATTGAATGTTGTACTTTATACATTTGACACATGCTTAGATTTAGTATTTCTTATATAGAATCTAAATTCATTAATTGGACCACTTTTAAAGAGTATCTTAATCCTTGTTTGATTATTATACTCTCTATTTTAATCCTTATTTACAAAAAGGATCAATCACTCACATTGTATAACGTAAAAAGTGACCTTGATAAACATTTGAGAGAATTTCATGTAGCATGTTTGGATTATGCATCCAATGATAGTTTTCTAACCAAGTTATTTCCTATAATAATGAAATAATATTCAATATTATGGTTTTCATAAATTTAATCCTTTCAAAAAAAAATCCTTATACATTTCTCAATCGATATCAGTGATAAGATCTCATATGCTCAGATTTATAAACACAATAATCCAATGAACCTATAATTGAATATGTCTTCTAGTATAAGAACACTTTATTCAAGATGACAAATCCTATGGTAGATAAGGAATTAAAATAAATATTCAAACAAAGTTTAATTTAACCTCTACATGAGTTTATTATGTTCAAGAAGTTTCTATCATCCATGAATATGTGTCATACATTTAAAGAAAGAGAGGTCAAAGTATTGGCAATGAACAAGCTTAAGTATATAATGAATCCAATTTATACTTATCATACAAATATTCTAGGTAAACCTCCATATAAGGTGAGACTAATTGAAAATAAGTGTGATCAAAAGGTAACAATAAATGTAATTTTAAAATCTACTCCAAGTATTATATTATCAACTCCTCCAAAGAGATAGTTTACCAACTTGGTCGAATATCCCTACATGTTATTGAAAAATTTATTGAAATGTAACATCATATTATTCCCTCAAATTGAAGAGGTTGATATGAATAACCCTCTTCCAAAGGGATTAGTGTAGACACCTAATTTTGGCCACAACTAGCTTCTAACTAAATTCAGATTGATTCCTACCAACCATTGTAAATTAATCCTAATAATCATTGAACATCCAAATTTTGTTTGTGCATCATTCATAAAATTTTAAAATCACATTGAGGCATCCCGATTTGGGATACTAGCCCATATACAATAATAACCTCTCATAGATTCATCCTTAATCACTTTGCAACATAACAACTATCAATTTGGCCTATCGACTCATTGAGTGCAACACTTGATCAAATCTTAAAAGAGATAAAATGCTAATCAAAATCAACCAATTAATTAATTAAATAATATTAAATTCCTATTTGAATTATCCATTTTCAATTAATGAAATCTAAAAATGGAAGTTCTAAAAATCAAAATATCAAGCCTTTCATCATTACCTTTGTGAGTTCTTAATCTCTCTAAAAATATCCTTAAATATCTAATTTTAGAGCCATGCCTAGTATTTTAAAACCATGATTACATTATAACTATTAACTAAACTAGATTTAGTCTCAACTCACATAGGGTTAGTTTAAATCCATTCCATGTTTAAACTCAACCTTAACTTAACTTGGGTGAGAGTTAAATCTTGAGGCTATAAATACAAGGCCATACCCCTTCATTTATAAGCTTGGATATTATAGAGTTATTATGCAAAATTTCATCCATAAGCCTTATTTAAGTAATTTTACCATTCCCAAAT
The DNA here is from genome assembly GCA_037957365.1 of Torreya grandis. Classification (NCBI taxonomy): domain Eukaryota; kingdom Viridiplantae; phylum Streptophyta; class Pinopsida; order Cupressales; family Taxaceae; genus Torreya; species Torreya grandis. The sequence goes on along the minus strand of JARHVA010000268.1, from coordinate 1,945,928 downwards.
CTTTAGCCAAGGTGCCAAGGAGATAAGAAACCAAGAAAGTTTCATTATCAAAAACTTCTTAATGCACAATCTAAGTAATCCATTCAAAAATCCATTTAGAGATATAAGGAAGGTAAAGTAGTGTGTTATTTTATGTTTTGTTATGCTTTCATAATTATTTTTTGTTACCTATGCTTTTCCTAGTGTCTAGGATAGAGGTTTTAGGATTTTAGTGTGTTTATTTGAGTTTTATTTCCTAGACTAACACAAGAATAACCTCCCCTCTATGTATTCCTTATCCACATGTTGACATGCTCAATGGGACAAATCATCCCATATAACAAAGTATAATGTTATTATACATTTAATTTTGATAATGGATGCATAAAAATCTTCAAAATTTAAGTTTTAACTTCATTTTTATGTCTTTCTATTTTTAACAAGTCACAAGTTGTAGGGATCGACATCAATTTTTTAGTCATAAGTTGTAGTGATCAATGTCATTTTTATAGATAGACATATATTACTAGAATCAACCATGATATTTTTTTGAAAAATAGAACATGATAGGAACATAGCTGATGAGGATTTTACTTAAGTTTTGTAATTTTCATTTTGTGTTTGAAGACTTGCATATTGATTGTTTAACATATTTGTTATAGGATCTAGTGAGATATACTAGTTTTGAGTGCATTTTATTAATAATTTTCTATAAAAAAAACATATGTTTTTTTGTGTTTTATAGTTAAACATCAATAATCTACCTAATCAGCATCGATCTCTATAAATCAACATTGATCCCTGTGTGTATCAATGATAATTTATCTCTGAGACAAAAACAAGAAAACCTGAGAGCTAAATTTTAAATGTTATTTTCTCACATACCTTTAAGATTATAAGAAGGTAAAACCTATAAAAAATTATAGGTCCTAAGGTGGAAAAATCAAAGTTTAAGCATGGTTAAATCTTATACACATTTTATTTGGAGCTTAAATCATACTTAGTTGTTGTCATCTCTTAAGTTGTTTCTGAAGTTTTTATATTTTTTTCAACAACAAATCCCAAAGTGCTCAAAATACTACATACTTCATTTTAGCGATTAAAATGAACTATAACATTATTTAAATACTCATAAGAGGTTCATTTTCATGCTTCTTTGTTGAATTATTTATTTACGTAAAATGAGTGATGTGTGTATACTCTTCCCCTATCTCCTTTAGGTGACTTGGGTGATCAAAAATGGCCATTCTTTGAATTTATCACATTGTTCCAAAAGCATGTAAGTAAAGTTACTAAGGCCCTCCCCAAAATAATAATTATTTGGGTGACCCAAACATGACCCTAAAGTCCCTCCACTTGTCTATATTTTTCATGCATTTTGTCTTGTGGGCAGGAGTTCATCACCTCCTCACAAGTTATTTAGGGAAGAGTTGACTTGAGAATTCATCTCTTGGAAAAGTTTCAACTCCACTCCATGGTTATGTATATAAATTGAGGGTGACCCAATGGGATTCTTATTTTGATCAGTTAAAAAAAGCTCTATTAGTGGTACTCTATGTCGAAACATAGGGGCAACTCAAACAACGGCTACATTGAGTAAGCGATTGATGTAATGGCTATAACTAGATAATAAATTTTAACAACAAGTCAATTAACATGTATAAAAATGACATGATTGAATATTTAGTGTTATCCACACTTGGGACAATCTAGAAATGAATTAAAATTGATAGTTTAGAATAAGCCCACTTATCATGGACATATTATTGATGCAGGGTGAGTAGCCTAAAGTTCCATGTCACTGTACAAACTATTGAGAGAAGAGGGGACCCCAAAAACAAAATTTTCATGTCCTTTTAATTTTTTTATTAATAATTTAAAATACTCTCAAGATCAAGTATATATATGGTATTTTATAATACTAGGCAACCTTATTAGTTTTAGGATTTATGATGTTATAGTTAGGTGTTTATGTCATTTTATCTTTTTGATAACATGATCTTGTGTATAAATATATTTTTATCATACCTCATATAAAAATTAATATTTTTTACACATCACTCCTTTGTTTGAAGAGGCATTATGCCATCCATTTGATAACATACCCTTTACCTTAGTTTTTTACTAAAACAATAGTTTATTTGTATGTCACTTATTTGAAAGGGGTGTCATTAAGCTACCTAATTAATTCCAAGTATTATGCCTTATAATATTGAAACACATTTGTCATAGCTTTAGAGAAATATATCATTGTTACACTACTTTAATTGTTCAAATAATTTTTGCCTTGTGTCTAAATTATAATTTTACAAACCATGTGGGCCCTTTGGATCTATGCCTAGTACCATCATGTTGTTCTTTCTTGTCTATCTTACTGTCTATTTTAAGAAGCCTAGTTTTCTAAATTGAGTTCAAAATTAGTCTTGATAAGTTTAGATCCAAAAATTGACTATTTTTTATCTAGGCCTTATGTAATTTTGGCTTAGACCATTTGCCTTTCAATTTTGGGTTGTGTAATTTAGGTTATTTCTTTATTCAATTTGAAAACTATTTTTATGCCAAGATTTGGAGAAGTATTTTGTCCTCCATGTGCCTATTATTTCATGCCTTTTACTAATTGATCAATTTTGTGTTTAAAATATTAATGCATAGTTTGTTCCAAAGTGTTTCAAATTTGTTAGATTAACTCTCTTTCCATTTAGACCTCATTTTGTCTAAAGTCTAGCTTTTGTGCCTTTTCCAAAAAAAACCTACCAATACCTATTTTGAGCCTAGTTTGTGTTTTCTATTTTCCAAATGACCTAGCAACATTTGTTTCTTTAGATTTAAATTTAGACCTCATTTTGTTTAAATTCTAGCTTTTGTGCCTTTTACAAAAGACCTAGCAATACATGTTTTGAGACTAGTTTGTGTTTTTTATTTTCTAAAAGACCTAGCAACCTTTATTTCTTTAGAACTAGATTATAATTATTTGAAACACTTTGTACCTAAGTCAGGAACTTTATTTTTTATTCATCCACATGAACATTTGTTTAAGATATGTAATGTTAGACATATGATGTTAGACTATTTTAGAACAAGTTTTAGCACAAACCTTTTAGAGATACAAATCCACTTTTAGACCAATTTAGACCATGGTTGGACCATTTATCCTTTGGAAATTATTTTTAAGAGTTTATAGAGCCCTATTCCTTTATTTTGAAACATTCATCATTAATTTGAATATGTATCATTATACTCATAATGGAGACATGTACAATCTAGGTTATAATAACATGGTCGCACAAGATGAATTTATTCAAGACCCCTATGGTGATGATGTAGTTTATAGGATGTATCCTTATCCTCCTTATATTACTAAATCTAGGGAATAAATCTAATATCCCTTAGCCCACTACTTGGTTAAGATGCCTCTTTACTTATAATAGGACCAAGATAAAACCATGCAGTATCTTGCTAACATACCATCAGTTGTAGAACAAGTTCAGTGATAGTCATATTATGTTACTATGCCATAGACATATGACCCTTATTTTTTTATCATCACTTACTTGAAAACAAGGATGAAGTCTTAGTTATATCCATGGAGGTAGGGACCAAGTTTCCAACAAACTTCCCCCATAAAATTTTACCTAGTCTATTTAGAGTACCTTTTAACATTACTTACAAGTAAACTAGGGAAAATGCCTCTACTATCAATCCTCAAGCACTCATGTTGATGTCATATCAAAATCCAAATATTCTTGTCATAGGAAATGACCTCATGGAGGACCACTTTATAAAAATGAAAACAACATATCAAACCTATTTGAACTTATCATGTAACTTTAAAAACATGGCCATGTCAAATGCTTCACTCATCAAGATAGAGCTTTCAATAGGAGTATTAATTGAATTGATAGATCAAGATAATCTAGGTATAAACACATTTGTGAAAACCACTTTAGTTGGTGACATTTTCAATTTCTCAATTATTTAGAGGTATCTATTGATTTAATGTAGAATAATGTGCCAAAGATAGTGGATAACATGAAAATGTCATCCAATCTAGGCCAACATGGTTTAACTAATCCAAAAATTAATCCACAAGAAGTGTCTTTAGTTAATACCATGAGTGGTTCACAATAACATGGGGCAAGAAATACTACATCCCAACCACAACAATTTACCTCTAATCCTCAACCAACTACTTCTTCAAGCATGCAACTACAAAGATTAAGTGATCAAATGCCAAATAGTGCCTTGCCTCAAAAAAATGTGACAAACATTACTCCACCTCAATAGGTGATGAATAAAATTTCACAACAATAGGCACAGTCTAATATACCAACACAATAGAGGTATAACATTTTACCATCTCAATAGGGGGCAACCAATATTCCACCTCATCAATTAGTGATATATATACCTCAATAGTCACATACCAACATACCTTTATAATCACAAATATTGTCTAATAAAAAACATGTGTCTATTGTTTAATAATAAATCTTAAACACTTTACAAGCATATATTTCAAAATAAGTGTTTGTGCAACAAAGAGGTACTGCTATCCCATAAGTGATAATTAGGAAAAAATTTACTTTCAATCCAAACATGCCATAAATATAGAGATAGGGCCTTGGTCTGTAAGTTCCCCTTATTTATCTAGATTGGACTAGTTAACAACAAGTCCATATTCAACCTCAATAGGCAAAAAACTTTACTCTGATCCATACCCTTCCATCCTAGCCATAATTCCCTAAAAACTAGGCCTATGTACCAAATCTAAACTAGAATATCATACCACAATGAATGAAATTTTAACAAATACATCATAATCTACAAATGCATATTCTTGGTTAGTTCCCTAACCAAACCAACATTCCATAGAAAGCCACACCTCCATTATACCCTAGGCAAGGTATTCCACCTTTGACTACCCAGCCTCCACCTTAGGCCAATGTTCCATATAGTTTATTGGTACAAGAAATGTAGAAAATGGAGGATGCAATTGTTTCCATTCATGTTGGGAAATGGACCAAGAAGTTTAAGTTATATGGAATGTGTTTCTATCCATTCAACATGCATTATCTATAGATACCATTTTCTCCAAGGTATGAACCACCAAATTTGACAAATAAAAGGGTAAAGGAGATATTAAGGCCCATTTAATATAATTCTTTGTTCCTTTCCATCTAGTGGATTATAGTGACATATACCTCCTACTTTTGTTTCCATAGAGTCTAGTGGGAGAGGCTTTGGAGTGGTTCTTGAAATTATTTAATAATTTTGTATCTAATTTTAATGAACTCTCAGAAAAATGTGTGCAGCATTTATCCTACATATCGAACATGAGATTTCATTAATGGATTTAACCCAGGCCAAATGAAGGTTGGTGAAATCTTTACAAGTTATCTACATTGATGGAGAGTGCTTCCAAGCCATTTCACCCATATCTTACTAGATAAAAAATTAGCTTCTATGTTTATTAAAGATTTGCATAGAGAGATATCCTATCATCTAGAGCTTCTATGTGCACATACCTTCAAGGAGATCATTAAAAAAGGTTTCATAATTTAAAAATACCTTATTAACAAAGGGATTTTGAATATAACCTCATATAATCAAAACTAGAACCAAATCTAATGAAACAATCAAAATCATAATCGAAACCAAGTCCAAGTGAAAGTGTCAGCACAAACCTAGGCTAGTAATTATTAAAAATACAAGCAATTCAATCACAATAAGAATGTTGTTTGAAATAGAGTAATAGATTTTTATCATGTCTAAAAGTTTCAAACATTATCTACTTATCATATGTCATATATGCAACTTACTCCTCATAAGTAATCTATTTAGTAAGTTTAGCCTTCATAGAAACCTAGACTAGCTCAATAAATGTAGAAATCATTACCTTTGCAAACCCCTCCTTCAAGGAGAAATGTGCCTACTCATAAAGTCTTCATTGATCTTGGAAAGCCTATTAAATCCATTTTTTAGAATTTATCCACCACTAACATGATTATTTGTCCAATTTCAAAGCATTATCCTAAGGGTATTCCATATCTATACTAGTATTGAGAGAATGAGTTCTATGAATACCATCATGTTAATCTATGTCATTGTGTAAAAATTAAACATCTCATTGAAAATATGTTGGAAAATGGAGATATTACATTGTGTAATAGAGCACCTACATCCAATCAAAACATGGGTATCTATAAAAACCATTTTTCATAACATGAAAATAAACACTAATAATAATAATAATAATAATAATAATAATAATAATAATAACAAATTCTAGAACAACAAAAACAATAGTATCAATAACCATAACAACAACAACAGTACTAGTAAAAATAACAAAAACATCAATTGAATAGATAGGACCAAGGCTAGAATGATTCCAATACCTAATAGACTTATCATGTAGTTACACATGACTACAATAAATTTGTAGGTCGTCTTGCAAGAGGTTGAATTTCAGTCATCACCATTAATCCAAGACCAAGTGTTAATATAATAGGACCATTTCTAAATAATTTCAATCAATCCACTTATGTCAGTGATCCTTCTTTAACTTGGGACTACATCCTAGCACACCAAAAATCTAGGGTTATTAATTTTGGACCTTATATTGATAACTCATCATTTCCTTGTCAAAAAATATAAGTGCATTGGCAACCAAGACTTATCCTATCTATCCCCTCACCACCATCATTTTATAGTAATAATGGCCCTGTATCTAATCCTAATTTTATAATCACAACTCAGTGGTCAAATATTACCATTCTAAACACATGACCATCTTACACCAAACCCATCCAACCCATTATTCTATCTAAGAACAATCCATATACCACTATGAAGGAAAATATGTTCAACATTGTAGAACAACTTCAAAATATACCTACACAAATCTCCATTTTGGATTTGTTGTGTACATCTACTATCCAAAAGAACATCTTAATAGAGTTCCTAGGCCAATCCCATGTTCCAAATGATATAAACCAAGATAAATTCCATGATTTGGTTGGACATCTAGCCCCAAGCCAAAAAATAACCTTAGACCAAAGTGATATGCCATCTCTTAGCCCTTTCCATAACAAACCATTCTACATTGAATTTGTCATTATGTGGAAAAAATTGAAACATGTCCTAATAGACAATGGATCAAGCCTAAATATTGTGTCTCTAAAGCTCATGAAGCATCTCAGATAGACAATAACTAATTTACATCTAGAAATGATCACTATCAAGGCATGTGATAATGAAGAGCAAGAATCATAGGGCATAGTCATTTTACAAGTTGTCATTAGGCCCTTGACCCATGATACACTTTACCATGTGTTGGACCTAGACCTATCTTATAATTTACTTTTGGGTAGACCTTAGATATAGGAAATTTGTGCAATCCCTTCAACATTTCACTAGTTTCTCAGGTTATCTCATTCAAGTATAGAGGTTATCATCAATGGAGATTTATAGCCTTATGAACATTGCAAACTTTTTAAAGTTGAGTATGAAAGCTAAAATTATCACTTTGGCCTATATCTAGTGCCCAAAATTGACAATGGAAAATAAATACTTATTGATTTACTAGAGGCAAATTATATAGACCTAGATAGTCTTGATTCATCTTCACATATGCCACCTCTTGAATTGTCTAATCATTTATACCATCTCAGTCAACATACTAGTAGAGTATTTGACTCATGACACATTTCACATTTCCAATATTAAATATAACCCCAAGTCATATGGAAGACCTAAATACAATCCACCTTGTATGGAATGGTAGTGAAATGGAAAGGGTAAACTCCATAGTCTAGCTCCTATTATTTTCACACTAGCCACTAGCCAAAAACATGACCAACTAGCTAATGATGAATCCTGGATATACAATGATAAATTGGCCAATTGTTACAAAATATACAAATAATTTATTCTTAATAGTATCATGGAGAATCAAGCCTATAAAGTAGGAAGCCTCAATCCAAATCAGCAACCCTCAAGCTAGTTTCTATAACTTGGTCCAAAGGAACCTATGGCCTTAGATTTAATATTCTTAGGGGTGATCTCATGTATCTTATTCATATTCTAATTCCAATGAATAGTGATGATGATGTCATTAGTGAAGTAGAGTCCAATCATATCCCTTATGAAGACCTTTCCCATACCAATTTGTTTGAAACCCATGTCATTTATACCATTACTCTAATTAGTTGGCATAATCTACTTCATATTTATCACCCTCAAATTATATCCTAGGACCAAAAATAATCCACAGTGCTTATAGATGAGTTTGAGAATGATGAGGCCTTTTTCAATTTTATAATCCTTAGAGATAATGTTTCATTGGGAGACCACAAATAAGGGGTCTCAATCAAACTAGATATTACAACCTATTTTTGGAGAACAAGTTAACATCCTTATCCACAAATAATTAAATAAAACATTAAGATCAAAATTTGTAAACCTCTTTGAGGTGATTTTGGACCAGAATAAAATTAAATATAAAGGCTAGTCTAAAGGTGAAAACTTGTTTTAGGTATCATTAGATGGGGGTGTTCATCTTTCCTTAAACATAATGTTGGTGATCTAAGTTGCACCTTTATTGAGGAGAAGAGTGTTTATATCTAAACCTCAAACCTAGGCCAACATGGGAATGACCTATAGGTTGTGTATCACCTATTGATTGGGTCAAAATTCTATATTTAATGGGCCTAACTCCTCAAATTTATCAATTGGATCTCTTTCTCTAATATCTAACTCTATTAGGATGAAAAGGGGATTTAGATTGCATAAATGGGGCATACTCTATGTGGTGATGTAACAATGTGATAGTTTAATCCACTCACTCATATTGAACTCTTAACACATTAGTAAATAATACATAGAGTTAACTCACTACCTTCAAAGGGTTCTAAACAATAATGTTTCACCTAAAGTTTAGCTTAAGTGACTGAAATAAAAAGTGTAATGAGAAAGAGACCTAGTTTAAGGCACTTAATATCAGACATCCACTTCAATTTTGATCCATAATCATCATGAAAAACTAGATAACATGTAAGAAAATATTGTTAGTTATAAGGTGAATATTGGACTTACAAATGGAATATCATACCAATATTTCATATTAAATAAGTATGAATACACTAAGTACTGGTCAAGAAGAAGATGTAGTTCTATTTATCAATCTAAATAGGTGTACATGTACAAACACTACTAAAGTTTCCTTATACCAACCTAAGGGATAGAAAAGAAATAACTCAATGACTACTTAAATATAAATTTTGAAGGATAAGAGAGAATATTCTAGTAGTGGTATAGGCCATAAATGAGGGTAATATGATGTATGATAGTTATACATGCCTATTCACTATCCTCATGTGTTAACATGAATTCAATGGGTCTAATTTGGCATTTAGGGAAGATTTAGAGGATATAAATCCCTCATTTGACTTTATTCAAGCCTGAATCATCCTTAAAATAGCCTTAGATTTCCTCTAATGTGCATGCAGAATGGTCTATGAAACTGCTTTTGACTTGTCATAATGGCCTTTATTTTTGGGTGTGCTCATCTGGATGATAGTTACCAATGTTTTAATATGGTTAATAAATGTTACCATGCCAAATTTTTCCTTATTTAACCTTATAATTTAAATATAATCAATCATATTTTCTTGTCTTTCAACCTTCTACTCATATCCATTACTTGAATGATCAAACAATTAACTAGACTCCCAATTCATATTTACTCCTCTGAGGGTCTCTTTGATAGTTTTATACACTTGGAGTTTTTTTTTCCTTTTAAAAATCACTAAAATAATTATATTGTATCTTAGATAAACTATTGATCACTTTTCCATACATAAATCCTCCCTTTAGCCTTTGTGAAAGGCTCTTTTAGACCTAGTTTTGAGTGCAAAATCTATTAATGGAGATATGAAAACTTTTTTTTTTTTTTTTTAAAGTAAATTTTCAAAATGAGACAACTTTAAACACTTAAATGACAAAAAAACATACCTATTTTCAAATTTTAATTCATTTAATTGATTATAACTCAAAAAATGCATCTTTTGGGGTTGTTTCAATCTGCCTTATCAAATTTCTAAGTGTGTGTAGGTCTGAGTTTTATCTTTTTATCAAGTTTTATGTGTCCCTAAGACTTAATTATTTTTTAATTAGGAAAAATATGGACCAAAAAATTATTATATTTATTTTTTTCCATTATTAACCATGAAACTAACTTGAATCACATATTTTGACTTGTTGCACACTTAGAAATTATGAACTACGAGACATAGAGAGCAAGAAATAGGTGAATATTGAGATTTATAAGGTATAAAGACATAATTATTTTTATAAATACGTGTAAATACCCATAAAACTTATCCAAGCATTATATTTTATCATTAAATTACTTAAGTGCCTCAAAAACACTTTCTAACTATCCCCACTTGCATGCCAAAATCTTAAAATCTTAAAAAAATTCCCTTATCCATGTTTTTACCTAAAATTATAAATTTTAATATTATAAATAGGTGTGGGAAGACTTAAATAACCATAAATTTCCTAAAAAATCCACACATTTATTTTAAATCATCTGTCATATGTTATAGCCCTCCAACAAGCTTTCCTAGCTTCATGTTAACTGTCAACAGATAAGCATAAGACTGTGATAAAAAATGGATGATTCCACTATTAGTGTGACCTAAATAATGTAATGGGATATTATAAAAACTAATAAACATCACTTTTAACAGTTTTAATAGTTGTATGATGCTTTTATAGGCCTCAAGATGCATTAAACTAGCTAGTGGGTTGCTTACATGAATGATTGTTTATGACTTCAGGAGGTATATAACAGAATATTATACTATTACACTAATAATTAGGCCTTAAATATGGAATATAAATATTTATATAATAACCATGATTATACATACCAAAAATGAGAACCTAAATCCTCTTGCAGATGCTCCAAAGTCATAACTTTCTCCAAAATTGTCAATGGTTGCCTATGTGAAAGACTTGGAGAGTGCCTTAAGTATATAAAAAATAGTCTAATATTACCTTAATATATGTTAAAAATATATTTCATGAAAAATTAACCTAGGTCATAATGATCTTATATACCAAATTTTTAGGTTAGATCACCTCTCTAGCATCTTCAACCCTTTAAATCTTTTCCAAACTAGCCCTAAAGCTTATGACTGTGTATACAGTCTAAAACCATTTGATCAACCTTGGAAATTATTGAATAAAAATTTAGTGTTTTATGTAGTTTTATGATATCACTCTCTATATTGGATTTAACATATTCATCTAATTATATAATATCAACCTTGATAAGGATATCTCCATATGATGCTTGTGAGAGCACACTAGGTTAATGAACTTCTTAACACTATTCTATGTATATAACCCCTAAGAGATGATCATAGTGTCTTAAACATTTAATAGACTCCTTTATTACCTTAAAATAAACCTTTAAAATTCTTAAAATTTATAATCACTATGCCATTTATCTCATTGTATCATGGGTTTTTCATTGCATAAGCTACTAACCAAGGCTTCTCAAGTGTATAGACTACAACCTTTAGGTTAGACTCAAAGAAAATGAGTGACTTATCATTCTTGGAAATTTGAAGTGAATAATTTTTTTATTTTAATCCTTTTATGTTTTCCAATTTAACCTATCTAGATCACTTGCTTATGTTAAGGTATTTCACACCAATAACTCTCCCTAGAGCAGAATCAATAGTTGCAGTGGTAGATCACTTGGTCATGAAGCTAGTCTTCCCTTCCCAACATTGGATCATCCACTAAACTAGGAATTATTCTATATACATATACTATTTTCAAAATTTTATTTATTATTGATACTTTATATCTTTCAAGAACCTATCGAGTCTCAATCTCTCTCAGTACATGTTGTAAGGGGTGCACTAAGAAAGGGGTGGGTAGACCATCGGTGCTTTTTAATATTGTTTTTCCTTTTTCCACTTTCCATACACACACTCTAACATCCTAAAACCATTAAACCCAAGCTTATTCTTCTTATTTATACCTATTCCTATCACTTGTTATATTTTATCCTTTATTTCTTATCTTAGCACCCTTTTGACCTATCGATTGTGCTAGGTCGACCAAGTTGACCTAACATAATTTAGGGACTTTTCTCTCTTTTGGTTTACAGGCCTCTCAACTAACCTAGCACAAACCTAATGAGTTATAATTAAAAATATGCTAGGTAGACTAGGTTGACATAGCATAATTGACATTCTCAATTGACTTTAGGGTAAGATACTAATATATATATATATATATATATATATATATATATATATATATATATATATATATATATATATATATATATATATATAAGGTCATTTAACACCATATAAAAAGAGAAAAGAATTAAATGGAGAATTATGAATGAACATATACCTATTGACCACTTTACTTGGGTAATAAAGCTTTAGGGTTCAATACTTTCTTTGGAGCTTTAATCTCATATTGTGGATAAGTCTTTTAGATGCTTATGTAGGTTGTATAGCCTAAAGTTAATTTAACTTGGTTATCCTTAGATACCACAACAATCTCTTATGAAGCAACTTGGCCAAGGTGGATATTGAGGTTCAATGGGTTCGTCTTCAAAGGTAAGCATTCCTAACTTTATTCCTCCTTTGTAAGAGTATATAAATAGTTCATTTTTATTCTTCTATTCCATGTATTAGGATTGTATATAGATTGACATGAGTATATGTATTATAATACATGTTTATTTTAATTTTTTATTTATTTTGTTTCTAACCCCCACTTTGTGCCACAATCTTTGGTGAAAAATAGATTATATTTACTTTTATTATTATTAGATTAGTGAAATATTAAATCATAGGAATATTTTGGGGTTATTATGCGATTGTGTTATACTGTAAGATTTACAACCCAATCTCCTTTTTACACATAAAATCATTCTTAATAATCTAATCAACATTTTAGGTTGGCAAAGTAGCTAGATTTACTTTGAAGTTGTTTGCTTGATCTTTGACAAATTGTGTGTGAAACATCTTGTGTTAACTAGTGTTAGTGAAATATTTTTATTTGTGTGCATCAATTAGAATGGCCATTCTCAATTCAATCAATTATTTGTTTCCCTTTTAGTACTTATTTCTTTCTTACATTACTTGTAGTTATCTTGATTTAATTCATAGCTTGTTATCAACTTTCTTTTCTTCCCTATCTGTTGTACTAGGTCAACCTTGTAACTTTTTCAACCCCTGTACATTGTTCTATGTCAACCTGGTGGACCTAGTACTATTTTCAACATCTTTACCTCTTTCTACTAGTCATTATTTTCTAAACTAAGATCAACCTGGTTGACCCTGTACAGTTTTATAGTCCCAATTTTTGCACTAGGTTGACCTAGTACTATTTTTTGTCACTTATTATTATCATTGTGTGTTTATCTAATCTTGTTTAATCATGATGACATATTTTTAGCCTTCCCTTAGTCTAGATAATTACATTATTAAGGATTTGGATAGTAACCTCACTTATTTCATTACCTCTAATGAAACTATCCAGTTTATTGCTTCACCTTCTCCTAAGCCTAAACCACTCACTACATGATGAAATGTAGTTGATATCCTTCATCATAATACTCCTCCCAATACCAATGTTGGGATTCCTTCACCAATCAATACTATTCTAGATGTTTCCCAAATATTCAAAAACCTTCATGATAATACTATTTATACTCCTCACAAGAATGGTGGATTGACTAAGCTTCCTTATTATTATAACACACTTAAGATAATTAAAACTAATGTTGGGAATCCTCCACCTAAAAATAATCTTCCTCCCACCAACACTAACAATATTCCTCCTATCAACACTAATACCCCACCTTCCAACCCACCTACTGATACAACTCATTTTCTTGCCCAAGTTATCCAATAAATGAAAATCATGTAAACAACCAATCAATCTCAAATAACGAGAATGCAACAACTTGTATTCAACATGATTAGTCAACCACCTCAAGTCATCATGTCTCAACCAAATCAAAATTTTGTCTCTCCTCCTCTTAGATATGCCAATGGGAATATAATCCCTTAACCTCCAATGAATAATAAAATGATTCAACCTCTTCAAAATCAACCTTTAGCTCTATTTATTGCATCCATAGATATTGGAAACATTTCTCCAACTATCACATATAATGGGACTAAGGACCTTACTATATTTTTAAATTATTTTGGTAATATTTATAATGAATGGGTCCAAACTAACACCTTTTCTATAACTAATATCATAGCTAAAACCTTTGTTGGTGATGCACTTGACTGTTACAACCAACTTCCTAGACATTCCATCTCACAAATAGAGGATTTAGTCAATGATTTAGTGAAGGAATTCTAACATTATAACCTTCCTAAAAATTGCCTTCATTATTTCATCAATGAAAAATAACTTCCTAATTAATGTGTTCATACTTTCATCAAATAATGGAAGTCTCCTACCCATAAAATAGACCATAACATGAGCGATGATAATGTTTTAAAACTATGTGTCACTACTCTTAAACCTCCTATTCAATATAAAGTTTGAATATTTTCTCCTTAAACTTTAAAAGAAGGTTTAGACCAAGTAAAAAGGGAAGACTCTCTTATGACTTAATTTGAACCATTTCAAATAACTAATAAAATATCTTTCCAATCTTCTTCTCATACCATTGATTCATCCAAGCCTTCCCAACCTCAAAATGAAGCATCCAATTAAACCAATTTTAACCCAACCCATGCTCCCTTGAGTATAGAATAAATTAAATATAAATTACCACCCTCTAAACCCATGAACTTTGATCCTTCCAAACCTCCTCCAAAATGGTACAATCTTAATAAGTTTTTTTGGTGGCATGCTACTATAGGTCATTCTCATGAATCTTGTTGTGATCTTCACCAATTTCTTATTTATTCCTTGCTTGGTCCACATTTCAATCTTTATATTCTCACCAAAAAACATTATCAAGACTATCTTTAAGCTTATCAAAGTCAATCTCAAGAACCAAAATCCCATCAACAAAAATTCTCCCATGAATAAACCTCATCTATTAATTTTGTTCAAACCATAGTTGATCCTTATTCCTACACTAATAAAGAAAGGATAACTAACATGAATAAATTTAAACATATTGTGTCATCCATTGAATCTCAACCTCTTAAGTCACATGAACCAAAGGAGTAATTAGTTCAAATGCCTACTCCAAATCATATCATCCATGGTGCTCCTTTACCTCTCCATACTTCTCCTACACATCATATATCACAATCAAGCCCATTAAAATCTAACAAACCAACACATTACCTATTTAAAAATGTACCTACCAACCCAATGAAAATCATTTTAATGGTTCAATATCACCTCACTCCAACTCACATGTTGGGGCATCTTGTGATTCCCATCCACATATCCATTTAGACTTTAGGGCATCTTATGATACTTATAGACTTGTATTTTAACATGATTATCTTTGATAAAGATGTTAGAATAGAGTTTACTTGTACTTTTCATCTCATGTTTCTTTATTTTTGTGAATTTTACTTATTTTAGTCACACTTTACTAACATCATTGATTTCCTTTAATTTATTTTGTATTTCTTACACATCAAATTTGGAATTTACTTTCATTTTTTTCCTCGTATTTTTATTTTTATTTTGTCTTTTTGTGCCATTATTTTCCTTAGTAACCTTATGATCATTCTTTCCCCTTTATTTAGTATTTACCTCTTGATGAACCATAGTCTTCTTTTTCATTTTAAATTTCTATTTTATCACCCTCATGGTTTATCTTTTATGAGTTTCATTGTTAGACCATGGATAGGATCCGACACCCCTCACAAAATTACAATCCTTTACTTATGTTTTTCTCATTTTGCTTCTTTCCAATGCTGTTTTGGCATCCTTTGGGTTTTCCTTTATGAGTTGCTTTGTAAAAAGTCTCCCTCACTTTACTTTTCTCTTGCTTATTATCACCCTTATGGGTTTCTCTTTTATTATTTGATTTGTAAGACCATGGATAGGACCTGACCCTCCTCATAAAATTACCATATTTTGATGTTATTGATCCTTGTTCTCAACTTTAGATTTCACTTCTCTTTCTAGATGAAATCTACATAAAAAAATATGATAACATGTTTTCCTCGATATCCCTCATTCTTATGATAAATAGTCACACCTTTACTATCATTGTATCCCTTTTTTCCCTTTGTCACATTTTTTTCAATTTGAAGAAATTCAAATTATTCCATGTGTCATCTCCTCTTGATTTCCCATTTCTTTCATCTCCACATTGGATAAAAAAGGTCAAAGGAAAGATAAAAATTTTATTTCACTTGGATTTATGAGACTCTTAGACCCCATTCTCTTTGAAGTTTCTCTCTCTCTTAGCAACCTTATCCCAAGTTTTCTAATGAAAGTCATCTTTAGCACCCATGTTTGGTTTTCCAAATCCATATGGAGGAGGAATAGAAAAATCCATCAAGAAAGTTAAAAGCCAAATAATTTAAACAAAATTAAATGATATCTAAAAGGTAACATATAAATCTCAAAAGTCAAATTCACACCAAAAGACATGATTAAAATCACATCTCCTATATCCAATCAAAGATCAAACTTCATAGTCAACTTTATATAAAGCTAATGTACTTTGGGGTATATTAGGCTAGTAGATTAGAATAGGGGATTTCAAAAAACTCTATGTTTCTACCTACTTTATCATGTAAGTACCCAATATTCATAGTATATTGATAGTTCTATAATGCATCCTAATGAATGAGGAACACATTGTGGGGAGGTAGGTCTATTTTAATTTTCACGCATATAGCTTTCATGGGATGATCTATATACTACATTTGTTGACCTAAGACTTTTGTGGATAAGATAAGTTCTTCATATTCCTTAAGGTAGAAAGTCCTCTTATTTTGAAAAAGCTAATTTAAGTGTCTTGACTTTGATAAAGAGTTCTCTCTACCTTGGTGTTTCCTTAATTATCCCCTCCACCCATTTCATTTTCCCCCCTTGATAGATAAATTGTGATTCCAAATCTATTTTACCTCTTCTTTATTCCTTTTTATTCATATCATAAAAACATGTTAGCATTACCTTGTTTTAGTTTTATCTATCCTTAGAAGTGAAACAACATGTTTGAGTAATTATGGATCACTCTTCTCTTTCATTTGTCATTATTATACTACCCTTCTATTGTGGATAGCTGAGTCATCACCCTTTTTCCATTATTACATGTTTCTATTTATATTCCTTCTTCATGTGTCTTACATCTTGACTTATATTTCATTCGACATTCTTTCATATTTTTCTTTATGTTTGATTCTTTCATGACTATCTTACATGATCTTACTTTTTACTTTCTTATATATCTTTTTTAACTTTGTCTTTCATTGATATATCATTTGCCATCCATGTTTTACATGCTTCCTAATGTAATCTAGTATGTTCTGCATTCCTTTTTGCCATTTATGTCTTACTTATCATTTATCATTTATTTCCAATCATTTGTCATTCATTTTCCAATCATTTGTCATTCATTATCCAATTATTTATCCTTCATTCGCCATCATTTTTCATTAATTTTCAATCATTTGTCATTAATTTTCCATCCTTTTATCATTTATTTGCCTTCAATATTCTATCCTTATATTAACAATCCTAATTTGCCAATTTTATTAAAATCTCAATATAGCTACTATATGCCTATTTTTCACACAATTTGATTTTTAGCTCTCTATTTTTGAACTAACTTCTATAATTTCACCTAGTGTACTATACATTGGACACCTTTACATCTATTGTAGTCTACTTATTTACCTATGGCACTAAGGTAAATTAAAGGTATGTGTTTTTACTTTAGTCCTTTAATTTATCTTATTTTCTACTTATTACACCATACTTAGCATTAGTGTTATGTGTTATCATGTTTTCTTCTAAAGCACCATCTCATGTTGTACTTACATGACATGTGATGAGATTCAGCTAGGGCATATATATACACATAATATTTTCAAACTTTTATTGATTAATGACACTTTTTATCTTAAAGGAACCTGCCAAGTCTCAATCTCTATGAGTGCATTCTTTAAGGGGTGTACCAAGAAAGGGGTGGGTAGACCATTAGTGCTTCATAAGATTGTTATTCCTTTTGCCACTTGCCATCCACACACTCTATCCTCTTGAAACCATTGAACCCAAGCTTATTCTTCTTATTTTTACCTATTCCTATCACTTTCTATGTTTTATCCTTCATTTCTTGTCTTAGCACCCTTTTAACCTATCACTTGTGTTAGGTCAACCAGGTTGACCTATCATAGTTTAGGGACTTTTTCTCTCTTTTGTTTTGTTTTCCTCTCAATCAACCTATCACAAACTTACTAAGTTAAACCTGAAAACATGCTATATCAACTAGGTCAACCTAGCATAGCCAATGTTCCTAAATGATTTTAGGGTAATATACTACTATATATACAAGGCCATTTACCACCATATAAAAATATCAAAGAATTAAGTGAAGAAGTGTGAACGAACATTTTCCTTTTGACCATTTTACTTATAGAATAAAGCTTTAAGGTTCAATACTTTCTTTGGATCTCTAATCTCATCTTGTGGATAAATATTTTGGATTCTTAGGTAGGTTGTGTAGCTTAAAGTTGATTTATCTTTGTTATCTTTACATACTATAATAATCTCTTGTGAAGAACCTTGGCCAAGGGGGATATTTAGGCTCTACGGGTTCATCTTCAAAGGTAAGTATTCTTAACTTTATTCCTCCTTTGTAAGAGTAGATAGATAACATATTTGTATTATTCTTTTCCATGTATTAGGATTTTTTATACATTTATGTAAGTATATGTATTATAATACATGTATATTTTAGTTGTTTATTTATTTTATTTCTAACCCCTACTTTGTACCACAAGCTTTGATGTGCACTAGATTATATTTACTTTTATTTTTATTAGATTAGTGAAATATTAAATCATATGACTCTTTTATTTCTGTTGTGTGATTATGTT
The DNA here is from genome assembly GCA_037957365.1 of Torreya grandis. Lineage (NCBI taxonomy): Eukaryota > Viridiplantae > Streptophyta > Pinopsida > Cupressales > Taxaceae > Torreya > Torreya grandis. The sequence goes on along the minus strand of JARHVA010000268.1, from coordinate 1,926,861 downwards.
ATACTATAGGCTTTGTAACCCTACCACACATAGTGTGATGTGATAAATGATCCCCTAATCAAGTCTAATGGATCCTCACATTACTCATGATCTTGATTAAAAAATTTATGCTTCCCAATTAGAAGTGTATGTGTGCTCTATCCCATCCAATCTAGGATTGATTTATGGACATGCTAAATTTTTTTATTACATATAGCTTCTTCTTTGGATATTCAATAAAACATATTTGAACCTTCTTGTAGCATCTTCAAAGCTATTTGAATATTTTTTAAAGCATCTTCAAAGTTTACTAGAGCATCTTCATAACTCACTCATATTTAAAGCATATTCAAAACTATTTCTCAAAAGGTGTTGACAAAACCATTATGACTTCTTAAGTTTTCAAATTATTTCTCAATTGAAGGCATTAGGTTGCCTCTCAATAATTCCTAATACCACACCAAGACCTTCCAAGTTACTCATGTTGTTAGATAGATAAACCTTAACCATGGCATCTTTTGACTATTTATACTCCATCAAAGTGATCAAGGGCCATCCAATAATGTTTGATCATCATGACAACACTTGACTCAACTTGTAAGGGAGATATAATATTGATAAGGCAAAGTTATAGCATGACAAGACCATGGAATGTTTGAAAACCCATCACAACTCATAAGGATAAGATATAACCATGTGACTAATGATGGAATAAGACTCAAGGCATTAGGCTAACCACTTTCTAGGTCTAAGAATAGAAAGTGGTCAACATTTCTAGTGACTCCTAGGGGTAACTAGCCTACTGGTCATGAAAACCTAGAGGCTCAAGTATGACTTATGACCTAAAATGCCATAATCATGGATTGATCAACTGATATAGTACTCAAAGATGATTTTTTGACTATAGCAACAACAAGACACACAAAGAGAAGCAAAGAAATAATAACTAGCTCTAAAAAACATGTTTAAAAATTAAGAACAAACAAGGCAAGGAACTAATGTAGCATACAACTACCTACAAACTTGTGTAGACCACACTTATAAGAAGTAAGAGTAATAACCCAAGTAACTAGTATGTAAAACTAACCTCAATGGATATTCTCCCTCTTGGATCAAACGAGAAGTTTCTTGGGGCTCTCCTTCCATGAAATAGATAATTATGATAAATAACTAGCTCCATGAATGAGAAACTTGGTGGAGTAGTATTATTTTTGACCAAATCACTTATGATGGTCTCAAGTATCATATCAATTGAAAACTAATGGCCTATGAACACATATTCACTTGATGTATCAAATTTCACCTCCTAATGTTCTTGATTACTTTTGACCTCTTGAAGGAAGACAATGTACTTTAAGACTTCATTGTGTTGGTTATCTCCTAGCTTCACATGATCAAGTACCATTAGTATTTCATCTTGAACTATATGGTCAAGAACATCTTTAAGGACCTTAGAAACTACTACAATTTCATTGTCAAGCTTCTTTCTTGGATCAAATACATTTTCTTCTAGTTGTAGGCTCATCATCTTGACCTCTTGAATATATTAAAATGGATTTATACTTTATATAAATAGACCAAGTCCCTCTTATTCATTATTTTCAAGCTTCATATATTGATAATTATGGAAATGGATGGCTTTAAATAGAATAAAAGGTTGGTATCCTTGTTTAAGGACTTCAAACAAATCATCTTCTAATGGTTCAACCTCTTCAAATGGCATGTTTATGGAGCTACACTCACATTTCTTGATGAAATAATCTTTTTGAATATAAAATAATTCATGAAAAGACTCTATGAGAAGATAACCTAAGCCCATAATCTAAAAAAATACATGCAATTGATTTTTTGACCATGTTCATGGAACTCTAAACAATCTTTGGCATCCTTGAAGACTAAATGATGTCCTTTCTTGCCAAGGGGTGTTCCAAGGATAAGTTATTCTTCAAACTCTAAAAATTCATCATCATAAGCTACTACATCAACTTTATTTTCATTTATTACCTCTTAAATGATATTTTCTCTCTCAATGAGTGGCATAGGATATTCTTGGAGTGATTCCAAGAGAGATGAAATGTATGCCATATTCCCTTCATTCAGCTGCCTATATTCAACAATCATCACCTCTTCCTTAATTTGCACATTTTTTGGATGGATATCCACAAAATAAATTAATTATACTCTTGATTATGGAGGGTTTGGTATTTAATGACATCAAACTCATTTGATAGATCTTCACCCTTCCTTTACTGCAGTAATTGGTTCTAAGATAAAACTTAGGATTAGGAGTTTCTTGTGTTGAGTGTACTATTTTTTGGGAAATAAATGGAGGTATATGTATATAATATGGAATTTTCCTAATATTTTATATTTATTGATTACAAATTTTGTCTACAACCTTAGATTATTTGGCAATAAATGCTTTAAAATCAAGCTTTCACTGATCGTGATGACTAGTTTCTTCGATGCCTACTCTTCCTTCCTAGTGCACTCTCTTTTGAATGGAATTATATTATGGAAAAAATTTAAAGGTTTTTTAATTTTTTAAGAGATTTGAAACATAATTAATAGTATTTTTTTATGGGTGATGGGAATCTTAGAATTATATTGACATGGGGTGAAGGAGGGGATAGAAAGTTGGTATTGGTGAGTTTTTTGCCCTTCATGTACTACCACATTCTTCTTAATCATGGAAATTAGACCTTATATGTTAATAATTTCACTATTTCCCCTTATATTACCCTCTTTCATGAGTAATTACTAGTCCCTTTTGGCCTATTGTAATGAAATTCTAACACCCTCAATGGCATGCTTGGGAATTTCTTGCCCATATCCTTTCAATGTGTTAATTTTATCATATGTTTCTCATGATCCAATAGGTTTTTTAAGGCCAAATATGTAATTTATTGGTGTATGAGTAGGTTTTTAAATAATTTCATGATCTTACCATGATTTATTAGGTGGATAATTAGACTTAAAATGAGGTAGATGAGACTCATAATAGGGTTGGTAGTTTTGGCAATAACAAATATAAAGTTGATAAGGGTTAGGATAGGGTTAAATAATCATAGGTATATCCATAAGGGAATTGATAACATAATTATGCCTCACATACATCCATGACTCATCATTAAGCACAAATAAATCAATGAAATTTTTGATAGTAACTCATCTTACCATCAAAGTGAAGACTATCCATGAACCTTGCTATGACTCCTAACTACAATGTTGTCAATTTGATGCTTAAAACTCTCTAAAATGTTTCTAATAAATGTATTTAGATTTTATATATCCTATAATGCTACCAAATTATTCTTTAATGCACTTTAATCTCATCCCATCAGGTGTTACATAATATTTGGTGATCTAGGTTGTACCCTTATTGAGGAGAAGAGTGTTCATGTCCAAACCTCAAACCTAGGCCAACATAGGAATGACCTATAGGTTTTGGGTCAGTTATTGTTTAGGTAAAACCTCTATATTTTATGGAGATATATCACCATATTTATCAATTGGATCTCTTTCTCTAAGATCTAACTCTATTGGGGTGAAAAGGGGAAGAAGATTTCATAAATGAAACCTATTCTAAGTGTTGATGCACCAATGTGATAGTTTCATCCACTCACTCATCTTGAACTCTTAATACACTATTCATATATGCATAGATTTAAAACACTACCTTAAAATGGTTCCAAACAACAATGTTTCACCAAGAGGTTAGCTTAAGTTATTTAAACAAAAAGGGTAGTGAGAATAAGACCTAGTTTAAGGCACTTAATATAAGACATCCACTTCAAGTTTGAGCCATAATCATCATGACACACTAGATAAATTTCAAGGAAAAAATTTAGTACTTAAGTGAATCTTGGACCTAAAAAGGGAAGATCATACCAATATTTCATATCAAAAAAGTATGAATAAACTAAGTACTGGTCATAAAGGAGTTGTAGTTTTATTTATCAATCCAAGTAGTTATACAAGTACAAACACTGGATAAGTTTCCTCATAACATATTTTGTAATAAAAAATAAAGATTTCAATGCCTAATTAAATATAAATTTTTAATAATAATATAAAATATTCCAAGCATGAGAGAGGCCATGAATGAGGATAATGTGGCATATGGCATTTACACAGGCTTATCCACTATCATCATACATTGGCATGCATTTAATGGGTCCACTTTGGAATTTGGGGAATATTTTGAGGATATAAAACCCTAATTTGAATTTAATTATACCTAAATAATTCTTAAAATATTCTAATATTCCCTCTAATTCACATGTAGAATGGTCTATGAAACTGCCTTTGACTTGTCATTATGGCCTTTATTTTGGGGTGTGCTCTTCTGGATGAAAGTTACCAATGTGTTAAGATGATAAATAAATTATACCATGGAATATTTCTACTACTATAAAATTATAATTGAAATATAATTATGCTTATTTAATTGTATTTAAACCTTCTGCTCATATCCATTGCTTGAATGATCAAACAATTAACTAGGCTCCCAATTCATATTTGCTCCTTTAGGGGTCTCTTTGATAATGTGACCCAATTGTAGTATTTTTTACCATTTAAAAATAACTATTTTTTTTTGATCTTATAAAAACTCCTCATCACTTTTCCATACATAAATCCTCCCTTTAGCCTTTGATAAAAGCTCTTTTTGACTTGGTTTTGAGCATGGACTCCATTAATGGAGATATGAAAATTTGTTTTTTTCTCTTGAAGTATAGTAGTAGAATGAGACCACTTATAAAATTTAATTGACACAAAAAAATACCTCCATGTAAAATTTCAATTCATTTCATTGAGTATAACTCAAAAAATGCATATGTTGGGGTTGCCTCAATCAGCCTTATCAAATTTTTGAGTGTGTGTAGATCTGAGTTTTGTCATTTTTTAGAGTTTTATGAGGAAAAAATACTTAATTATTTTTTAATTATTAAAAATATGGAATAAATAAACTATTCTAATCATTTTTTTCCATTCTTAACCATGAAAACTAACTAGAATCACATATTTAGACCTGCTGCACACTCAGAAATTATGAACTACAAGACATAAAGAGTAATAAATAGGTGCATCTTGATATTTATAAGGTACCAATACCTAATTAGTTTTTTTTGACATATAAATACACATAAAAATTATCCAATAATTATATTTTATCATTAAATTCCTTAAGTGCCTCAAAAATACTTTTTCTGACTGTCCCCACTTGTATGCCAAATTCTTGCATCTTGAAAATTTACCCTTCTCCATGTTTTTCCTTGAAATTATGAATTTAATTACTCTAAATATGTGTTTTAATAATTAAAATAACCCTAAATTACCTTATAAAATCCTCACATTATGTTTAAACCATCTATCATACCTTATAGCCCTCCAAGAAGCTTGCCTCGTTCAACGTTAACTATTACCAGATGAACATAGGACTATGATAAGGTATAATATGAATCCAATATTATTGTGACATAAATAATATAATTTTAAATTATAAACACTAATTAAAATCAATTTTACCAATTTTCATAGCTACATCATGCCTATAGAGGTCTCAAGATGCATTTTTCTCAAAATTAGCTAGTGGATTATCTGAGTGAATGACTATTTATGGCCACAAGAGGTCTGTAACAGAATATTAGATGATTAAAATAATAATTAGGACTTAATTATGGAATATAAATCTTTATATACTCACCATTATCATAATTACCAAAAATTAGAACGTAACTCCACTTGTACATGTTCTAAAGTCATAATTTTCTCCAAAATTGTTAGTAGCTGCCTATATGAAAGACTTGGATAGTGCCTCAGGTATGTAACAAAATATAATATTATTACATTGTTATCTAGGCCAAATATATTTCATGATAACCTAAATTAGGTCATAGTTACTCTCTATACCAAATTTTTAGGTTAGATCACTTCTCTAGCATCTTTAACCCTTGAAATCTTCTCCAAACTAACCCTCAAGATTATGACTATGTATACAGTCTAAAACAATTTTCTTAACCTTGTACATGATTCAATACAAATTTATTTTTATGTGGATTGTTATTATATCACTCTTTAAATTTGCTTCATCATATTCATCTATTTATATAACAACCTTCATAAGGAGATCTCTATATGATGCTTGTGAGAACACACTAGGTTAATAAACTTCTTAACATTATTCCATGTATACAAACCTTGAGAGATAATCATATTGTATTAAATACATCATATACACATTTATCCAATTGAACTTAAATTTTTAAAATATTACAATTTCTAAGCACTATGCCATTAATCTCATTATATCATGGTTTATTCATTGCATAAGTTAGTAACCAAGGTTTCTCAAGTGTACATACTACAACCCCCCGGTTGGACTCAAATAAAGGAGTGACTTATAATTATTGGAACCTTAAAATTCATGAGACATTTATGTGAATAATTTTATTTTTTCCAATTTAACATATCTAGATCACTTGTTTATGCTGAGGTATCTCACACCAATAACTCTCCTTAGAGCACAATCAATAGATGTATTTGTAGATCACTTGGTCATGAAGCTATCCTTATCTTTCCACCATTGGATCATCCAATTCACTAGGACTAATTCTTCTTAAGAAATTCAATGGAACATATTTGGATCTACTTTTATTATCTTTGGATTTCTTTGGATATTATTTAGATCATCTTTAGAGTTTATTGGAGTATCTTCGAAACTTACTGGGTCATCTTTAGAGCTCATTAGATCATTTTTGAAGCATCACTATGTTCTTTTAGAGCATCTTCAAAACTATTACCAAAGTTATTAATGAAATCTCAAGCCTTCAAATTTTCTCTATGTAGAGAAACTATAGGTTGTCTCTCAACAACTCCCAACACCATGCCAAGACCTTTTAAGATACTCATATTGTTAGATAGATCAAGGGTGCTCATGAATTATCACTAGACTGCCTTTTCCATTTTCCTTCACCATGGCATATTTTGACTATTAAGACTCAATAAAAGTGGTTAAGGACCATCCAATATTGTTTTATCATCATGAAAACACTTAATCAAGATGGAAGGGAGGTATAAGACTAACAAGTCAAAGTTATAGCATGACAAGACCATGGACTATTTGAACAACACTCAAAACTCACAAGGATAAGATAAAATCATGAGACTAATGATGGAATAGGACTCAAGACTTTATGTTGACCTCTTTCTAGGTCTAGGACATGAAATTGGTCAACACATAGCTCATAAAACCACCAATGACAAATTCATTTTTGGGTCTAAGTTCAATTTTTAAGAATAGCATGCCTTTTAATGAATTATTCAAGAATTTACAATAGTGTTTTTAACATGGCCATACCTACCAATGGGAGATTCAAATTCATCTTATTTAGGATAAATTGAAGAGCTATTCCAAATAGAATACTTTATAGTTACAGGCCAATCCAAATCATTACTAATATTTTGGAGGATGGATCAACTCTATTTGTATAAGACACTACATAAGTCAACATTGGGACTCATGATGACCCAAAATGGATAAAATTATGTGCATCCCTCACTAAAGAGGAATGTGAAATATTTACATCCCTCTTTAGGTATTTTGATTATATCTTTGCTTGGGCCTACTCTGACATGCCTGGTTTGGATCCTACCTTAGTTTTATGCCACTTTGTTTTACATATTGATGCCAAACCTATGAAACAAAAACTTCACAATATGCATCCCTGTATTATTGTATTAGTAAATGAAGAGTTGGAAAAAATCTTAAAATTAAGATGTATTTAACTGATTGACTACTCATAATGGATCTTGAATATTGTACCATTTAATAATAAGCTAAAAGGAATCATAATCTATATTAATTTCAAAGATATAAATAAGGCTTGCCCCAAGGATGACTTTCCTCTACCAAACATTGACATGATACTTGACTCCACAAAAGGGTATGAAATGCTCTCACTAATGGATGGATTTTGTGAATACAACCATATCTAGATTACACTAGAAGACCAACATAAAATAGAATTCACCACTCTATAGGGAGCATTTTATTATTAGGGTATGTCATTTAGTATCAATAATGTTGGGGCCACATACCAAAGATCAATGGCCATCATATTTCATGACATGATGCATGAAAATGTTAAAGATTATGCTAATAACATTTAGATAAATCAAAGGCCCATGTCGATCATCCAACCATACTACAAAAAATATTTGAGTGGCTATGTGAATACAAGATCATGCTTAATCCTAAGAAGTGAATTTTTGGAATTAATTTAGGAAATTTTCTAGGATTCATTGTCTCTCATTGAGGATTGAATTAAATCCAACCAAAGTACAAGCTATTATTGAGATGCTACCACCTTTTAATTTGAAGTAACTCTACAGTTTGAAGGGTAATATTTAATCTATCAGACACTTCATTTCTTACTTGGATGACAAATTCCATCCATTTACACATTTACTAAATAAGTGTGTCACATTTCATTGGGATGAAGATGAAAAAAATCCTTACAACACCTAAAGGACTATGTTTTGTTACCACCTATTCTAGGAAAGTCATTTCTATTATACCTATCTACCACAAAATAAAGCCCTAGGGGCACTTCTTGCTTAACATGATGACAATGGAAAAGAACATGTTGTGTAGTATTTAATCCATACATTGGTTGTTTATGGATTAAATCCTTACAACACCTAAATGACTATGTTTTGTTACCACCTATGCTAGGAAAGTCATTTCTATTATACCTATCTACCACAAAATAAAGCCCTAGGGGCACTTCTTGCTTAGCATTATGACAATGGAAAAGAACATGTTGTGTAGTATTTAATCCATACATTGGTTGTGTATGAACACGACTATAGGACTATTGAAATTTTTTGTTTATCTATGGTTTTTTTAGTACAAAAACAATGACATTACATGTTAAACAACAAAACATGGTTATTTCCAAAGTAGATATGATTAATTATCTACTATCCAAAATAACTTTACAAGGTTGTATGGCCATATAGATCATGTTTCTAAGTGAGTTAGAGATATAATATATCAACCATAAGACCATAAAGGGAAAATTACTTGGATATTAGCTTGCTAAAGATCCCCTTATAGATACAAAAGCTCTAACTTTTCAATTCCTAGATGAGTCCATTATGACCATCATTGAAACACCTCATGAGGAGCAACAATAGAATATGTATTTTGATGGATAATTTACATCACATGGATTAGGGAAAGGCCTAGTTTTTATTACAACATAGGGGCATCTTTTCCCTAAATCATTATGTATCATCTTTCCTTATACCAATAACATGGTTGAATATGAAGTACTTTTTGTAGGGCTTTGTTAAGCAGTACAATGGAATATTCAACATCTCAATGTTTATGTTGATTCTCAGTTAATCATAAATTAGGTTATAGGCCACTTTTTGACCAAAGATGACAAGATGGTATCATACAAATCCATGGTTGGTACTCACAAATAGAAATTTTTTGACATATAGTTTGGACACATACCAAGGGCTAGTAATAGAATAGTAGATGCCATAACCACTATTGGCTCTTCGATTCATCACACTAACAAGGCAAAATAATATCAAGTTATCATTAAAAATCTTCTAGTGATAGCTCATGAACCTTTAACATTTGTATTGATCTATGATATTGCTGGTCCCATATCTATATGGTATTTATACCTCTTTACCTACCTTCATAACCATATTATGCCACATGACCTATCATGCAAACAAGAAAAGACCTTTACCCATCAAGTTGCATGTTATACCTTAGTAGGCCCAACCCTTTACCACCTCATCTTTGATTGAACTCTGATTCATTACTTAAATTTAGTAGAATCAACATTAGCATTATGGGAAGTTCATGGTGTATGCAAAGCCCACACTAGTAGGGTCATTAGCCAAAAATATCCTATGTATTACGTATTATTGGGCAACTATGGATGTAAATATAGATGATTATGTCAAAAGGTGTGATAAATGTCAATGGCATACCGATTTGATTCATGCCCCATCCAATATATGAAACCAATTCTTACACCATGGTGATTTGCAACATGGGGACTTGATCTCATTGGGAAGATTAACCTAACCTCATATGATGGCCATAAACACATCCTTAAAATTATCAAATATTTCACTAAGTGGGTTTAAGCTATACCCCTTACTTGACTAAAAAATAGATTTACAAATTCATATTAAATCATCTCATTTGTCTCTAAGGTATCCCATGTAACATTATGTCTGATAATACCATATCATTTAAGAATAATGATGTCAAAACACTATGTTCTGAGTATAGAATTACTCAAAAAATTTATATAACCTATTACCTAAAGGTAATGGCCAAGCAGAAGCATCCAAAAAAACCATTGTCAATATCCTTAAAAATATTTTCAATGATGTTGGTCATGATTGGCACCTCCAAATATTTTGTGCCCCTATGCATACTACACTAATTACCATACCCCAACTGGAGCCATTCCATATTCCGTAGTTTATGGCACTGAAGCCATTTTTCCCATTAAGGTTGAGTTGCCTTCTCTGTGCATCTCATTAAATAATTTCCTAGAAGATGAAGATTATTGATTATCTTTCATGCAAGAGCTAGAAATACTTTATGAAAAATGTATGTCCACTGTTGATAGCCTTCACGCATATCAAAATAGAATTCGTGGACACTATAACTGGCACATCAAATATAGGGAGTTCAAACTTGGGGATCTTGTTCTTAAACAAAACCAAAAGAACACCATGTTAGAGATTAAGAAGAAAGAAAATTCAAACCCAATTGGATAGGCCCCTATATCATTGTTGTAAATTATGTCTTAAAAAAATATAAGGTCGCTACACTAGATGGAGATGAAATTGATAAGCCAATGAACATTATACACCTCAAGTATTACTTTTCTTGAGAGACATGAAGTATTTTTTATTAGGATCATTTACATTGTAACATATTATGAACTTCTTTGTAGCATACCATATAATGTTCTACCATACCTTTCCTCTCAACCAAATTTGTTTTTACCCTCTATACCTAACCCCTTTGACCTTGGTTCCATTCCATTTGTTCTTCGAGCACCTTTAATGATAGGATTTAAATCACATTTTAGTATTTGATTTATTATTCTAGATATAGGTTATATTTTGTACTAGTATGACATTGGTTTGGTAATTGCATCTTTCATTTCTTGTTTTCATTTTTTATTGATTATAATCACCTTTGGGCAAATCAATGCCTCATGTTGTGCTACTAATTATAACCATCTATCGTAAAATTAGTATCACTAACCTATGTCATTATTTCCTAATTATAACTACCTATGGGTAAATTAGGAATAATTTTTTTATCATTCCTTGAAGTCCCACCTTTCCATGCTTAGTTATAATATGTCATTTGCCTACTTTGCCTATATTTGATAACCTTGCTACTAACCAATTAGATTCCTCTATTTTATGATAGAACTACAGTGACTTGACATCCCATCTTGGGACTATGAAGGCATCATTCAATTCATGTTAAGGTCAGCTCAGTCAACCTTTGTCATGCTCTCACCATTTTTTTGAGAAATCTTAAGTTTGAACACTCTCACCATTTTAGGAGTTATACCATTTAGTATCTCATAATTCTCAAATGATTTGAGATGTTTAGAAAAAAATTAAAACATTTATAACATATCTAAAGAAATCATAAAATCATTTTCAACCGCTTTTTTTCCTTAAGGATTTTGGTACCCCTAATTATTTCATAAGAAACCACTTATCATTTAGTTTCCCCATCCTTATTTGGCCTAGGACTTACAATCTCACCATTTTGTGAGAAACTATCTCTAATGCTCTAGCTATTTTGAGAGACCATTCCCATATTCCTCTACAACATTCATCATGTTTTCTTCTCATCAATTTTATTCTATCCCGTATCCTATGAGAACTACATTTGTCCTAAAGTTTATATTAGATCTTGTGCCTATAAAATTATGTAGGCAATGTCCACTTTCCTAGGACATCTAGATTCAGCTCAGCTACCCCTTCCTTTTCTTATCTTAATTTTTTTATGTCATTGTATCCTATATCTTAGGAGTAAGTTCTATCTTTTCATTTGTATCATACTATTTTCCCTAACATTGATTAACCTTTGTTTGTGTTTGTTTCATAGGGTTTTATTTCATTTTTATTTTTTGTTATTTTTATTATTATTTTTTTATTAGTGTCTTCTCTTTCTTTTCATTTGTTTATTTTCCTATTTGTTTTCTTTTATTGTTGTGCCTTGACTTAGTATTTACATTCATTGGGTGATTCTTTGCACATTATACTTAAGTCCATCCATATTCATATGTCAACATTGTCATCATGATTTTTATCATTAGTGAATTACTTTAAAAATTTTATTAGATCTCATGTCAATCTTTGTGCATATTTAAGATAATTTATCATGATGTTTTATATCATGATGCCTACCATTATGTACTATAAAAAAATGTAACTCAGGAAATCTTACAAGCAATATAGTTTTAGTACTTCTCCTTATCACCTAAAAATATCCCAATATATCCAAATAACTCCCCAATATAGAGTAATTAAAATTCAAACAAATTTTAATCCTTTATAGTCAAGACATGCATCTATATACTAGTAGGTTACCTGAATTCATCTTTTTCCTCTATATTAACTTACTCCTAATTTATGATATGAATCTAGTACGTAATCCACATTTTCACATTTGACATATTAGTCCCATATTTTTCCAATGATTCTAAGCACCTTTGGGCAAATCATTATGTGTTGTCACACCCACCAAGCTAGTGATTATAACTATCTATGGGAAAATCATTAGGTTTCAATCTATTTAGAGGTTAATGATTATAACCACCTTTGTGAAAATCATTATCTTTCTTCTACCAAACTAGGGCATTTTTTCATTGTGATAATTCTTATAACTACCTTTGGGCAAACCATTATATCTATCTTCCCAACTAGGCCATGTTTTTATCCTACCAATGATTATATCCACCTATGGGCAAATCATTGTTTTCTTTTTAATGATTATAACCACCTTTGGGGAAATCAATTACTTGTTACCCTTACATTTTTTTAAATTATTGTAACCTCATGTGGTAAAATCATTATACCATGTTATGATGATGATTATAACTAATTATGGTTTAATCATCCTTTTTATCTAGCCAACTCAGATAGCTCACTGTGCCACTTATTATAACCTCCTATGGGAAAATCAATCTTTTCCACCCCCTTTAACCTTTTGGTCCCATTTTTTTCCTTATTTTGAGGGACTTATCATTGACCTTTTCTATCAACCACTCCCGCAAGAGGGCATACATAGATAATCCATTGTCATTGAAGCATTAGGCATACAGGACATTTTCATTATTTGAGAAGATGTTATTATACCTATAGGTTGTAATGCCTTCCCAAATAGGGGAAAACTATAGATAACCAATTTTATCTACAACTAGATTCTGACCAAAATTCAAATTGATTCTTACCAACCATTTCAAATTAATCTTAAAAATCACTTAACATTCCAAATTTATTTGTGTACCATTCATCAAAGCTCAAAATCATGTTGAGGCATCCATATTTTAGATATTATCCCATTTGCAACAATAAACTCTCATCGATTCATCCCCCATTACATTAAAACATAACAACAATCAATTTATCCTATAGACCCATTGAGTGGGGCATTTGATCAAATATTGAAAGATCTAAAATGCTAATCAAAATAAATTAACTAATTAAACAAGATTAAATGTCTAGTTAAATTATCCATTTGTAATTAATGAATATATAAAAATGGAAATTCTAAAAATCAAAATATCAAGCCTTTCATCATTGCCTTTATGAGTTCACAATCTCTTTGAAAATATCCTAAAATATCTAATTTGAGATCCATGCCTAGTAATTGAAAATCATAATTACATGATAACTATTAACTCAACTAGAGTTAGTCTCAACTCACCTAGGGTTAGTTTGAACCCATTCCATGTTTAAACTCAACCTTAACTCATCTTGGGTGAGTGTTAATTATTTATGCTATAAATACAAGGTCATACCCTTTGATTTCTAAGCTTGGATATTATAGAGTTATTATACAGGATTTACTACATAAGTCTCATTAAAATAATGTTACCATGCCCAAATATTAAGCCAAGAAATTAAAGACAAGGTGACAAGGATAGAAAGAGCCAAGAAAGTTTCATTATCAAATACTTCATGATGCACAAGCTGATCAATCCTTTCAACAAGCCATTTTGAGCTCTAAGGAAGGTAAAAGAGTGTCTTCTTTTATATTTTTATTGTGCTTTATATGTATTTTTTGTTACCTACGCTCTCCCTAGAGTCTAAGCTAAAGGTGTTAGGATTTTAGGGTTTTTATTTCAGTTTTATTTCTTGGACTAACACAAGACTAACATCCCCTCTACTTATTCCTTGTCTATAATTAGATTATAGTATTTTTTATGGCTATCAGAGTTTATGATGGCATACTACCAATAGATGCATTAGATTGTGGCATAAGATTCATAAATTGATCAATGAGAACATCATTGATGTGAGTGTACCTAATTAAAGTGCACAACCATAACCAAATGAGAGTATAAAAATGAATATATTCAATGGTCCTTTTCCTAAGCATATAACTCAATAAATAATAGATAAATTAAAATTGTACTACACATATAATTTGCATACTCCATCAATTGCTTATCATCCTCATATTGAGGCATAAAATCATTTGAATAACATCATTGGTATATATCATGTTTCAATGCCATCTAGGTATTTTATAACATTAGAAGAGCATGATGTTGTTGATGATGATTTTTATTTTCATTATTTATTCATTTGATCTTAAATTTATCAGCGACCTATCTCGAGTGTCATGGTAGATAATGATTGAAGTGTGAATATGTGCATTATCACACTTCTCTCCCATATTAGATACATAGATCAAGATATAATTCTAACAACAATAGTAATAAATGGATTCAATGGACATATTCAAAAATCTATTGGTGAGATCACATTACCACTATGGTAGGTCTATAACATATGGCCACCAATTTTAAAAGAGTACCCATTACATGAATCTTCAATATGTTATTGGTATGTCCTTGGATTCATCATCTTCATGAATTTCCATCTATAATATAAATTTTTTTGAAGAATTTAATTTGTAATGAGGTTATCATATTTCATGGTATTCCATATGAATACCCCTTAAAACCAAAGGTTATTATTCCTTCACAGTAGTTTCCATTTGATCAACCTAAAAAAATTTAATGTACTCAAAAAATTCATAATCAAGTGGTTCATTCAACAAGGAGACCCATCCTTGAAAATCCACTAAATTATAGATTTGTCACAGATTTTAGAGTCCCACTGTCTACTCTAGTACATCTTAGATTGGTACTACAAATAACTAAGTGTGTTGCACAAAGGAAACCAACATAAAATTCATACACTCCACTATGGGTTTCAAAGATATCTATATTTCATCATGTCAAAAAACATACACACTATGTTATAGAACATTATCATGATAATGTTACTTATGTTTCAAAGTTAGCTCAATTACTTCATAAGGTATGATACTTTCCAATCACAATAGGTCATCCTTCCTATGCTAGATACATGACCTATTCATTGTGAGTCTCTTTTGAGATTCATTGGTCATTATTTTCCTTTTTAGTTTTATATATTCAAAAATACCAACAAATTAGAATACTTTAGAAAATTCTAAAAACTAGGACCTATTCATGCAATGTTTAGATCTTTTACATTAATTGATTTTTGTTTAGTATAAGTAGTATTTATCTATATCAAATTTTATATCACATATTTTTCAAAAGTGTACTTGATTGATTCGTATAACATATAGGTTTTCATTTCTAAATATAGTTATAGGTGGTAATAATGTCCCAATCATAAAAAGTTTACATGGACAAAATTAATCTAACCCAAATAGTAATACACTGCATTCTTGTCTAATTCCAATGAACACATGTTCTAATTTTCTAGACTCAAATCAGTCATAGGCATTCTATAGCTTACATATGTCATATTGAGTTAAAAATGGGTATCTTCTTACATAGGTTTTGTCATTTATGACTATCCCTATTGTTCATACTTTAGTACATTACATTACATGATTATTGGCTAACTTAATTTCACATTGTTATCTTATTAAATACCTAAGTTACTAAATATCATGATGTTATTATTTTTTAAAGTAGATTAACTTAAATTATTCATGCATGCTTTTCATTTTTGACTTTTTGATTCATGTTTTATGTGTATTTAATATGTTTGGGTAGTCAACATTTTAAGATGTCCTTGTTTGTGGCTCTAAACCTTCACTATATGTTTCTATGCATGTGAGTGACTTTTGAACATGTACCTTGTATGTGTCCCCTTATCTTTCTTGCATGTTTTTTATTTTTTTTATATTCTTCATGTGTGTGTGTGTGTGTGTGTGTGTGTGTGTGTGTCATGGCCATGACACTTATTTTCTTAGTTTTCAATGCCATGATGGATATCATGCATCTTCCTAGTTTTTAATGCCATGAAGGATATAATGGATCCTCTTCAATTTTCTCTACATAAGTATAAAATTCTCAAAATATGATTAATGTTCACTGCATTTCTCATTGTTAACATCTATCTAGATAGGACACTATGTATTTTTGGTTCTACATAAATATTATGTTACTATATTGCTATGTTTATTTATGATGATGTCTTACTCTATAATTTTACAATTTATAATTCATATTTAAATATTTATATAACATCATTCACATAAATCTTTTATTTTTAGCTAATTTATTTTGTAGGGTTCATAACTCACCTCAAAATGGGGCACACATAGTATCTTGTCTTAGAGATTAAGTTAAAACATCACATTTCATACATAATAAAATGCATGTTTTAATCTATTTATCATAATGCATACATTGAAATTAATTTTAAAAAATAAAATTCTATTAAGATAAGGGCATAGGCTGACCATGTCCATAAACATGCATTGTTGTCCTATCAATTAAAAAAATAATGTTTTTCATAATTTATCAAAATCACAATCAATTAAAAAGAATTTTTTAATAGGCACCCAAAATCATTTTTTATGAGTACTTAGGATTGCCTCCATTTTTTTATATTTAGGGCATAATGCACGACATGTTCAAGAGTTTACACACATATTTTTCTAAAAATATCAAATGATATTACTTAGTTTCAAAATACATATACACCCAAATATCAAATTGGTGACATGTGCATGTCACATGTTCACCTCCTTACTCATTTTTATACCAGTTTTGTAAGAGTGAAAATCCATGTCTTTATCTACATTGTACACATTAGACTTGTATCATAATAGTTCTGTACCAGAAATAAATATTATTATATTTACAGTAGTTGATTCACCTTATTGCACTAGAATGATCTATTATAATTCATATAAGGATTCTAAATAACTCTACTAATTTGGGTATTCAATGATTGAGTTAAAAAAAATTGTTCTTAAGCAAAATCTCCTATTATTGGGTATTGGGGAATGCATAGTCTGATCCAAGTATTTCAACAAATATTAAATATCCAAGCTTCTTACCCTTTGTAATCACCACTTATGCATTACAAAAGATAATGGTTCAGGTACCCACTCAAGTGTATTTATTCCTTTTTATTTTATCTATACTTTTATTATATTTTGCTTCTAAAATTACATATTAAGGACTAATTTATTCATGTTTCATTGTAGGTTTTCATGAAGCACAGTTAAATGTTGTGGCCTACATTCAAGATTGTTATTCATAGGTAATTTTAGGTATATCTATCTTCCTTTTACTCTATTACTTTAAATTTTATAAATTACTAGAATAAAATGGGGTAAAGTGTAGACACATAAATTAAAATTCAATTTTAAAAGTGTGCACTTGTAACCACTCTTTATACACACTTATCTCATGTATATTTACATAATATTTTGGCTATAATTCTTTAATTTATATTTAAATGACCCATTCATTCAAGAAACTAATGATCTCAAAGTGTCCCTATTTTTCATTCCAAATATCTCAATATTACTCTCTAATTTTTCCATAATTCTATCTCAACTATCCTTAATCCTCAAATAAGGTCATGCCATTAGAACTGTCTTACTCACTAGTAGTGTTTGATTCCACCAACCCCATCCTCCAATGAAATAATGACTAGTTTCTCAAATTATAATTCATCCAAAGGGTCATCCCACATGTTTCATAATCCATATCAAAATTAATTCTAGAAATATCACTATACATCAACATTTTCAAGCCATTATTCACTAGAGGCTCATATGATTAAAAGCAATAATATATTTAATTGTATACTGATATAAAATCATATAATTTTTCTAATTTAGAGTCCATATAGACCTAGTACCCATGAGATAAGTATAAATACAAATTCAATGTCAAAATTCATTTTTGAATCACTTAATCACACCATGTTTGCACCAACATTTAGCATTACACAAGTATTTCACACACAATACCATACCATGGGATAATTACATGTAGTTTGAACCCTCTTTGGAGCATTGGTATGTAGGTAAAACTCATCATAAGGGTTGAAGAGGTTAAGCACAACTTCAAACACTAACCCATTTTTAATATTTACTCTATTTTATCCACATGACCTATTAAGTTAGGATTCCAAGTTAATAATAATGCACATATTAGATTATGATTTAAGGACAATAATTCTATCACACACACATAATCAATAGGTGACAATACATAGGTTAAAACTTTCACAAACTATTAAAACTCTACTAAACATCAGTGTGTTGTAAGGAAACTAACACACGCCACTCTTGTCTGATTACACTGGCCTTGTTCTAGATTCAAGAGAATTTATGCTCCTAATTCACAAGATCATCATATAGTCATACAATTAGTCTTATGGTTGCATTTACAATCCTACATGTTCTATTTATAGGTAAGTTGTTATTCTTTAGCACTTTCCATTTTTAGAATATTTAAAAATTTATAAAGTTTGAAACCATTTTGTGTCATTTGATTCATATCTATAGCATTTTGATTTTACTCAGCAATTTCTCTAATTAGGATTAAAACCAACTTAATTCATAAATTTGCCAAAAATAGACACTTCGAGGGGTAAATCTCAATAAGTAAGAATAATAATTAAAATAATTCATTAACATGATTTATTATTATTTTAGAGATACTTTATTTCCTTATTTATAGACATAACTAGGTAGGATCACCCCCTTTCATCCTAATTAGGTTAGCTTAAATAAACATGTATAACTAATGAATGAAATATTAAGGTTACGGACTCCACTCCAAAACCTTAATACACTTAAGAAGATAAAATATTATGAATGTAACATAACCTTCCTATTAAAAATATCATTTCCCTTAATTCTTATCAACTTTAGATACTTCTATATGAATTTTGAAACTTCCCATGTCACATTTACAACTACCATATTATTCCACTAGATTAGGAAATTAGAGATGGCATTGTTCTCATAACTATCTCACTATGTTTACTAACATGGTTTTCATGAATAACCTCCTCAACCTCACTTTTATTACATGGTCAAGAACATAAAGGATTGATAGGTCGATGTGTTTTTACAAAACTTGTTGATGATGGTAACCACAAGATCATTTTTTGATCAATTTCTCAATCCAATGAGAGTTGATTAAGTGTCTTGGTTTTGAATACATCCCATAAATTTTGTATTTATTTCTACTTACATTAAAAGATATGAATAAATCCTTAAAATTGAAGGACATTATGTTCAACTATTTAATCCATTATTCTCCTAGAATGGCATCTACACCCAAAGTGATATGGAAAACATTTATGAATTGAGATGACATTTACTACCATGAGATAGTTTCTTCCCATTGACTATCATAACCTAAAAATTAAATTCTAGATATAAAATTTGTTGAGTTTTTTTAGCTAATATTGTTAATGAGATTGTGTCTACTACATGTATCTACCATCACTATCACCTTCTTTTTCTTGATATAACAAATCACTTTGAGTGTTTGTGGTTAGTTTAATTATTCATGATTAATGTGATTAAATAATAAAAAACCATGAATATTTAAATTATTTAAAATAAGACATTAATCATATAAATATGAATGTCAAAAGGTATATTGATATTGCACTTACTATTTTTAGAATTGACCAAATAGAGGAAATTATGTGTTATATCTTATTTTTTATTATGTAAATATGATAAGCATAAACTATTGAATAAATTAGAATGCTACAGATATACAACTTACTAATAATTATCATTGCAACTTGCTAAATATAATTATATGTTATTTTTGTAAAATAATAAGAAGAAAAAAACTTAACTTAGATTCAAGAATTATGCTTGTCTAAGATCGAGTACAATCACTTAAATAGCATCAATATAAGATTGTGAGAGTTTAGGACCAAGAACAAATCCTTTGGTTGCTATGCCTTGATAGGTCTACACTCCCTTAACATTAATGCATGTTAGAATTATTTTTTGACTATAAACTTGTTTGCATTGACTATGACTAGTGTCTAATAATGAAAATTAGAGTAAGACAAAAATATGATAATGTATAATTAGGAACAAGAAATTAGGTCCACACCTTTTGGATAGTAATGTAGGTTAGTTATGTTTATGGACAGCTAACTTTTCCATGTTGAATGTGATGTAAATTTGATTGTTTCACCACTTGTGACTATGTTAACTAAGACTATTGATTTACTTCTAAATATAAAATATCATGTAGATATAATTACAATTAAAAAACCATATTTTTTACATATTGATATCATATAGGGATGTTAGGTGAAAGGGATTGAGTTGGAATCAAGTTTTTCAATCCCTGTTAAATGACCAAGTTTGTATTACATTTCCCATACTCCAAAGAGGAGTCAAACTCAAATGTACTTCTCCCACTAATAGGTATGTTTGAAATTGTGAATACAAGTTTAGATTCTCTTTCTCTTATTTTACCCTTGGCATAAACATGAAAATGTGTATTCAACATTTGTAAACTTTGACTCTAGCTTCATCATTTCTATATATAAAACATGTAATCTTTGAAAATATCTTCATAGTGTTGAATGTCATCCTTAATGTATTAGAGTAGATTTATATTTATAGAGGTTTGTATTTTAGATTTGGAGATCTATTGGCATGAAAAAATCCAACCTAACAAGACTTGAAGGATAAAAATAATTACCCAAATGAAATGTGAATCAAAATAATTCCTCAAGTTACACCTGTATAAGTTCATACTTCACAAAAAAATCCATGGGATTGAATATATATAGAAACAATAGAAAGAACTATAAAATATAAAAGACCAAAATTAGGGATCCTTATGATAAAATTGGAAATATAAATAAAAAATGGACAATTATATGAAATATATAGATAAAACCCAAAAAAATGTGCCAATAGATAATTTATTCATCATCAATAGTCTATATGTGCACAGTTACAATAAAGAACATTAAATATGGCCTTGTACCAGATTTACATGGCTATATTTTCCCCTTTATTCCAAGAATGAAATTGATAGAGTAAATGAGATATGTATTATTGTGTGTGTATGACACACTTTACCTCTGGTTTGAAATTTTTATTGTGAAGGATACTCAATAGCAAAACTAATAATGACACATATATTACTGAATGTCTTTTAATAGAATTTGAAACTCTGACATTAAGATTTAAAGATAAATATTAGGAGAGGAGTACACATATATGCATGAAAAATTATTTTAGTTGTGGAGAGTGTTCATGTTGTGGATATTTCATGGGTCACCAACCAACCTAACCAAGTGGAGAGAGGAGGCTTTCAGTCCTACTCATTTCTTGGCTGTGGCAATGAATAATCCCTTAAGTAATTATGGGAAAAAATTTCATCATTGGGTGTCACTAAACTCATAATAATATTGATTCTAATAACTAATATATGTATAATCTTAGACCCCAAGATAAGAGTTTGGATAAAATCTACCCACTTATCAAGACACTTGAAGAGATGTTGAACCATTGATGAATAGAGATTGATCAAGTATCAATTTTGAACAAATAATCAATCTTTTGAGTTTAAAATATGTATACTCTAAATTTCATGAATGGGGAGAATTAATAAATGTACTTTTGTAATAAAATTTTAACCCTAAAGTGTTTGATATGGGTATGTAGTGTTAAGAATATAGAAATGAGTAAGTACAACGTTGATAAAATAGATCTATAGTAGGCCAATTAATTTGGATACTTAGACAAACACTATTCTAAATTTAAATACTAATATATGATAAAAATATAAAGTACAATTATTGATTGATATTCTAATGAATTTAAAAAAATATTACTTGGGTTATTTTGTAAATGTAGATCTAGGATGAAATATGCAGGAAGTGGATTGGATTAGGATCCTATAATAGTCATAAAATTTTGTAATTTTTCAATTTTTCTCATAAGACACTTGCATCATATCTAGATAATTCCATCAATACTAGGGTTTTAACAAGATGCAGAAGTATAGTATATAATAGTGTCTAGATTTGAATGTGACCAATTAGATCCTTATAGATTTTTTGTTACCTTTCTTCTAGTGTATGCATATCATGTACACATGATGTCACTCTTATTAAAATGATCAAACCCTAACTTCCTCACCCTTGGAGTGATTATGAGAAATTGGGTTATTAGGTACATAGTGTTAAGATAACCCAAGGACACCTATACTAATGCATTTCATACATATCCAATACTCTGAATATGTTCTCATATTTATGTGGTTAGCCCATACATATTAGCTTGTATGTGCATAAAGATATAATATGTGATAATCAAGAACATATAATGACCTAGCTTATAAATTGGAAAATATGGCTCATGGGTTCCTCTTTTAGTACTTCAAACCTACAAGAATATTGATCCTAATAATAATATGGAAATAAGGATGAATACGGTAGGTTTTCTCACTTGAATTCTAGATTGAGTGCTTCATTAGTTACCTTGTGATTTCCTAGTATTTACTTGGTGAAGAAAGAATGATGTTTTATCTTGTATAGATACCAATACCTTTTGAAAATATCTCACACTAAATCACTTAAGATGAAAATAAGGATATTTTACATTTGTAAATTGGATTTTTTTTGGCATTGGACACTATGTTGGAAAATGGACACCTGTGTGAACATATGCATCTAGATAGGACACAAGTGTCTAAGAAGCTAGAAAATAAGTATAGTTCCAAAACTAGAACAGAAGGATATTGATCACGTTTGGAGAATGTTACATAGTATATAATGGTTTATTCATTAGAATAACATGTGTTAATAATAATAGATAAGTAATTTGTCACAAAGGGATAGTAGGTGTGAGCCTATCTGTAGTTGGAAGGTATTAAATTTGAAAGGTAAAATCATGATAGGTATTTTACAAATACACAAGATTAAGGTGATATATAATTCAAATTTAGTTTCTAAATTTTTTCCTCCTTTAATTTATTAATGAAATTTCTATTTTAATGGAAAATAAATGCATACCTATGTGTATAACACACCTTATCTTTGCATGAGCCCAACTTGAGTGCTTTTTTGGTGGATGGAATTTAGCCAAGAGCATGTTATAGTATATAATCAATGTATATAATCTAAAATTTAAATAATTTTCAAATATTGAGAGTAAAGAGAGCAAGGTTAGGAGTACACCTATGTGTCAGTGTAACCATTTTTCCTTTTGGCAATTTTATTTGAAGAAATTCCTCATTATGAAACCTTACAGGTGAGATTAAGACAATATTGAAACCTGAAAGTGTACACATCCATAAATACATGTATGTATGTATATGTATGTATATTTTTATATTTATGTGTGTATGTATTTGTGTATATATGTATATGTGTATATATGTATATATATGTATATGTGTGTGTGTGTGTGTGTGTGTGTGTATATATATATATATATTTGTGTGTCTGTATGTGGGTGTATTTATATAAATACACCTACACACACACACACACACACACACACACACACATTGGAGGACCTCATACCCCAAACCTTGGTGAAATGGTGGGTTATCACATGGCCACTAAGCTTATCTTAATCATGTAACCCAATCATGCTTATAACCTAGTGAGTGTGAGTGATCCTATAAAATCAAACTATATTTTTTGTGAGGGTGGATGATTTAATCACTCCATACTATAAGTTTGGTGAATTTAGATTATTTAATAAAGTTTATCTTATAAACTTGGTGATATTGAGTGATTTAATTTCCTCAACCTTACCAAAATGTGAACCAACTATTATAATATATTAGCTCAATACAGCTTATAAAATTCCATCCTAGGTATGATAACATTCCACAGTAGTATTTTAAATCTAGAAACTAAATTGATTTTGCAATTTTTAGGTGCCCTTTTCATGGCATATGCACTTCATATATGTCTCAAGCTAAAATCTAGGTATAATAAGGGTACCAATGTATAAAATGTTGCCACAAGTGTGTATTTGAATCATTAAGTATGAAATTTATCTGATTTAAATGTTTTTCAAGTGTGGAGGACATGTTCCCATGACATACCCCCCCCCAACTAAATATAGAGAATATAATAAAAATTATAAGTGTGGAGAACATGTTTCCATAACATTCCCTCCAATGAATGTGGAGAGTTTAATAACTGGTGTAAGTATGGAGAACATGATTCCATAACATGTCCCCACTATAATAAAAAACTATGAAAATGTGTAAGCCATGCCTACAATAAATTCCCACACTGATATGCCCCTACCCTTTTGAGGTGATATATGTATAAATTAGTAGTTACCTTACCTCAAAAGGATAGGATAATTGTATAATCTATGTATGGATCATGTAGCATATAGGATTAACATGTCTAGGTAGATATAACAATGAGGTACATAGTATGTGATCACATAAATTCATAAGATGCATGATATAAATCATGGAAATGTCTATAGATTAATAGTACAAGATTAGTAAGTAATCAATCACACACACAAGATCACTTAAAATCAAAACAAAAGGCACTGGTCTAGAGGCACCTCATGTCCAAATGTCACATAGTTGAAGGGATATGACTTAGTTAGATATCTAAAAAGCATATAATTACATGTTCAAATGTACACATACAATAAAAATAATATTCAAATGTTTAAATAGTCAAACAAATGCATGAGGTCCATAATCAACAGAGCATATTTAGACTCTCAAACATGATATACAAGAGAAATCAAGGAAATACACTCAACAAAATGCTAATATGAAAACATTAAAATCATAAGCAACCAACATAAGCATTTCATACTAGTATCTAGATATGTGTGTTATCAAAATACATTAAGTATAAATCATATTAAGTACACAATAAAATATATAAACATGGATAATGGCATGTGTAAGTACATAATCTAAAACATGATACTATAAAATGATCATAAAATAATTGAACCTGGGTATATCATAATCAAAGAAGTGGATTCCCATAATATATTGATAATTTTATTAGAGGAAAGGCCTAACATCCTTATGTTCATATATCATATGCCTGGATATCCTTGTATCACACTCAAAATATGCATGAAATAGATGTATGCATATATAAATAAATGACATATTATCTACCAACATAGATGCCAAGGATATAACAAAACATGGAAATGCTAAATATTTTTGGATTTTTTAATTTTTTGGTATTTTTTTAATATTTGAATGTTTATTATCCAAAGTGAGACGTATAAATTGTAAGATAACCATTATCAACTATGTGGTGTATCCTCTTATTTAGAGCCAAAAAATGATTTGTGTGATGCCCTTGCATTCTATGTTATTGGAAATAATATTTGTTTTAAAAAATATGTTTTAAAGGTGGTAAGGTGATCATGTTATGTATATGAAATACCATTAGAATCTCACTTTGAATTATATTATCCTTTCACATATTATTTAAATAATTTGCATAAATAGATTTTATTTGAACACGTAATTTTGAAATGACCCTTTCTTGGTCATGTTGTTGGTAGAAGATACAAAGGAGCATATATTACTAGCACATTTTGATTTTTGTATATATAAAATTTGATTTTATAGTGATGCATGATTTGATCTCAAATATAGGTTTAACATTTGTAGCACATCTTTTAACTTTCTCATAGTGATGTTTTTAACTTTTAGGGCCTCATAAGCACAAATCCTAAGTATTTCATATTAGATATGGATACACACATAATTTATAGGAAATGTGAAAGGCATGTGAGGAAGGACATACTAATTTACTTCATTTGAGATTATAGGGTTGGCCACTAACATGGACCTAGTTATAAGGATGGTGGCTATCACCCTCCTTAGGGTTAGGAAGAGGAACAAGATCCACTTTTTCCTTTTAAAATGTTTTGAATATTTATATGAGGATAGGATAATATAGGCACACAAAATATAAGGAGAAATTCAATATTTTATTTTACTATTTTGGTTTTGATAATAAACTATTTTTGATACAAATTTTAGCAAATTAGCATGAAGAAAAATCCTAAAACACACTAGGAGTTACATGTAAATACATAGATATTAGGTTCACCAAATGTTTATGAAATTTTTGACCTTAAATTCATGATATGGGTATCCAGGGTTAAGAATATATATATTAATAAGCACAAGAGTGATTAAAAACTATAGCAAACTAATTAATTTACAAACTTAGACAATAGTCTAAATTTAAATATTGATAGATATTAAAATAGAAATTATAGCTATTGATTGATATTTTAATGAATTAAAAACAAGATTACTTAGTTGGTTTACTATGCACATGTAGATATAGGTTGAAATAGGATAGAAATGGATTAGATAAAGATCTTGGAATAGTCATTAGATTCTATAATTCTACACTTTGTGGCCTCAGATGCATATAAAAGAACTAGATAGTTGCATCAGTGTTGGTGTCTAAACTAGATGCAAGTGTCTAGTACAAAATAGTGATTAGATATAAATGCAACCAACTAGAACCTTCTAGTTTTTTTTCACCTTTATTTTGGTGTATATAGATCATTCACATGGGCTATCACTCTTTTCAAATGATCAAAACCTATATTCATCACCCTTAGACTAACTATGGAAAAAATGGTTTAGTGGGCACACGATGTCAACTTTTACCAAGGACCCATATATCAATGAGTGTTACCTACGTATCATTTATTCTAAAGAAGGCCTCATAATTATGTATTTCATCCCTATGTATTAGATTATATGTGTATAAGGATGAAATATGTGATAAATAGTTACATATAATGACCTAACTTATAACTTGCCAAATATGGTTCATGGGTTGCTCCTTTAATAGTTTATACCTATATTGATATTACTCATATGACTAACATTTAAATAAGGATGAATAGGTCATGGTTGCTTACTTGAATGCTAGATTGAGTGCTTATTGGTAAGTTTCCATGAGTTCCTAGTATTTATTTTATCACATGGATATTGCACCCATTTGATTACTAATTTGATCTAGTGAAACAATGGGAACATCCCCAAGGTGTGGAACCTTCGATCCTTGGTATGAACCTATGGAAAAGGCCAGATCATGCCTAAACTGAGTGAACCTAATGTATAATCAATTTTCAAGCCTAAAACAATACTTAATAAGTATTATTTAAAATCTTAACTAAGTATTCCATCATGGAAAAAAGATATAAATAAACTAAAAATACAAAGTGGTGATGTACCAATGTTTAAATAACTCCTCAATGCGATTTAAAAACACAAGAAACCCTTAGGAAAGATATAAACTCACACAACTTCCACATAAACACTTCATAAAGATAAAACAAAAGAGATCATAGTTGTAAAAGTGATGAAATGTTTAAAATTAACCTTGAAAGGGAAAATAATAGACTATTAATCTAAATGACACACCTAAAAATTAGAGGTTTATTGAATATAATAGCAGATGAAATAGGCAATATCAGCTATTTATTGATTTTAATGCCAAAATCATGTGTATACAAGTAGAATTTTTATTATAAAAAAGTAGAGGTTCAATTTTAAAATCATTTTATAGTCATATATATATAGAGAGAGAGAGAGCAAAAGTTATTAGGAGAAGAAGATACAATAACTTCCTCAAATACCTTCATTAGTCTAGGCATGTGTAATAATAGGATATCATGAAGTTGAATACATTAACTCCTTCAAATCCTTGTACTTGCTCCATGTAGACTTTGTTGGTTGCTTAGCATAGTGGAGGATAAACCATCTTATCTTCACTACATTTCATCACTTGAAATAGTTACCTTTGATTCCCTTTGAATAATGGCCTAGTATTATTTCTTGAGAAACTCATAGAAAATATCTAAACTCACCATTTTTGTCTTAAACCTGTGATGGTTGGAGAGAAGGTAGTTAATATTGACTTATTCTCATTTATTAGATTCCTTTATAAGTTTCCTACACCAAAATAAGTCTCAAACTAACATAACTCACACATTGAGATCCTTTATACATGTTTCTATTGAATTTCAATCACCATGAGGAGGTTTCACTTCTTTAGGAGCATGTTTCCAATAACTTCCCATATTTTATTCACCCTTTCAAGCAAATTGAACAATCCATTAGTCTAAATAAATCTTATTTTAGTCCTTGAAGACCTGTTCATGGTGTTTTCATGATTTTTGGATGCTTGAGAAGGTTAAAGAGAATTGTACCTCCATACTTGAGGTCTCAAAGGCTTAACTTATGCTACTAAGAGGGAATTTACAAAAAAATTATTGGTCAATAGTAGGTTGGGAACATGTTTCATATGAGGAACAACTTCAATAATTTGCATTCCAACCTACTCCCTTGCCTTATACCCTATAAATTACATTTTAACATCTCAAAAAAAGACTTTAAAGATGATTTTATTCATTATTGGGAAGAATATTTAACATTTTATCACTTAATCTATATAGAAACATGCTTGAAATCCTTTTTTTACCTTACTAACATGTAACCTCTTGTATTTGATCTTAAAGGCCTAAAAACTTGATTTAAAAATCTTTATATTGTTATTATCCATTTGTAGATTCAATTCCATCCTTATAAGGCCTACGAGAATCTCATAGATATGTCTCAATTAGGAAATAACTTCCCCATTGTTGACTAGGTCTATATGAGCTCTAAAACCATGTTTTAACATTAAAATATCATGGAAACATTGAAACATCAATGCCAAACCTATTGATGTTCTTAGGTGATGCTTAAAACCTTTATTTTCAATATTAAAAGGCTACAACCTCATGTTTATTGCCTTAAATTCTATCCATAGACCTATAAACTTTCTTAAAGACTCTGTTTTGACATTATAGGCCCTATAAGAACCTTGGAAACATGCCTATAGGCCTCAAACTTTGTTATTACCTTTGTTTGCTGATTTGAGTAAGTATAAAATATTATTTATTTAATATTCAAGACTTTAAACTATCAAAATGCACTATCATGGGTTTAGGGTTTTTGTAGTCTTTTAGACTATCTATAGAGTTTGAAAGGTTTCTCAAGAGATCTTTGTTTGTAGGATTTTAACAAATTGTTATTCTATACACTTTGAGCTCTAACTTTATGTATGATGATTTCACTATCTCAAAACACTTATAACACTTCAATTCCCCTATTTTTTGCTAATTAAAAACCCTAGATCAATGCTTCATATTCAAATACATTATTTTTATAACTAAACTAAAGCCTATGAGCAAAATAATCTCTCTTTTTAAGGAGATAACATCAATACACCAACACCTATGCCATTTTCACTTATTTATCCATCAAATTAAAGACATAATACTCCTTTAAGGACCTCTTATGGCTTCATGAGCTTGGGTATAATAGAATCTTCCTCATTTATGTAATAAGTACCCAACCTTATTTCTTTCACATTATCATATGGATCAAATTAATAATGTTCATTTCCCCAATCATCAAGAAAAATATTTGGAACCTCCTCCAAATGTATGGTAGCTTCATGATCATAATTATTTTCTTCTTGGTCATGCATGCTATGATTCATGTTAATAGTATGATATTTGGAGATGGGTTCAGCTTTGATGGTTATACTTGTCCCATATATAGTCCTAAGAATAAAATGTGACCAATATCCCCCCATTTTTTAGTAAATTCTCTAGAAAGGCATATGGAAAAATAGTGAGGAAGATCAATAATTGAAATATCTTAAAATTTGGAAAGATTTAGACATGCATGAAGGGTAAGGTTTAGATTCCTAATCACTCCTATTGTATTAAAAACAATTCCATCTAATTAGATAAACCCCTTGGTGATTGATGTGTATTTTATGCCTAAAAAATCAGTAATTTTCTTAGGCATAACAAAAATACTATCTCCAAATCTATGATAAAATTATGCACAAGATGCTTACCAATGATTATGGATATTTAGAAAGGAGGTGGCTTGTTGGTCTTACTTATTTCTACTTCCCTTGGATGGCATTAAGTTTTAGGAACAATTGATGTATCCTTTGATATTTAATTTATGTGATATAAATAACTCAAAGCCTCTTGAAAAAAATATCTTTGTGATGAAATTGAGAATTCTTCCCACATAGTAACATTCAAATTGATTATTTTCATTTGCTCTACTATACTAAAAAGAATATGAACAATCTTTGACTTAAACTTGGTAGTAACACCATCTTATTTTGATAATTGACTAATTAGAGGATGATTTTTTGATGGTTTATCCCTCCCAATAGCCTGGTTTACTTGTAGTTTAGATGATTTAGTAGTTTTTCCTTATTTTGTAGCATCTTATAGTGTTTGAGAAGTGTATGCTTGACCAACCATGGAATATGGTTCTCCTTCCATTGATCTCTTTTTATACCTTGTATTGTATGAAATTATATTATTCCCTTTGTTTATTAATTCATTAGGGTAGACTCAATTTCCACCTATTTTGGAACTTCTTCCCCTTTTGGAGTTAATTCCCCTTGTTTCTTGTGAATTGATAATGTACTTTGAACCATTAAAACTTGACTAAGAACCCTATTTTGATAATTATTCTGATTTTGGGGATGGTTATATGAGTGGAATCATTCATAATCTCATATTAAGTTATTTTGAATAGGAACAATAGCTTTAGAATAAATTGTAGCAACTAGATTATGCATGTTCAAGAGCCCAATATAAACTATTTGGCCTTGTTCTTAGGTATTACCTTGATAAGGCTATCTATTAGATTAATATCATTGATAAGAATTAAAAGTTTTACTATGTTGGGATTTCTACATTTTTAGAGCCACTAACTCATTCCCAAAAATTTATATCAATGTTATGACTTCATGCAATTCATTAGAAGAGGTAATAGGTAGATTTGATTAACTAGTGATTTTAGGGAGAGGTGCCAAAGTGGTCTGCTTAAGTAAAGGCTCAAGATAAAGAGGCATTGGGGGTTTAGGAGTTACTTTTCTTCTTTGATTAGGTGATTTTAAAATTTTATTTTTATTTCATAAGCTTTAGGTTAAATGTCTCCCACCCATGGTTTGAATCATAAAAACCACATCACTATTCAAAGATCTCAAATAATATAAAAATGTAGTGCTTGGAGAAGGCTTGGCTAAAGTTGGAATCCTATCCTATTTCATTGTAAACCTAAAATTTAATTCTACCATGAATTCATTAGGAGCTTTTTTAATAGTGGTAAGTTGCTCCATTAGGGATAAATGCTCAGTTTTGTCCTTAAATTACTTACAAAGATTTTCTTCTAATTCATCCTAATTATGTATTTCATGAATTAGGTTGTAAACCTCTATACCATTGAACTGATTTACCTTTTAAATAAGTGGCAAAGATATTTATAGCTAAATTATCTTCTACAATTTTATGAACTAAGCATATGTTATCAATGTCCTAAATGTGTTATATGGGGGTAGTGGTATTTTCTCTAGTTAAATAAGGTATACCTTTTAGGGTTTTTATTGGGATTTTATTATGTTAAGGGAGGTTAAGAGGGATGCCACCATTTAAGGTGAAAAATATATGATTTATTTGAGCCATGTAAGGAGTAAGAACTAACCTTTATCTTGGCTGAGGAAACCTACCAAAGGGAGGTATAGATTGGGCTCTTGAGGAAGGTGACCTAGATATTCTAATTTTTCTTATTGGTGAAGATAAATAAAATATAAAAAATTGATAACTATTAAATTTTGAAGAATATCTACTCTCCACTCTTGGCATAAATAAATAAGACCGATTTGAGACCAATAGCTTGTGGAATTGTTAAGTGCTTATATAATATTTTCAAAACTACATATTTATAAAAATAACACTAATTTTATCAACTAAAAATCTTAACTCAATGTAATTTAGTGTCCCATAGATCATGCCAAAAAAATAATGTCACATTAATTTTACACTCATTTGATGTAGTGAAACAATGGTAATATTGCCAAGGTCTAGGATCTTGGATCTAAAAGGAAAGTCAACAAGATTGTTCCAAGCCTAAGATCTGAAGTATTAAAAATAAAAGCATCATAAGAAGAGTTGTAATATCTATAAATATGATATGAAAACATAAACTAAATATCATATATTATCCATGAAATAACTTTTATTTGTTAAAAAGGATAATCTTTTCACATATAGACAAGGATAAACAAGAAGTAAGTTAAAGTAACCAATGTGGGATAAATACATAAAAGGAAAAACTAGGAAAAATCCTATCAATAGAACCTAGAAAATATGAGAACCAAATATAAAAACCCTCTCAAGTGAAGCTAGTTGCTAAAAATATCCAAAAATAAAGTGGCATATCCATAGTATGAGTCTTGACAAGAAGGCCTGATCAATTACTCATGTACAATATATTTATGAAATGGAGAAAGGAGGAAAACTTGTAAGAACAAAAACTCACCCCCCCCCCCCACTAAAATTATTTAAAATAAATAAAATAAGGAAAATAAGGAAGGAAGGACTTCATGTGTAATCCCCCTAAGGACAAATTCCTTCACCCCACATGAAGATAAGTACTATATAAATTTCATGGATGGAAAGGATATAAGGAACCATCTACATAGGTGGTGAGATAGTCCCAAAAATAACATGTTCTTCCCAATATTTTACCTTCCTCTTTAGTGATGCAAATAATATATCTCAAAGACACATCAAACATAGAAATATTGATGCCAATAGGAGAAACAATACCTAGTAAGAGTCTGCTAGGACCTCCATGAGTGTAGCCCATAAAGTGAAGTATGTAAAATCAAATTCCAAGAGTATGTTTCTAAAAGTAACAAATAATATAAGTAGGTGGATTTAAATTGGGAAAATAAAAAAATGTAGTAGCAAGAGTAGCAATAAGATCCAAATCAAAATTTGCAACAATATTAAGTTCATAATGGAAATCATCATCTAAACACATATCCTCCAAAATAAGAGTAGGTGATGAAGAAACAAAAATTATAGAATAATATAAATAATCCTTAGGAAGTCATGATGGTGTCTCATCCATGATATCCAAAAGTGATGGTGAAGGTGCCAAATCCTTAAGAATCATGTCCTATTGATCAATGTAATGAATAGGATTATAAAATATATGAGGAGCAATATGTACCTCAAGCAAACCATCGTCAAAAGATAAGTCCTCACTAAAAATTGAAGGAGGAATAGTGAGAGGTGTAGGAGGTAAGGATGACTAATATATATCACCATCAAGAAGTATTTCCCCATAAAATGAAGAGTAATCTCAATTCATATCACTAGTAAAGAGTGAATCCTCACTAGGAGGAGAAGAAATAAGTGCCAATAGTGCCTCACCCATGTCACTATCAAGACTCAAATCTTAAACAACATTAGTGTCATCATCAAAAGATAAATCCTCACTTAAAAGAGGAGAAAGAAGTGGAGTAGAAGGAAGTGGATTAAAATAGGGTGTAAAAGATGTAGAATAATCAATATCCTTCTCAAATAAGGCTATGATAACATATCAATATTCCTTTGGTGATGTGGAACATGTGACATAAAATTGTAAACTATCTAAAACATGGAGGTGAATCAAAAAAATAGCCTCATATTTTATGGATGAAATCTAAGAAATATCTTCCTTATCTATGAAGTTGAGAAGGTCTCAAAGTACCATTCTCCACAAACCTTTAATCTGATGTGTATCTTCATTTTTATTTTCCAAGTAGTGTAATTTTAGGTGTTGAGGGGCTTCGATACCAAAATAAAAATAATAATTTGTGAAGAAGAAAGAATTATCCCCTCAAAAAAGTACAAATCCACCTTAAATTTGGCACTTTATAATTGAGTGTGTTTTAAAATATAAATGAACCCAGTGGATGGATAATAAAAAAACTTACACTTTTGAAAAAAATAGTACTCCATTTCGAGCCATGGTTCAAAAGTTATAGATTTTACAAGTTTCCCATCATTAAAATGGGTCAAATAAGTAAACATTGCACAAAAATTAAATGCTTGGAAAAAATTTAATTATTTCTACCAGGGATGAAAAAATGGACTTGAAGGAAATTTTTAGCAAAGGAAAAATACAATCTTCCACATAGATCAATCTTCCATGCTAATTTTTCACTTTAAATATAAGATCTAATTTTTTTATCGCATATAAAAAATGCATAAAAATATAATCATAGGATAAACTTTAGAGACTCATATCTCTTTGGATATTGATCATAATATTTATTATGGCTAGGTTTTGAAAACTTCTTGAAGTCTTGTTTATAACAATGAAATAATTTTTTAAATCAGACACTTATGTGAATATAAATTTGATCTACAAGATAGTCACAATCTTCTTAAAAAAACCTTATGATTTCTCTAAAAAAATGTATGGCTAGCATAACAAATTTAAGAAACTCAATTAAAAATCATTAGATTGATTAGATCGAAACACAACAAATCTAAGCATACTCAAAACTAGAAACTCTCCATAATAGAGGTGTTTTGTGTGTGTGTGTGTGTGTGTGTGTGTGTGTGTGTGTGTGTGTGTGTGTGTGTGTGTGTGTGTGTGTGTGTGTGTGTGTGTGTGTGTGTGTGTGTGTGTGTGTGTGTGTGTGTGTGTGTGTGTGTGTGTGTGTGTGTGTGTGTGTGTAACTTAGATTTGAAAATGAACCATACAACTTATCTAAATAGTATACAAACAATGTGAAAAGTGGTAGTTATAAAAATGGAATTTGGAGACCATTATAATAGTATGAAAGGAACATCAAAAAGATCATTCCAAGCTTGGGATCTAAAGAATTAAAAACAAAAACATCACAAGAAGAATTGTAAGATCTGCAAAGATGATATGTAAATACAAACAATATCATATATTATTCTTAATATAAATTCTATTTGTTACAAATGAGAATCCTTATATATATAGGCAAGGATAAAAAATAAATGTGTCAAACTAACCAATGTGGGATAAATACATAAAAGGACAAACTAGGAAAAAAATAAAATTATCTATAGAACCTAGAAAATATGAGAACCAACTCTAACAAGATCCTTGGGAAAAACCTCTAGAGAAGGCCATCTCTTACTTAAATTGTGTGAACCTAATGTATAATCAATTTGCAAGCCTAGAAAACTAGTTAAAAAAGACTATTTATAGCCTTAAGTAAGTATTTCATCATGGAAAAGGGATATAAGTAAACTAAAAATCGAAAAGGTGATGCACTAATGTTTAGATAACTCCTCAACTTGCTTGAACAACACAAAACCCTTAGGGAAGATAAAAACTTAGAAAAATTCCACATAATTAATGCATAAAGGTAAAATTAAAGAGATCATAACTGTAAAAGGGATGAAATGTCTAAAATCCACCTTGAAGTAAGCCAAATGAGATGGGTTATCCAAAAGACACACATAAAACCTAGACGTATACATAATATAACAACAAATGAAAGAGTCAATATCAGTTATTTATTGATTTCAAGCATAAAATCATGTGTAAAATCTTCAAAAAAGTAAGATTTTTGTTAAAAAAAAAAAAGGTTACATTTTAAAATTACTTTATAGACATATATAGATAGTACAAGTGAGTGAGAGAATAAGATAAAATAACTTCCTCAACTACCTCTATCAATCCAGGCATGTGTGAGAAAAATAGGTGGATAATTTAAATGCATTGTCTCTAATATTTTGGAATTTTTCCATGTAGACTTGCTTGGTTTCTTGTCATAGTGTAGGATAAACCATAATATATTAACTCCATCTAATCACTTAGAATAATTACTTGTAATTGTTCTTGACTGAAGACCTAGTCTTCTTGTTTGTGAAACTCATAGAAAATTTCTAAACTCACCGGTTTTCTCTTGAGCATGTGATGGTTGGAGAGAAGGTAGTTAATATTGAATTCTTTTAATTTATTATATTCCTTAATAAGTATTTTAAACCAAAATAGGTCTCAAACTAACATAACTTGCCCATTTAGAGACTTTTCACATGGTTCTCATGAATGCCATTCACGTCGAGGAGGTTGTACTTCTTTAGAAGCATGTTCTTAATTGGTTTCAATATTTTATTTACCCTCTCAAGTAACTTGAACCATCCATTAGTCTAAGGAAATATTATTTAAATATTGGGATAACTCTTTAAGATGTTTTCATGTTTTGTAGATGCTTGAGAAGGTTTGAGAGACTTGTATCTCCTTATTTGAGGTCTCAAATGCTTAACATTTTCTACTAAAAGGGTGTTTCTAGTATTTGTATTATTTAAGAGTAGTTTTGGAACATGTTTCATATGAGTAACATCTTTAATACCCTACATTAAAATCTACTCCCCTACCTTATACCCTATAAATTTGCATTTTAGCATCTCAAACAAGGATTATAGAGATGGTTTTTTATATTGAGTAGAATATTAGACATTTTATCCCTTATTATATATAGAAACATTATTTAAATCCTTATTTTCTACTTAAAAAATCTAAAACCTCTTATCTTTGATTCTACTTGCCTACAAACTTGCATTAAAAACCTTTGCATTGTTATTATCCATTTGTATCTTCAAAAACATCCTTAAAAGGCCTATGAGACTCTCACATGTATATTCTTAGAAGTAAATAAATTCACCTATCAGTGAGGTCTATCTAAGATCTAAAACCATATTTCAACATTAAAATATAATGAAAACTTTGTAAACATTATGCAAGACCTATTGATGTTCTTAGGTGATACTTGAAACCTATGTTTTTTATCTTACAAGCTTGTAACCTCATGTTTATTGACTTAAATTTTGTCTATAGACTTTAAAGCTTTTTTAAAGACTATATTATAAAATTATAAGCCTTATAATAACCTTAAAAACATGCATATAGGCCTAAATAATTTATATTACCTTTGTTTGGTGATATGAGTAAGTTTTTAACCTTATGTTTTCCCTCTACAAGCCTTAAAACTGTCAAAAGTTTAGGATTTTAGTAGTTTTTTAGACTACCTATAAGGTTTGAAAGATTTCTCATGAGATACATATATTATATTCATTATAATTAAGTCTAGAGACCACTAAGACATGTGTTAACACTTACTAAGAACCCTCCAAAATTTTCCACATACCATACATGAGGAGAAAAATGAATGAACGTTGACTAGTTTTATTAAGAAACCCCTAAAAACATAATATTTTGGCCTATAACATCATTTATAACCTTAATTTAACTTTTGAAGACATACATCCAATCATTTATAGTCTCCAAGATCCTTTTTATCTTCTCAACCCCTTTTTATTGCTCACATACCTTTGTCATGACCCTGTAGAACTTCTACAAACTTGTAGATTAAGTTTTATGGCTTGTTACATAGTTTACAAGGTTCAATTACTTCATTAAAGGCCTATAACCAATAATTAATGGTTTTTAGGAACTGATTAACCTTTTCAAACTCTGTTTCCTACATTATATCCTTGACAAGATCCTAAAAACTACTTATATACATGTGGATTTGATATTACATACCTAATATGATTTAAATAGTTGAAGAACACATTCAAGTATTCAAATATTACCATATCATACCTCAAGTTCAACATTAATATTTTATTTGTTTCCTATTCCCTTAATCCTTAGGGGAAGTTACTTATGCTTGGTACCTTGGATTCCCAAATAGGTATATCACCTCTTGGACTAATTTAGAAACAATGTTTACCAATCACTTTAGGTTACCCATTGATTTGGCCATATTGTACCATCACTTTGTTTCTAATTTTAAGTAACAAAATTAACTAATGAGTATCTTTAATGCATGTTTACACAAGTTATATCAAATTTTTAAAGACCCCTACATGTAGACAAAAGTTGATACCATCCAAACCTACCTAAGGGATTTGGACTCCATGATTTCCATGTTTTTTAGGAGAACCCCAGTAGCACTTACATCCTTATCATTGGCATATAATGAATCTATCGATATTGAGAAATAGACCGTGTCATAAGTATATGTATTTATTCCTTCATATTTATTAGTCCATTCTAATGCTTAAAATATAATTATAATGATCAACCATAATCTTCAATATAACATTTTATTGATGAACCTAATTTTGAGTGTTATGTATGGAAGCCCAAATTTAGTATACAACCTAATGCCTATGAACCATATTCATAATAATCAATTGTATAGGCCTCTAAATCATGTTGTGACATAGGTGAATAATCAACAACTTATTCATGTCATCTACAACAACACTAATACCATGCTTAGCATGAGTGGTTATGGTACTTAAATAATAACCAATAGGTTATCCCATCATTTCTAAATAATAACATGCCTATCAATAATTCCCATAAATAAACACATCTTTATATCCATACATTTTTAAATTATACTACATATGTGGCTAACCCATAAACACAAACAATAAATCAATATAATGCTAGCATAAACCCTAATGTAGGAAACTTTAAAATGTGGCTCAAAAGTTGATAAATGAATGGTTAATTTGCATAGGAAAGTGCCACAAAACACTCAAAAAAACACATATAACCCCAAAAAATATATAAAATTCAAATTTTAGAGAACCAATAGGCAATGGAACATGAGACCCAATAATGGAGGAGTTCCTAGTCCATTTGACAATGTAAATCAAAACAATAACAATAATGCTTCAAACTCACTACACGAAGCTGATTTAGCATTGACCACTTAGTGTAGTTTTTAAAAAATAGATGATCATTCTAAAATAAATTGTGCCTAGTTCATCCTAGCCTCAAACATATTCCAAAATGAGATTGATAACCTAGAGATAGTGCCTACACCTAACAGTGACAACCCCAATCAAGGTAGAGGAAACCATGGTATAGCTCTCATCTTAGATTTATGAATTTAAATTTGATAGTGATAATGAGACTAAAGACAACATGATTTAGGTCCATGAATTTAAATAATTATCAAGGTAAAAAAACCATCAATTGAGGATTAAGTTTCAAGGTTTTTTGACTACCTCTAACCCTCTAAACACCTCTCAAGATCTACTTGATGAGAACTCAAGTAACAACCCATTTCCATATAAAGGACCTACAACATATTATCAACCCAAGAATAACTATACACCCCCAAAAACTAAGAAAATAGTGGAACAAAAAAAACATGGACATAACATCATAGATGACTTGAAACAAACTAAGGTTAATATAACAATATTTGACTTGATACATATTTATAACTAGAAAAACTTAGTACTAATAGAATTATCTAATCCTAAAAGGAAAGAAGCTAATAGTATAGAATATGCCCATGTTTAAATTTATATATAAATACTAAACCCCCTCATTTCCTCTTAATAATCCATATTTTTGGTAAAAACTTACATATTTATCTAGGCAATTTAAGTGCTTCCATCAATGTGATGCTTTATACAGTTAGCTAGTAGATGGGTTTAAATCCTACAAAGTTAAATAGATTTTTTTTATAGATAGACAAATAAAAATTTAAGGCTATTAGTGAGTTGAAACACATTCACATGTAGCTATAATATGATCCTAGGATGAAATAGTTTATTAACATTCAATTAATGGATATAACTGATGCTTATGGTATGCTTATGAGTAGATATTAGTCAATAACATTAAATGGTTACATGGAACCTGACTTCTCTCACATGTGGCTCCCATGGTGAGTCATACGCAATCAAATCAAAATTGAGTGTGAGACAAAAATGACTCACATGACCAAAGAGTATAACAAAATGAATGAAATCTTGTTCAAAGAGTCTAAATTTAGGGTTTATGCACTTGAGAAAGAAATAATGACTTATTATAAACTCTCCATTAACATGTTTTTCATGCAAGAAAATTTATAATTTGAGGAGTTAGATCAATGAGATGAGGATGATATCCTATATGCATGTGAGATACCTTTACTTTGTAGTGCTATCATACTATATGAATATGTGAATCAAGTTGGTCCAAATGAAAACAAGGGACTTAGAAATTCTTATGATGATAAATAACCATTATAGACAGCCATATACCTACTTCTACCATTGAGGATATAACCAAAATTGCCTTATCAATTGATAAATTGATCATGTTCCCACTAGAGGTAGATAAAACTAATAGAGAGACCAAAATGGAAATAACACCTACTTACCAAAATCCTACATACACAAATGAAAATCACTTGTGGATTCTAAAATTCAATGGATCTAAGTCTAAGATTGGGTGTGGTGTTGGTGTTGATCTCATTAACCCATGAGGGAAGTAATACTTAGTTACATTTTGTTGATATGGGTATTGTGCACACCCCTAGGTTTAATGAGGTAGCCTCTAATGTTTTAAGATCTCAAAGGAGGTAAATTCCACTCCAAAGAATGAGTTGTAGGTATGGGTTAAACAACTGAGTGGTATAATAATAGGTTGATAATGCATGTTATTAATTGGGTGTGCTTGTGGGTGAAATAAAACCTAATAATAAAATTAAAACCTAGCTATGTTGGATAGATTAACCTTATTATAATATGGGTATATCTCAATTAAATAAACTCTAGAAAAAGAGAGGGAATGGTAGAGTATAAAAAAAGTCTATATGGTCTCAAGATATTATTTCTAGGGTTGTTTTATTTGTGGACAAGTATTTTGGAACTAATTCTTGTTGTTGGTAGCTATTACACACTCACATCCAAACATAGTTATGCAGTTTGGGAGATATAGTATAGGGAAATCAAATAACTCAGCTAAAGGTTACTCCTTTAAGAGTAGATTTTGCACACCCTTACTTAGGAAATTATAGCTTGGATTATAAAGGTATCTAGGGTATTTATTTCTCATACATATAAAACTATATCAAAGGAAAACACTTATACAAACTTCAAAAATTAAGAGAGTCAAACTTATTTTCATACAATCAAAAATACTTTTTAATTATTTAATATTTTTTGCACATCTAGAACTAGCAGATATTAATGTTAATAAAATGAATTATCCATATCTATTTCACACTTCAAATTACTAAATAAAAATAACTAAGGAAATAAATAATTAATTACATATAAATGGAATGGAAATACATCTACATAATTGCATGAAAATAAAAAAATGACTTCTTCCTATATTGATAATTTTCCAACCCTTTGAAATGAAAGATTTACATGCATAAATATACTTGGGGAGGGGTCACTTCATCCTCCATGTGTATGCAAAACTCTTAGTTACATGTTAGTAACCAAAACCTTAGTTCTAATTGGATGCTAAAAAATACATGTATAATCATAGTTGATCACATCTATCTCTAAAAATAGATTTGACTATATTATGCCATGTAATGTGTACATGCTTATAAACTAGTTAGGCTAACTACCACATGCATATGTGAAGTATGAATAAACTATAATTACATATAATCATGTTACATGAAAAATTTCATAAAAAATTATCTTTAGATAAATATACCTTATTTGAACTTGACATGGTAAGAGGCATTGAAGGTGATGGCTGAGTTGAACTGGGAGGTGGATTTGAGCTAGAAGGTGGAGATGAATTGGAAGCTATGGCCTTAGACTTATTTTTTTAATCTAATTACTATAAATATTTAAATCTAACCCCATATTTAAAATTAATTATTTCCATGTTCAAAAGAGGTGGTCAATATACCTTATTTGATTATTCCATTAAACGTAAATGTTTAGCCTTGGTGTTTCTAAAATTGATCAAAAAAATTTCAACTTTAGTAACCTTATTTATTTCAAATTTCAGCTCTGAATTAATTTATTCCAATACCAACCCTTGAATTTTCTTCTTTAAATTTTCATAAGCTTTGTAGAGGAGCTGATAAAAAATGACTCTACTTATTAATTACCTAATATATTTTGTATCTTGATAATGTTTCAGATAATCTAGAATCTACATAATTAGGTTCTAATGCTTTTTAAACTTTGGTATTATAGCCTCTACACTTTAAAATAATTATCTTACCTCTTTTGTTTTAATGACAACTAAATTGAGTGTATTAGATGCCTCTAATGGTGTCATCAAGTTCAAATGGTTGTAATCCTTATTTGTTGTATACAAACCAATAAATTTCAATTATTTTTCATCCTCTTTTAAATAATTAAACAATTTTATTTTTTTAATTATTTCAATGATGTGAGGGGATAATTCATCCCTAATTAAAACAATAGTGTATAATATATTGTATAATATTAAGATTTTGTTCCATAAATCTATCTCAATTTC
This sequence comes from Torreya grandis, assembly GCA_037957365.1. Lineage (NCBI taxonomy): Eukaryota > Viridiplantae > Streptophyta > Pinopsida > Cupressales > Taxaceae > Torreya > Torreya grandis. Next base: position 1,884,115 of record JARHVA010000268.1, on the reverse strand, counting down.
TTTGAGAACATGAACAATTTATTGTTGTTCCCAGACTTGTTCCAATTCTTGTTGTAACTCTCTTCTCACTTGTTCAGTCCCATCATAAAGTTCAACCAATATTCCTTCTACATCTCCAAATAAGATCTAAAAAATTCATTATAAGGAGACTGACCAAGTCTCATTTTCTTTCTCTTAGATAAAGAGAAGACATCTTATCTATCTTCTAAAACTATACCCCTACCAAAATCATTTTTGATCTTCCTCTTTTTGAATCTTTGGATACTCCATATAAATTTATCAAATATTGATATTATTTTGGGTAGCTCAATTACTGTGAGGTTTAGCCTTTGGGAGGCTTGAGATTTTAAGTTTGTGGCAAACTATGGGATCATCATGTAAGTGGAGTCAATTAGCTAAGTGTCCTTAGTAGTATTCTTAGCCAATAGGTACATTGGATATTACCTCAAGTATTTTGCATGTAAGGGGTATAGTAGTGATAGACAAATAATCTTTGACTAGTTGACACCACCCAATTGGGGCATAGGATGGATTGTGTATACAGGTTTCTTCTTCTCATTCTTATTAGATGATACTACAAAATTGGTCTAGATAGGACTGAAATAAGGCATAGGCAAGTCTAATTAGGTGGAATACACATGTAATTGTTCATTTACCAATACTCCCCTAGTCTTCTTAGTATGTAATATTTTAGACTTAGGGGTAACTGAGTGAGTAATATAGGTAGCAATAGTGGAATTGGAGATAACTAATGTTGAATAAATATTGAAAGTGAATAAATAGTTGGGGTTGTGGAGATAGTAAGACTAGAAGAAATAATTTCCACATTAGGAGCCACTAGGGATGGTAGAACACCATTAATAATAGAAATAGGGTCAAATGAACCACCAAAAATGGGGGAAATAATTAACACAATTGGAATTGTAGAAATAAGAGGAACTAAAAATATAGTTGGTGTTATATCCTCAGCTAATTTATCCACTTATAATGGTACTTTTCCTTTTTATCCTTGAAGGATAAGGAATTTAGCTCTCTTAAACTCTTCCTCCTCATATTAATTAATTATATCACTTAATATTTATTGTTAATCATGCCACCTAGGTTATTCTATATATAATGTATCAATTATTATGCTCATAGGAGGTCCATGGGCTATAGGTTTCTTCTTATAACAAAGAGTTACCTTTTTAGTTGAGGAGGAATACATATAACTGGGAAAATTTGGGACTTAAATACTTTAAATCACAATATATTAATAGGTATTAGGAAGACTAGATCCATCTGAAGTGGAAGAGTCAATGTAAATTGGCTCCTTTGTTCTCCCAAGGGAACTTATAATGCTAAGAACTTCTTCCACCCTAGGCTCTTGATTTAAAATATTCGTAATGATGGGTAGAATTTGAGATGGTTATAATTTTTATAATGATAGATAAGATGGCATATTATTCCAAAAATCCATAATAGGATATCCACATAGAGGTGGAATCTTAACATGTGCATTTGTAATGGAAATTGAAGGCTCTCCTTGTATTATTTTCAAAAGTTCCTTAGTTAGTCTAGCCATCTAATCCATTTTTGTAACCTAGGAATCACTCTTAGAATTAAAAAATAAAAATTCATGGTTGTAGGGTTTATGTTATTATGGGATACCAATACCATAGATATGTTTTTTAAATTGATCATGAAGGTCCTAATCTCTATGTGGTAGGGTGGCCAAATAAGAATATTCCCTAAACTTGATAGCTTATCTAAATTGTTTCAAATTGACATAAAACATTATATTGATCATAAAATTATCCATGAAATTTTATCTTCTTATTATTCTTTAGGAATTCATCAATGTCCAACCATAACTAGTATGTAATCTCTTATTCAGCTAATTTATCTGGCACATATTTTATGAGACATAGTGGGGTAATCTTATTCCTAGCAACCATGATCATTATATAATCCAAGTAGATCCAATAATTACCTCTTATAATTAACATATTGGTGATTATTTTTTATACTATAGGAAATGGTTCTTCATAGATAACCCTCCATATCTAGGGATACACATCTTTTGTAATTTTTACTATATATCTTGTATATGTGTAGATGTACATAAATGAGTAAGAGTTGCATATTTAAATTTTGATGTAATATAGATATGGGGTCCATATTGATATATTATTCACATGTATTATTCCCATTAATACATATAATAGGTATGCCATCATGTATAAATGGCCTCCCACATGCCTCTTATCTTTATGCAATACTTGATTCTATAGCCTAGAGATAATTATCTCTCCCAGGGTGAAAGTTAGCTTTGAGTTCATGAATAAATATAATAATGGAACCCACTCTAGGTGAAGAAAGTGGATTCTAGGGTAGCCATACAAATTATTCAAAAGGTAAATTCTAACATAGAATCCCATATGAAACTTGGTGATATGTATCGGCAACTTTTCCTTAAGGATAATAGTTTCCCTACGGGTAATCCATTTGCTTAGTGTTTTTCCAATTTTTTTTAATTATTCCATGACACAAATTTATGTAATTTAAATGTAACATATACAATGGGATAATATAAGTAGATTTATAAGGTATCTCTTGAAATGTAGGTGAATATAGTTTTATGCTCCATGTGATGTAGAAAAGTGCCACCAGTTACCTTGTCCACAAAGAAAAAATCCTATAGTAGGTCAATGCATGGCATAAACTTGGGCTTAGTTGTTTCAAAGTGTAATCCTTATAATTTGAGTGGGGGAAAATATGTGGCCAATTACCTCTACCTTGGTGTTATATTTTCTTCACATGTATGGGTGTCTACCTTCCTGATTACATCCCACAAAGCTGAATGGTTGGAATACTCATCATTAAACATTATCGAATAAAAAACCATGTCTATGTAGTCCATGGAATCTTTGATTAAAGACCTAGAAAGTGCATGAAATCCCCTAAATGTTTTGGATTAATAATTCATCATTAATTTTATATGGCCATAGAGCTCTAGTTATTCAATTTTATGGCTTGGCTCTTCTATAAGTAATTCACAGTTTGAACATAGGTGGCTAGGGCTTTGATTTCTCTCTTAGATGCAAATTAACTTACGCTCATTAAAGATTATTGGGTGTGATTATTTATTTAAATTTTTTATATATATTTAATTATTCAATTCTAATTATTTCAATATTAATTCCCAGTGTCTCTAAACTTATTTTACCCATTCAATTCAAACTTTTCCACTTTATTTTAGTGGGTATGCCATGTAGACCTTGTAAACATTTGAAAGAATGCCATGTTGTTTCCTTTGAAAATTTTCATCTTATCACTCTTTCCAATATAATATAGCTATGCCATGGAGGCTTTTTGAATTTAGGTTTCAAATATTTTGTTGTAATAAGGTCACCATAAATTCTTGTGATGTAAAAACCTATCGTGAATAAAAGTTCTAAAGACTTGTGGTGGACATCTTTTGCAAAGGCTGCAAAGGACACTTTTTATGAAGACCTATATGATGAAAAAAAGTTTAGAAATGTAATTTTTAAGCATTTTATTCAAATTTTAAATGTCTAAAGCAAGTTTTGAGGTTCATTTTTGAACATTTTTTTTGAAGACCAAAGCCTAACCAAGACTTGTGAACAAAATTTTTGAAGAAAACTTCAGAACAATTTTTTTGATTATTTTTATTGAGCATTCTCTCCAAAGACCTGATTTTAAATAGAAGCATTGATCATTTCAAGTTAAGTGTAAATGTTAAAAAATTCTTCCAAAATTTAAAAAGTTTTGAATACCAAAATATCAAATAAAACTCGTGATGAACATAACTATCGAAGACATGCATATATCAAAGATAAAGTTGAAAATACCTAGTCCACAAATAAAACCTATAAATAAAGTTCTAATAAACATTTTTCATGGAGATCAAATAGATGTGATGGATCAAAAATTCCAAAATATTGCTTCCAAAAACTTTTGGTGAAAGGTTAAATACGTCAAATCCAAAACTTAATAATCATTGCATATGCTTAGAAAACCTATGTATATGTAAAATTTTTGAAACATATCAATAGGTTAGTTTGAATAAGATAAACATGTGAAAGTGTTCATTTACATTTATACCTATATCTTAGGAGTTCAAAGAGAACACAAACATTGATTAGTTCCTTTGTAGTTAAAATGATAAAACATCAAGCATAACAATATGCTATAACTAAACACTCTTGCCTAAAATCTAGGGGGAACATAACATAATGAATAATATAAAAAAATTGAGATTAAAAAAAAAGTAATTTACCTCATTTTTTGAAGTTGATGTCCACTTTTTGGTATTAATATTTTCATGCTCATTTTATGACAATTATAGACTCTTATCAATGCTTCTCCATAGTGGTATCACTTCTCCAATGGTCACTTATGGCTTTAATTTTCTATTGGCTTGGCTTGGTGTGAAGCTTGGCATAAAATGGGCATTATAAAACTAATCTCAATGGATTTTTGAATGCATTCATGTAAAATAACATTAAAAAAAATCTTGTTATCACATGGTATGGGCACTTATATTTATAACTCCAAGAACTAAATCTAACCCTAAAGAGGTTAGGTTAATTCTAACTTTGGTTGAGTCTAAAATAACCGAGGTTGAGTTAGGCTAACCCTAGGTTGGTAAAATCACTGATGAAGTATTGACACCTTTATTTTAGATATTAATGATGCATGATGACTCACTTTAGATATCTATGAGGTTGTGACTCAATGTTTTGGAATATTTAGGAATTAATAAATTAGTTTACTAGCTCATTTGACCTTTGACTTCATATTTGGCTAAAACTTTCTTTGTAGATAAATGAAATTAACTAATTCAACTTGGAATTTTCACTTAGTAAAGTTAATTAATATTTTTAATGCAATTAATCTTTCTTAATGATTTTTAGCTTTTGGCAATTATTTTAAATGTTTTGAATTAATAGCTCAAAAGACTAAAATTGTCAAATTGCTAAGTTGTAATTTAACTAAAATTAAAATTGAACTAGGTTATGGGTGCATATTGGGTAACACCATAAATAAGCAATCCTCCTCATGTTTTTTAATAATTTAATCCCTTACGTGGATGAATTCAGGCATTTAGGTGATTTCTAGACTTAAATTGTGTAGTGTACTAGAAATTAAATTAAATCTTGATTTAGACATGAAAATGGCCAAAATTTAGTGTCTAAAATTTTCCCCTATTTTATAAGACATTATGAGATGCAATACTAGTAATGTATTTTCAAATAATGCAAAAATAATTAATTTGAATGGTTTATGTCCCAAAGGGCAGTTGATAATCCCTTGATGCCCTTTCAAGGGAAGGGGTAACAAAATATAGTCATCAAACATTCCTTCACAATGAAGAAAATGACATGATCTAGTGGAAATATGGGTGGAATTATTGAATTTCCCAAAGTAAATTATAAATTATAATGGTATTAGAGTTACTTATTTACACAAAGGTAGTTATAGTTAGTAAAAATGGCTATGAAACTAGTTTTCCCAAATGTGGTTTTAAGCAGTGATACATGTGTTTACCCTAGTTGGGTGGTGGGATGAATGCTAATTTACCCAAAGATAGTTATAATTGGTAAAATAATTTGAAGTATGGATTTTCCTAAATGTAGTTATAATTAGTGATGTAAGCATTTTCACTAGTAGGTTAGGTGGAGTGGATAAAATAATGATTTTACCAAAGCTGGCTATAATCATTAGCATGATATGTAAAAATAATGATTTTACACATGCAGTTATAATCATTAATTTAGTAAAAAAATAAATATTTTCCCAAAGGTTATTATAATCATTCACACATTTTAAATCATGTGATTAAAAAAAGTTTACCCCATAAAGGTAGAATAGATCGCTTATTGATCAAAAAATAATTTACCACACCAGGCCAAATGGTAAGGGTATCTTATGTAAAAAAACTATATTTATGATGAGCTGGTAAAGGATAAAAAAATATTTCTAGCCTAAATGTGAGTTCAAAGATGCACATTCAAAAAAAACATGAGGTATAAATATAAAAATAGTAATGTTAAATAGGTCTCAAAAGAGGCCCAAAAAGATGGTCTGGTCATAATACAATTAAAAAATAAGGCATGTAAGATCAAATGGCATAAAAATAGACCAAAAATGTTAAAGATACACTACTTATAGAGTGTGGAATGAAATATAGGCCCTAGGGGTAAATAATCAAAATTTTGGCATATATTCACCCTTGTGGTGAATAATAATTAATTTTCAACCTAGACTATTAGATTTATGAGCTCTAGTTTTATGCATAGTGAGCTGATAAAAATAGGAAATAGAGGAGATCAATGCCACCTTTTTGAGTGCATGAGAGAGCACATGCATCCACCCCATAATGGACCATTAGTGAGTAGTTATAAACTCATCATTAATGTCAAATTTCATGCATTTAATGCTAGTTATAGGTCAAAAAATGATGAATTCATCATTTACATTTTAGGCCAAATGGTGATTTATCCAAGGAAATTGGTTCCTTAATATTAAGTCACCATTTCTAAAAATGGTGGAAATGTTATAGTGGGTGGATATCAATAAAATAGTGATTTTGCCCATTTTAATGTAAAG